>ML660201.1:20513957-20611046 GCA_007570785.1 Antilocapra americana
AAACTAGTACAGCCACTATGGAAAACAGTGTGGAGGTTCCTTAAAAAGCTGCAAATAGATCTGCCATATGACCCAGCAATCCCACTGCTGGGCATATACACCGAGGAAACCAGAATTGAAAGAGCCACGTGTACCCCAATGTTCATTGCTGCATTGTTTACAATAGCCAGGACATGGAAGCAACCTAGATGCCCATCAACTGACGAATGGATAAGAAAGCTGTGGTACATATACACAATGGAATATTACTCAGCATTAAAAAAAAATTCATTTGAAGCAATTCTACTCGGATGGACGAAACTGGAGCCCATTATCCAGAGTGAAGTAAGCCAGAAGCAAAAGCAACAATACAGTATATTAACGCATATATATGGAATTTAGAAAGACGGTAACGAGAACCTAGCATGCGAGACAACAAAAGGAACACAGATGTATAGAATAGACTCGTGGACTTTGTGGATGAGGGTAAGGGTGGGATGATATGGGAGAAGGGCATTGAAGCATGTTAATTGTCATGTGTCTAATCAATCGCCAGCCCAGGATTGATGCTCGGGGCTGGTGCAGCAAGATTTCCCGGGGGGGAGGGAGGAGGGAGGGGGGTTCCGGAGGGGAAGCATATGTAAACCTATGGTGATATCATGACAATGTATGGCAAAAACAATAAAAAAATAAAAAAAAAGCAGAGACATTACTTTGCCAACAAAGATCTGTCTATTCAAGGCTGTGGTTTTTCCAGTAGTCATGTATGGATGTGAGAGTTGGACGGTAAAGAAAGCTGAGCACCAAAGAATTGATGCTTTTGTGTTGGAGAAGACTCTTGAGAGTCCCTTGGACTGCAAAAATATCCAACCAGTCCATCCTAAAGGAAACCGGTCCTGGGTGTTCATTGGAAGGATTGATGTTGAAGCTGAAACTCCAATACTTTGGCCACCTCATGCGAAGAGTTGACTCACTGGAAAAGACCCTAATCCTGGGAAGGATTGGGGGCAGGAGGAGAAGGGGACGACAGAGGATGAGATAGCTGGATGGCATCACCGACTCAATGGACATGTGTTTGGGTGGACTCCAGGAGTTGGACAGGGAGGCCTGGCGTGCTGCGGTTCATGGGGTCGCAAAGAGTCTGACACGACTGAGCAACTGAACTGAACTGAGTGTTTAATATAAGTGGAACTATACAAAGCCAGTTTTGCAAACTGTTTTTTTTTTTTTTCACTTAGCTTTATGTTTTCATGATTCATCCATCTTACACCATCCGTAAGTACTTCATTCCCCTTTAAGGTTCCATAACATTCCATTACAGAGACATACATGTATTCTCAACCAACTCATCAGCTGACGGGCATTTTCTGTCACCTCATTTCTGGGCTGTTATGAATAGTACTGCTCTGAACAGTCACAGAGACATTTCTGTGTGGCTTTCTCTTTTCACTTCTCTTGGGTATTTGGCAAAGACTGGAATTGCTGGGTCATACAGCAACTTTATTTAACATTTTTGAGAAACTACTAGACTGTTTTTCAAAGTGACTGCACCATTTTATGTTCCCACCAACAGTCTCTGAGGGTTCCAACTCCTCCACATCATCACCAATACTCCTGCCTTTCTTTTGTATTTTAGCCATCACAGTGGATGTGAAGAGGTACTTCATTGTGGTTTTAATTTGCGATAATGATGTCAAGCAGTTTTTCATGTGCATATTGGTTTTCGGTATCTACTTTGGACTTGGGTATGTGTATGTGTGTATATATATATGTGTGTGTGTGTGTGTGTAAATATATACATTACATATATACATATATATATGATTTCTGCTATACAGCAAAGTGAGTATATTCGTTCTCATATTCTTTTCCATTATAGGTTATTACAAGATATTGAATATAGTTCCCTGTCCCACATAGTTGGACCTTCTTATTTATCTATCTATCCCAAACTCTTAATTTATCCCTCCCTCCCTTCCTCTCTGGAAGCCGTAAGTTTGTTTTCTATGTTTTTGAGTTTATTTCTGTTTTGTAAATAAGATCATTTGTATTATTTTTTTTATTTCACACACAAGTGATATCATATAACATTGTCTTTCTCTGTCTGACATAGTTCACTTAGTATGATAATCTCTACATCCATCCATGTGGAGTTAATTTTTGTATATATTGTGAGATATTAAGGTTGAATATAATTCTTTTGCATATGTATTTGCATTATTTATTGAACAGTGATTTTTTTTTCCTCCATTGAATTATCTTGGTTCCTGTGTCAAAAAATCAGTAGACCATAAATGTGGGGGTTTATTTCTGGACTCTCAATTCTATTCCATTGATCTCTATTTCTCTAATATTAAAAAAAAAACAACTATTCCTGCATTGGTGTCAACATTTGCATAAACAGAAGCATAAGAAGAAATTAAAGGACCTCCTTGGTGGTCCAATGGCTAAGAACCCAAACTCCCAGTGCAGGAGGCCTGTGTTCAACCCCTGGTCAAGGAACTAGATCCTACATGTCAAAACTAAGAACTTGTATACCCCAAGTAAAGATCCTGCTGGCTTCAACTACAAGATTCTGCATGCCATAACTAAAGACTGAAGATTCCAAGTGCCACAGCTAAGATCTAGCACAGTCAAATAAATTAAATCAACAACAAATATTTTAGAAAAAGAAACGTAAATGAAAGATCAATCCCACTGTGGTAGAATAGCTACTGGTTCCAATTCTTACTCCTCTGTCATGGTTATATACATCCACACCCTTGTCTTATCAAGGTGGGGGCTGTTTGACTCAGGACTTGGCCATGCAATTTGTCCTGACTCCTGGGATGTCAGTGAATGTGACACAAGCAGACACTTCAAATGCTCGTGTCCAGTTCATCTTACTTTCTTTCACTTTTCGGATCACATGAAAAGAATATGCCTTGTGTATCCACTGGTTCCAAATGAACAACAGATGCTTGGAATAAACCTGAACCCACTCCGTGATCTGGAGTCCAGCCAAGTTTAGCCAGACCCTGCACAGAAACTCCAAAGCTTGGGCAAGAAATAAATGCTTATCATTGTTTCCCACTATGGTGTTTGTGGTTGCCTGCTCTGTACCAATAGCTAACTAAAACATCTACCACTTAGAGATAACCATGCCTATCATTTTGGTCTTCTATAGAATATGAGATTATGAAAAAAACTATGTATACATACATATACACACACACACATATGTGTGTGTGTGTGAGTATTTGCACTCCTGTTGTTTTTATTATCATTTATCCATAGTACCTTGTGTTTAACAGTTCTTGATAAACACTCCTTTTATTACCAACCTATTTCAATCTTGAAAGGAGAAGGCAATGGCAACCCACTCCAGTACTCTTGCCTGGAAAATCCTATGGATGGAGGAGCCTGCAAGGCTGCAATCCATGGGATCATGAAGAGTCAGACACAACTGAGCTACTTCACTTTCACTTTTCACTTCCATACACTGGAGAAGGAAATGGCAACCCACTCCAGTTTTCTTGCCTGGAGAATCCCAGGGACGGTGGTGCCTGAGATTCTATAGGGTCGCACAGAGTAGGACACGATTGATGCGACTTAGCAGCAGCAGCGACCTTGAAAGAGTTATCAACCATTTCCACACTACTTTTACTATTTTAAGTAAAAGTACAATGAATTGTGTTTACTTCCCCTCTCTCAGATAAATCTTGGTCTGTATTTCACATTTTCCACAGAATGGATTCCTACAGGTAAAATCTTTAGCGAGTGCCTTGAACAAGGGTTCAAGGAAGAATCGCATAATCCTAATTTCCATGGCATTACTATTCACATTTTCAAGTATATCTCTGGCTAAACGTGGATTATTTTGCTTCTGAAGAAATGCAGGTTAAGAAGGAAGGGACATATGCACATCTATGGCTGATTCATGTTGTTGTGTGGCAGAAACCAATACCACATTGTAAAGCAAGTATCCTCTTTACAGCAAGACTGTTCTTGTACACAAAGCTGTGCCTCTTATTTTCCCTGGGTTTATTTGGAAATAGGGCATGGGAACAAAATGGAAGCATGTTTCTTTGGGTTTTTAATATCAACATGGCTGATGAAGTGTCCTATACCTAGAAAGATGGTATCCAGGGTAAGAGCCAGGTCTGATTTTCTCTATATCCACAACAGCTTTTGGCATGTTGCATAGATGGAGTTAATAAATATTTCTTGAATAAATGAATGTAAGAAACATAAAAAAATGTTAAGACAGCCTTTCAGGCCAGGGATTATTGCCCTCGATGATCAGTAACTAGTTTTAAGATTTTGAGGATGACAAATATGCTGCAGCTATAATTAAATGCAGGACTCTAAAAAGTAGGTCAGGTGGCTGACACTGTATCTAAACTTCTCTGGGTCCATCTTAGCAAATAAATGGACCTCTCTCCGTTGCCAGTTCAACTTTTCCTTTCCCCAATGAAAATCATGTTTTTTCAGATCATCTAATAACAACCAATCTGGTTCTTTTTTGGCAACTGTTAAAATGATTACCTTGGGAGCCCCAGTAGCTGTCCTTGCAGAAGACTTTCACTGAAATGCAGGAAGTCTCACTGGGGTGCCTGTCATTTTTTATCTTGTAAACTGAATCCCTCATCTCACCTGGCCATTGCCTCTCTCGCATCAGTTCTGTGCGGACCTGGGCCCCTCTGTTCCCACTTCTCAGGGGCTGCTTGTTGCTCACCCCCATGGGCTAAGCCTGGAGATATCCTTTCAAAGGGAAAGACTTCCACCTGCCTCAGGCACTTAATGATGTTAAGTGACATTTTCATCTATTCAAACCCTGGGAAACATATTTTTGAAAGTTGGGTTTGCAAGTCACTCGTCTGGAAATTCCCTAGACAGACATGGAACCAAGGACAGGAGAACCCAACTAGGATTACTTAAACTGAAGGTACTGAGGAGAGTCCAGCTGAGGTGCTACTCCAGGAACCGGGAGATCAGAGACAGCAGGTCTTGGGTGTGCACAGAATAACATGGCCACTGTCACCACGTGCAGGGTGAGTCGAGACTCGCCAGGGCCCGCAGCTCGTGGCACCAAAACCAGCGTCTCCCTCCTCTGCCCCGCCCCCAGCACACACCCATCTGTCTGAGGGTGCAGGACCTGCTAACACAGCAGAGAAGGGTTAAGGAACCTCTGAAAAGTGCTGCCCAGCTTGTAGGGAGCAGTAGATCTCCCCACTTATCTGTCAAATTGTGTGTCTGGTACTGTGTGACAGTGGCACAAAAACCTGTCCAGATGAACGAAGCACATGAAGAAAATATAAATTCTGGAAAGTGCCCAGGGAAAAGTTGATTACCTTGCCCCCCAGGAACCAGTGTTCACTGAAACTCCTGAATAGAGCAAAGCATCTAGAAAGATAGTGAAAATGCAGATGAGACAGTTATCAGATAGTGGCTATCAGGAACAGAGAGAGCCTTCACTCAACAGCAGTTTTAGTCCTCAGAAGTTTCGTTATAGGGTTAAGGCTCGACCAGAACTACCTGCTCACAAATGCTCCTTGATGTTTGCTTAGAGCCCTGCTGCCTCCCACTGTCAAGGGAACTGGCTGTGAGCGTGTAACCACTACAGCTGCGACGATCGCACAGTGAAGACCTGCCTCTAAGTCAAGTGTACCCAGAGCTAAAGGTCATTTTCAGTCCCTGCGGCGGCTTCGGACGGCAAGGCCACTGCGCTTCTCAGTAAGTGGGGATCCACAACTCATTCACCTCAGAGTGAGCAGATACCTCTTTCTAACACCACCCTGGGCTCCACCTCCTAATAATTTCACTACATGGCAGGGGTGGGGGTGGGTGGGGAATAGGAAAAGTGAGAGAACTACTTGTAAATATATGGCAAACTTTTACATGAAGAAATGGGGAAAACAAAACCTCTTAGAACTCTATTATTAGCAGGAATGGGACTAATAACGTTACTACAGACATGTGATCAGGCCAGTCATGTCCACTCTGGGTGTAACATTCTATTCCTTTGTGTTGGGCTAAGTAACTGAGGTGTGTAGTCCGTGTGAAGGTGAGTCACACTGGAATAAAACCTAGTTTTTTGCTGTTTCTTGTTTAAGACTCTTGTTACCTGCTGTGGCAGATACTTCTGAGATTAAAATGAGAACACAGACTCTGCTAAGCTTTCTGAGGAAATATATGAGTTTAAAAAATAAGGTACAGAATAAAATAACTTGATGAGGAAGTCTCAAGAAAGTTACAGATGTAGAAACAACAGAAAAGGAGATGGTTGCCCTGGCCCTAACTGAAGGCATTCTGCTTTCTGTTTCTTCTGAGGGTTCTGGGATTTTGAAAAAAAAAATTGTTTGATTTTATATAAAATCTCAAAAACCTTGCTGAAATATCTCACTCGGTTTCAGGTTCACTATTTTGTTAAATGTTCACCCCAATCAATGTAAACATATTTCCATATATACAGAAAAAAATAGATGGAATGAAAAAAAAAAGAGAAAGGAAGACATGGAAAGAAAAATCAGATTCTCTTAATACTCTATGAGCCTATAACTCATTAACATATGAAAAATGACTTTTTATAGCCATATTGATTAATGTATTTGATATTCAATTTAATGAATCATCAGGTCGAAAACTGAACTACCCAGTACAATTTCTAATATTTCTTGTAAAGGGGTACGCCTTCTTTCATAGTTACTGAAAAATATGTTAATGTATGTAGCTATGTGTTAACTGTTTGCATTTCAAACATAATAAAGTTTGGGAAATCAAATCACCTCATTTGTTTTCATTACTTGAAATGGTGCTTGGGGAAATTTTTAGGCAAGGTACCAAGAGTATCACATCTCCCCCTAGACAGCCCAGGTTTGCTACGTGCTCCCAGCCAGCCGTGCTGTAATCTAACCTGTCCCTCGTTACAAAACCTTGTAGGTCTTTCCCTACAGAGCCCGACTTCTCAGGGCTGTGCATTAATGTGCCTTGATTTTGCGTAGATCCAGGCATATGCAGTATCTGGCCCGGGCCTGGAGCTGTGCTGGGTTCTGCAGCTGCGGCCGTGACATAGACGGCAGAGGTGGGCCTGGCTGTGGGCTGCTGAGCACGGCTGTCATCAGAAACGAGAGGATTGGACTGAAGGACACAGGTATGCCTGGGCATGGCGGGTGTGGATGTGGGATGACATGGCCCCAGGTGCAGTTAGCTGGAAGACATTTAACCATTAGGAGATTTGCAACAAACTCTTTCTGCCAGCATTTCCCAAACGCTCAGGGTGGCAGCACCATTTCCACCTTGGCTAACAAGACTTTATGACTGTGGCAACAGTTTGAATCACTGGGTTATATTTAAGGACTATCTCAGAAAATTAATCAGAAGTCCTGTAGTAAGGCAGAAAAAAGGTTGCATGCCTTATATATGCTCCTAATGACTCATATTTTTAGGACTATGTACAATTTTTCACTTGGGGGTAATGCAACGTACCTAGCTAAACACGTCATTTGCAGTTTACACCTTGGTTTATTTATTTATTGTTCATCCCCCAAGAGATATGTTTTATTGCTGATTACACTGTACAGGAACAAAAAAGGAAGTAAAAAGTAAACTCTACTTTTAAGGGTTTAACGGAGCATGAATCCTCTCAGTTGCTTTTCAATTTCTGTGCACTGAAGTTGAGTTTTAAATTAGTTGTCACCACAGCTGACTCAAAAAGCTTTTTAAAAAGGGTAAATACAACTTTGGTTATAAAACACATGTCCTGGGCAGCAAAATAATCTGGAGAGGGGAAAACGTAAGTCGGAACTTCAGTAGAATTTGACCAATTCTCAGGAACACCGGGGAAATTCATCTACAATTGTCAGGACTTTACCCCGCTTTCTAGAAACATCTGTACTGTGAG
Organism: Antilocapra americana; assembly: GCA_007570785.1. NCBI lineage: Eukaryota > Metazoa > Chordata > Mammalia > Artiodactyla > Antilocapridae > Antilocapra > Antilocapra americana. The sequence continues at coordinate 20,521,819 of ML660201.1, forward strand.
TGATGGTGCTGTTTACTCCCAAATTTCAAAGAACGTAACACCTACCAGACACCAAATTCTCAGAGAGCACTTGAGGAATTTTAGATCAACCCGATGAAATACGACAAGGACAGGTAGCCCAACTTTCTAAGAGACTGAGTGTGCATTTCTGATAATGGTATTAACAGGTAGGCAACCCACGTTTGCTTCATTTGTTTGCTTCATTCTGATCTACTTTAAAATTTTAATGGTTTTCTGATGGATTTTAATTCGTATCCATGAGAAGAATGGATAACAAGTTATTCTGAACAAGCCATTTCTATAAATGTTTTATGTTGTGAAACAGCCTACTGTACAACAAAATATTACCCAGCTGACATCTATGTAACAGTATATCACTGGATTAAAGAGACGACCCCAAAAGATTCAAGTTCATTTTCCAGCAGGAGTGACTGCTCTGCACGCGGATCAGAAATATTAAGAAGACATGAGCCAAGGCTGAAGGTGCTTTCAGGGAATGAGCAGAGCAAACAGAATTATAGAAAAATACAGGGTCAACTGCTGAAGCTGCTGAAGCTTCAGTAATACCCAGGCTTTTATTGAATTTACCTGGCTCACCAAAAAAATGGTTATTCTTGGTAATATTTGGACTCCTAGTTGAGTATTTTGTGTTTTCTATAAGACAACAACTTCTTTTATTCAAAGTTATCATCCTTTTTACCAGAGAATATCACAGTAAAATGTGAAAAAATGTGTATGGCGGTTTTATGGCTGATAAATTGATCACCACAAATTTTTGGTTAAATTTGAAAAATAATTCTGTTTTCATCAGCTATAAAATCAGAACATATGAAAAATTCTAGGGCAGTTTGGTTATGTGAAATATTCAATTATCTCCACATTGAGGCATGTGATAATTTATTACTTCAACAATTTAACTGCAATTTATTATTTTTAAAAGTACTGTTATAACTACTTACTTTGCCACTTAGTAAAACTCCCTCAGGGAAAATAAATTTTGCATTTTTTTCTGACTGAGAATTCCTCCTAGTAATAATGATTAGCAAAAACTTAGAACATGTGTGATATTATTTCCGGAAATACTGAAATTTCAAAGGCATCTCTTTCTCTTCTAACCTTGAAGAGAAAGCTATTTTTGCTGTTGTCTGTTAAGGATTTTTTTTTTCACTTTTTCCTTTTCTTTGGCTGTACTGCCCAGCATGTGATGTCTTAATTCCCAGAGCAGGGATCAAACCCATGTCTGCCCCTGCAGTGGAAGCAGAGCGTCTTAGCCATTGCACCACCAGGGCAGTCTCTAAGGAGTTCTTATCTTTGCGTCTTAGGCTTAGTAAATCACCAAGGCCTGCCTTTAAATCTTTAGCATTCTCACTTACTGAAACCTTAAAAACTCTAGAACAGCTGCTTTTATCATTACTGTTGTTTTAACAATTCTTTTTCTCTATGATGTAAAATCAGAGAAAGAAACAGAATGATTCTTATCAAAAGTGGCATAACTCTGGATGCCAGGAGGAATGTTGTATGACATCCCTTATATGTGGAATCTAAAAAGAAATGATACAAATGAACTTACAAAATAAAAAGTGACTCACAGACTCAACAGAACCAACCTATGGTTATGGGAGGATGGTGGGGGAAAGAGATAGTTAGGGAGTTTGGGATGGACATGCACATGCCGCTATATCCAAATTGGAAAACCAACAAGGACCTGCAGAGAGAACTCTGTTCAATGTTATGTGGTAGCCTGGATAGGAGGGGAGTTTGGGAGAGAATGGATACATGTATATGTATGGCTGAGTCCATTCACTGTTCACCTGAAACTATCACAACATTGTTAATCGGCTATATCTCAATACAAAATAAAAAGGTTTTAAAAATGGCATAACTCTGATTAGCAATACTTGAGTTTATCTGAAAAAGAAATTAATTGATTTGTATGCTGTTTCTGTCTTCTGTGTTGTGACATTTTACTAATTTCATTAGTAAGTAGTAAAAGTGAAGAAAGTGTGGTTTTTGGTTCTTCCTAAATGTATCCATTTAGCCAACGCCCATCCTCTGTGGTTCTACCAGAATTATATTTGAAAAATATCAAATCACTTAAATAAAATTTTAAATTAAAAAATCGGGTCACTTGAGTAAGTGTAGAACACAGGTTTTACGGTTGGAAGATCTGAGACTGGGTCTATGTTTTTTAGCCATCACTTCACCACTGTAAAATAGATAACTACACACCCTCATCATCTGGTCAAGGGGAGGATAAAACTTAGCAGGGGGAATGTTATTTTTGTTAAGTTCATATGAAAAATGCCTTCCGAAATTTTCAAAGGAATCATTCAAGATTTCTAATCTACAATTCTTAACAAGAGATCTTTTCTTTCACATGTTAAAAAAAAAATGTTTCTGAAACAATCCAACTACTTTTTTCAGACAGCCACACTGAGTTACGCTAATATTTCTACTCTAGATTCATTTTCATTGTCCGCTTATTTTTTTTAATTTCAAATAAAGAGAAAGATCGGTTTTATTTTCTTCAGGCCTATAACTATGTTTTCATTTCCTTTAATGGCCTATTTCTTTCTGGGTTCATCAAAAAATTCCACCTCTCCGAAGTCTGAAGTACTAAACACTTACTCCAGATTTGTGATACAAGGCATATTTTTCCCATGTTAACATTATTTCAGACATAAGTTCCTTGTCATGCTGGACATGTCATGCTCATAAATTCTTATTAATGAAACTGGTAATGATATCTATAATCAATTTGATTAACTCTGTCTTCTACTGTTCAAACATCTGCCATGGTCTCTCATGGAGTATCAATCCTCTTCTATTTTCTTTCCTCTCTTCTGGCTTCACATGGCTCCGTGTGCCACCATGGATGCCTTTCCTCACTTGTGTGTGTGTGTGAGAACTCTAGTACATCCTTTAGGACTCAATTCAGAAGTCTCTGCTCCTTTTACACATCTTTACTGGAGCAGTTTTGAGGCTGGAGTTACAATGATTGATTTACACTTCATTCTTTCTCTCAGATTATGGACCCATGTTGGCAAGACAAAATTCAAGCTTTGTTCATATTTGTATTTCTAACACATAAAGTTCATAAATGTTTGTTAAATGGCCAAATGACTACACTTTTCTTTAGAAAGGAGCTACCAGCTTTTCTTAGAAATGGCAACAGGTGGCCATTTGGATTTTTGTCTTTCTGTTTTCTGTAGGATGTGATCATCATGACACCTGAATTACTGATTCTTTTGGGGGCGGCAGTAATACTGCAAGCAGACTTACTTCCTGATAAAAAATGTAAGCACCACCTATTAAATTCAATAATTAAAAAAAATAAGTACATTACAAAAAAGGATAGTATTACTTTCTCCTAAATAAGACTCAATTACGAAGACTCAATTAGGAAATCATGATTTTTTTAAAAAGGGATGGAACATTTATTCTTATCAGAATGTCAGTTCTTTAAACATACAATATTTTAAGAAAGCAAAGTTGGCTGAAGTGCATATTTTTTGTTGCAGTGGGAAATCGTATTCCAAGTGTGGGGAGATGGGCACTCATAAAGCTGCAGCTGGTGCCATATTTGGACATCTTCCCAGACGAGCATAAAGTTCAAAGTCCTCAGAACCAAAGAATAACAAGCTTCCACTATGTTCGGTTCAGAAACTTGTTGATCAGTGGGTTTAAGGGAAAAAAAAACAAACCCATCACATGAGTCCCCCACCAGCACTAAGAGAACCTGCTACAATAATGACTATGTTCTCGTATCTGCACTGTCCAATGATACTTTACTACTGAGCACTGGATATATGGCTCACAAGACTAAGACAGTGAACTCTCATTTTCTTTAAGTAGCCCCATGTGGCCAGTGGCCACCATAATGGTCGATAAAGTACAAACAGCCCCAGAAGTCTGTATGTAGCCAGTGTGGAGGCAGAGCCGTGGAAAGCTATTGAATATTAAATGTCAGTGGAAATGTGCTGACTAGTAAATTCATCAAAGAAGGTTTCATAATTGTACAAAACTATAAGCAAAAGAAGTGAACTCACTCAGTCGTGTCTGACTCTTTGCGACTCCGTGAACCATAGCTGACCAGGTTCCTCTGTCCATGGGATTTTCCATAAAAGAATATGGGAGTGGGTTGCCATTTCCTTCTCCAGGGGATATTCCTGATCCAGGGATTGAACCCGGATTTTCTGTACTGCAGGAAGACTCTTTACCATCTGAGCCACCAGGGAAGCCCAACTTTAGCAAAAATTTTAAAAGTTGTATAAATGTATGCTCAAGAAAAAAAGACAATAAATGTATTACATGTTAATGCCACTCAGTGATCAAACTGTGGCTGTATTTTTTTTCTTATTTTTTTGATCATCCGTGCTTCCCAAGATTTCTAAGAACAGGCATTGATTTTGTCATTTTAATGAAAGCTTTGATTTTGAAGACAATGTTAGAGAGTGGTTCATGAAGGAGGAAAAAACATTTTCTTCTTATAAATGCTCAGTGAGTAATTTTGCTTACAAGTTTTTTGACCTTGAATCATAGTAAGAAACAAATCTTTACATCTTGAACCAGTATACAAATATGTGACTATATTTATGGAACAGAAATAAGAGGTTCATTTAACAGTACTTCTTATGTTTGATGCATCTGATATTTTCTATTCAATTTTATTCCATGTCATTAAAGACATCGCTACCCACAAACTAACATATTGTTTTAGTCCAGTAATAGATAATGACCCTTTGAAAACTATTCTACTGAATAATAATATAGTAAAATATTAATATTTCAATAAAACACCTGTAGGTGTTATAGGTAAATACCTGGGCAAAGTAAAAAAGATAATGAGCTAAAAACAGTTCTAAAGAAACTTTTCCTAAGATTACTTCAGTGTTACACATTCTGATAGCATAATAAAATACCATACTACACAATAAAATATTTGATGATTTTAAAATGTTCCATATAATTAAACATTGCATGGTTCTTTTCTTTTGATGAATAGTTTTACTTCTACCACCAGTCAATTTCACCATTAAAGCTGTCAATTTAGCTCAAGTTCTTTTACACTGGGAACCAAATCCTGATCAAGAACAAAGCAACGTCCAGCTAGGATATCATGTGAAAATAAATGCTCCACAAGAAGACGATGTAAGTGTTTATTCTGATGGCAATCCTTACCTAGACTGAATTTTCCTTATTAAAGGAAGTTTTAACTAAAAAGAGAGAAAACCACTACAGAGCTTTCTGTTATATTCCTTGTAGGGCAATGTTTCTATTGAAATGGCTGAGAACTAGTGCCACACCTGCACTAAAACAGTGGCTTGGAACATTTTTAACTGTGGGACCAACTCTTCCACTTAACAATAAAGTTTAGTAACTTCTGAGCTACAACGATTTAGACATTGATTTTATGTTGCCTCTAAATATTCAAAAGAGCAGAAGAGAATAACCAAGCAAAAGAGGAGAGGGGCCATTGTACCAAATGGAAGAGGTCAGATTCAAATTCCAGCTCAGCCACTCCCTGCCTTTACTACCTTCCATCAGTCACTTACCATCCCAGAGCCCCAGGTTATATATATATAGCTGCAGGGATACATTAAAGCACCAGGTACCAAGCTGATGTGCAATAAATCAAATGAAGGGAGAAGCAGTACTTACTATGTCAGTCAATATGGAATTCTACAGAATTCTCCATCAAAAATTTACCTCTGGGGAGGAGATTGGAGCCAGTGATGGTGGCCAAAGGAAAATGGAGTCTGAACTGTAGTCTTTTGTTTGTTTTTATAAGCAGCAGTTATTCAGGTATCCTTGAATAATTATTTTCTGTATTTCATTATGTATTTTTAAAACATGTACCAATCTAGAACTTGGCGATTTGTTCATTCATTTTTAAAACCACTTTATTTTTGGTAAAAAGCTGCACCTATTTAATGTATACAATTTGATTGATGAGTTTAGGGATAAGAACATAACCTTGAAACAGTGGGCTTGATTTTTTTCTAGCAGAATGACTGCATTGCATTGTTTCCATGCCATTTAAAAAGTGGAAGAAAACTCCTATTTGACTAAATAGCTCTCTGAAGGTCATTTCCCCTTTACATAGCATGACTGTGGGTTTTATTTTTAGTATGAAACCAGGAACACTGAGAGCAGCCTCGTAACCACCCTTCACAAAGGCTTCTCAGCGAGCGTGCGGACCGTGCCGTGGAGTGACAACTCCCTACAAGCCAGCATCTGGGTTTCTGCGGAACTTAAAGCCTCACCAGGTAAGGCAGGTCTCTGAGGGGCTGGTTTTAAATTTCAGACTGTTGTAAACACGGTAAAGCCAGGAAAGGAACACACCTCGCTTTCCTCTTTAAGTTAGTCACTAGTCCCTACAGTATTCTCTTACCTCATCCACGTCCTCTCCAAGACCGAGATCACTTCTTAGTGTGTGTAACCCAGTCAATCCCATCCAGCAGCTCCCTGCAAACGCTGAGAATTCTTCTCCCTCCCCGCTTCAGAAGACAGGGAGTCATAAGCAAAAGCTGAGGTCTCTCATAGTTCGGTTCTAGGACATTTTTCCACCAGCACAGTCCTGCCTCTGAGCCCTCACTGCTCTGCGGTTACCTCTTCTGCCTGCTTTTCTGAATTCTTCCTATACTTCAAAGCCCAAATCAAATCATACCTTCTCTGGAAAGCCCCCTTTTCCATCTGATGCATGGAGGGAAGCTGTTCCCCTCAGAACTCGTTCAGGGATGCTGCGCTACTCACGTGGCACAACACACAACATTGCATTCTTCATCTTTCAAATTAAACAATGTTAGCCCTGCCATCCTGGACTGTACGGCCCCGTGGGCAGGGCAGGGTCTCCTGCTTTCCTGCACCCGCATACGAATAGCACGTGCTTCAGACACAGTGCTCCCTGTTTCAATGGGTGGGTTTGTTTACAACTCTGTGACTTCTCCAAAGAAACTGAAGGAAACTGTGCTGCCAGTTCACAGAGGCCATGAGACTGGATAACCTGAGCGTCATGAGGAAAGAGATGAACACCTACTGTGTCTGTATGGTCCTTCTGTGGAAAGCTGGGGTTTCTAATACTTAGAACCAGTGACACTTATGATTCAAACCTTGAAAACACACACACACAGAGAGAACAGAGAAAGAAAAGGGGAGAACAGGCCATCAAGTCTTGGGATGTATATGTGTGAGCATAATGACGATGGCCTTGGCCAGTCTGGCTGTGGCTAACAGTCAAACTATCCTCTCATCCCATCACTGCATGACAAGGCCATGCCTCCCGCATCATGTGTGTGACTGAGGGCAGCGTCATGAACATCCTCCCATTCATTCGGTAGAACATGATGTCTGGACCACACAGCGCTTGAAGAGAGTGTGTGTGTATATATATATATATATATATATATACACACACACACACACACACATACAGACACATATATACACATATGTATGTACGTATATATATATATATATATATGAAAGTATGTGTGTACCTGTGTGTGTATATGCATATGTGTATACATATAAGGGCTTCCCAGGTGGCGCAGTGGTAAAGAATCTTCCTGCCAATGCAGGAGCCACGGAGACTTGGGTTCGATCACTGGGTCTAGAAGATCTCCTCGAGGAAGGCATGGCAACCCAATTCAGTATTCTTGCCTGAAAAATTCATGGACAGAGGAGTCTGGCAGGCTACAGTCCATGAGGGTCACAAAGAGTCAGACATGACTGAGCAACCAAGCATGCAGCACACGTGTGTGCGTGTGTGTACATGCACACACATCATATATATACACACATACACACATACACACATACATATATACTTGCATACATATACTCTGCGGTATAGCAGAAACACAATATTGTACAGCAGAGTGAATTAGTCACACATATACATATAGCCCCAAAATAAATTCTTGCAAATTTAAGCCCCAAAGTAGATTAAAGACCTAAATGTAAATTCAGATGCTAAAAAGTTCTTAGACTAGAACACAGGCAGAATACCCTTTGACATAAACTGCAGCAAGATCTTTTCTGACCCACCTCCCAGAGTAATGAAAATTTAAAAAAAAAAGTAAACAAATGGGATCCAATGAGACTAAAAAGCTTTTGGATAGCAAAGGAAACCATAAACAAGTCGAAAAGACAATCCTCAGAATGGGGAAAATATCTGCCCCCACAGCAATTGGCAGGGATTAATCTCCAAACAGCTCATGAGGCTCAATATCAAAAAGACAAACAACCCAATCAAAAAATGAGCAGAAGACATAAATAGAAATTTCTCCAAAGACCTACAGATGGCCAACAAACATATGAAAAGATGCTCAACATCATTCATTATTAAGAGAAACGCAAATCAAAACAACAACTGGCCATAACAGTCATCAAAAAATATACACATAAATGCTGGAGAGAACATGGAGAAAAGGGAACCCTCCTACTCTACTGGTGGGAATACAAATTAATACGACCACTATGGAGAACAGTATGGAGGTTCCTCAAAACAATAAAGACAGAGTTACCATATGACCCAGCAATTCTATTCCTGAACATATACTTGGAGAAAACCATATTTCAAAAAGATACATGCAACCCCATGTTCACTGCAGCAATATTTACAACAGTCAGGGCATGGATGCCACCTAAATGTCCATCAATAGAGAAATGGATAAAGAAGATGTGATACATATACACAGTGGAATATTACTCAGCCATAAAAAGGAGCCAAACTGTGCCATTTGCAGTGATGTGGGTGGACCTATTGTCAAACAGAGTGAAGTAAGTCAGAAAGAGAAAAACAGGTATCATATATTAAGAAGGAAATGGCAATCCACTTCAGTATTCTTGCCTGGAGAATTTTATGGACAGAGGATCGTGGAGGGCTCAAGTCCATGGGGTCACAAAGAGTTGGACACAACTGAGCGACTAAGCACCGCACATGTGGAATCGACAAAGATGGTACAGATGAACTTATCTGCAAAGCAGAATAGAGACACAGATATTGAGAACAAACACACCAAAGGGGAAGAGGGAGTTGGGTGAATTGGGAGACTGGGACTGACATATATACACCACTACGTATAAAACAGACAACCAATGAGGACAGATTCTATGGCACAGGGAGCTCTACTCGACGCTCTATGGTGACCTAAAGTAGACTTGAACACACTAGTGTCTTACTGAGTCTCTAAAGAGGCAGTGTTCTTTTGCAATGTTGCCAAAACTACTTTCCTTTTGAGCAGCATCTGTGTGACTCATAAAGCTTTTGGATACTACCTAATCAATCACTTCATTCTCTGATGCCAAGTGGCGCTGGAGACCTTCCTCAACAAGCTCTCTGTTGTAACTAGTCATTAACAATGAATCAGAACCCTGAGGCTGCTGTATACCAAGCTCTGAATGACAACCTATCACATTGCCCCTGAACTCTGATATCTATCATTTATAAACCCTCCCTGCAAAGAAGCTGCAGAACTTTTGAAGTCAGAAAGTAGGGCTTAGTCATTTTAGTTCATCCCCCAGAAAGCTGACCTTTTACAAATAGGTTTCTATAATTGTGTGGTGACAACTATTCTGTGATGTCCCCAATCCCTATGGGTTTAAAACAAACTATCAAAAGCTATTGTGGCAACGCATTGTTCTTTAAAAAAAAAAAAATTTTTGTTGGAATAGAATTAACTTACAATCATGTGTTACTTTCCACTGTACAGCAAAATGTGACACAATTCATGTATACGTATATCTGCTATTTTTTTTCCAATTTTTGACCATCTAGGGTCTCCTGGAACCGAGATTGTGAATTTAACTTGCACCACAAACACAAAGGCAGATAATTACACACCCTTACGACCGTACCGAGTTTCTCTGCACTGTACCTGGCTTGTTGGCAAGGACGCCCCTGATGATACACAGTATTTCCTCTACTATAGGTTAGTACCGAGCTTCACTTATGCCAATGGGTTGTTTCCTCCAGCCTTAAAAACTTATGCGTGTTCCAATATAGGTATCGCTCTTGGACTGAAGAATGTCAGGAATACAGCAAAGATGTCCTGCAGAGAAATGTGGCCTGCTGGTTTCCCAGGACTTTCATCAATAGCAAAGGGCGAGACTCCCTTGCAGTGCATGTTAATGGCTCCAGCAAGGAAGCTACGATCAAGCCTTTCGATCAGCTCTTTGCCCTTCATGCCATTGGTAAGACAGGCTTGACACAAAACCAGAATAACTGAATTGCAGAATCTCAGCACTGTGAGGGTTTATAAATATCACCTAGTTTGGCTACATCTAATACTGAACGACCATATGGCTCCTGCTTAAAAACCACAGGGTCAAAGTTTCTCAGCCTCGGCACTACTCATATTATCTGGCCAAAGAAGTCTCTGTGGGGCTGGCCTGTGCTTTACATGGTATTCAGGAGCAGCCCTGGTCTCTACTGCTAGACGCCAAGAGCACTCCAACACCATTCTCAAAGGGTGACAATAAACAATTTTTTAGACTTTTTTTTAAACCTCAATATCTAATGATCATTACTTTTTTAATTTTAGTTTTATTGAGGTAAGAGAGGTAAGAGGTAATATGAGATTTATCCTCTAACTCTTTGGTGCACAATACAGTATTGGTGACTACAGGGACGATGTTGAACAGGAGATCTCTAACACTTACTCCTCCCTTTTTTTTAACTTTTGATTTTATATTGGAGTATAGCCAATTAACAATGCTGTGACCATTTCAGGTCACGGCAGTGACCATCCATACCTATACCTATATCTGTTCTCCCCTCTCCCACACAGGCTGCCACATAACACTGAGCAGAGTTCTGTGTGCTATACAGCAGGTCCTTGTTGGTCCTAGTAATTCCCCAGACATTTCAAAATGTCCCCAAGGGGATAAAATCTCCCCTAGGTGAGAATCCAGGGAAAGTGAGCTCACTGCTGAAAGATGCCCAGACCACCACTCAGCAGCTCTGGCTGGTCTTGTGAAACGTCTGCCCACGGATCCTGTGACAGCTTGGCATCACCCCCAAACAAGTCTGATTGCTTCCCCACAAGAAGGTCCCTCAGCTATCCAAAGGCAGCCAGGTTTCTTATCCTGAGCTCTCTCTTCCCCAAACTATCGGCTGCCAACTTCTCTGCATTCCTCTCCCCATCCTCTACCCTCTGGACTGTTTCCTCTGGGTGTTCCTGAGTTAGCAGATCTCCCCCACCATGTGATTCTCTGACTGAAGTATATGAGCTAGGCTTTCGCTTGTTCAGTTTCCAAAACTTAAGATCTTCTCCCCCATCCTAACTACTTGTATTAATGAAACTCATCGGAGCCCTTCACATAGCATTTCTGGTTCTTAACGTTCAAGGTTTCCGTGGTGGCGTGATTATCAGTGTGGACTGCGGAGCCAGGCTGCCTGCCCACGGATCCTGGATTCCCCACTCACTCACTGACTGACCCTAGATAAGCTGGTCGTTTCTCTGTGCCTCAGACTTTTCACCTGAAATATGGGGAGAAATCAGTTCTTCCGACAAAGTCTTTGTGACAATTAAGTATCTTAATAATTATCAAGTGCTTAGAATGGTGTCTGGCCTAAGGATCCAATAAATATGCAAAATGTGATTATTTAAGGGATGTGGTTTGTAACATTTGTATCTGTTCCTATTTTTCTATCATCTATATGTGTATCGAGTGGAGTGTAACTTTGTTTAAAGAATCAGACTACTTGCTAAAGAGGTTATGCAATTCTCTTCAATAGCATATTTCAATAGCATATTTTAGGTCATATTAGATGACCTAGAAAGGTTACTTTCGTGAAAACAGGTAATAAAAAAATACTGAGAGAGACCTATGAAACAATGATATTAATATGAAAATGGACACAGCCTGGGATTTTATCTTCTTGTAATAATTTTCATTTTATTGAGACCAATTCCTCCTCATATTACTAAAAGAAATAAATGTTCTCTTGGTGAATAAAGCTTTGGCTTAAGGGATGACAGCCTCTGGAGCCAGGGGGCCCCATTCTTAGCTTGTCCCTATGACTTAGTAATTGTGAGATCCAAGTCACATAACTTTAGACAAGTCCACTCACTTAGAAATAATTTCCACCCATATCAAGTGGCCATAAAACAATCAAGTGAGATCTCAGGGGAAAGAACTATGGAATTATAAGTAAAGACAAATTTAGCCCAACCCATTCTTTTTCTGTAAGAAAAAGCCAAATCCTCACAACAAACGAAAACAAGATACACAAACCAAAATGAAATAAAAACTGAGGCCCAGAAAGGGGAAGTGATCACCCCAGCCACACACCTGTTCCATAGCACAAGGCTTAGTTGGGTCTCCATGACACCTTCTCTCCAGGAACCTTATCTCCAGGAACAGGTTTACCCTCAGGTCCGCCCAACTTGGGAAGTAAAAATGGATAGTGGGGTGGGCCTTAATAAGCTGAAGGAAAGGGCATTCAGCCATTCAAGACTGTTTAAGTAGGAATTTTTGAGAGCTCTCTCCTGTAGCTGTAAGATGGGAGTCAGATGCGAGCTTGTCAGAGTTCTGCGGCTTGCAGATTTGTTGGTTAAACGCTAGGGGAAAATACTTGAGAACACGTAGCTTAGAAATACTTAGAGAAATGTGGGTGGACTGGACTTATCAACCATGATCACAGAGCTCTTGTTCTCTAACACAGATCAAGTAAATCCTCCAGCGAACGTCACGGCAGAGATCAAAGAAACGTGTCTCTCTATCCACTGGGAAAAACCAGTTTCTGCTTTTCCAAGCCACTGCTTTGATTATGAGGTGAAAATTTACAATGCAAAGAAAGGATATTTTCAGGTAATGATTCCAATCATTCCATTATTTGATTACAGATTTCTTTAAAAAAAAAAATTCTTATCCATTTGACAGCTCTGGTTATAGCCTGGAACTAACGAAGTCAAAAGTAACATATCTATCCCAATTTGTAAAAATAAATCAAACCTTACTGGTTTTTTGTCTTGAAAGGACTTATTTTGGGTTGAAAATAATGTGAAGGATCAGATAAAAGTTCATTAGCACTGCTGGGGAAATGGTGCAGCTGCTATGGAAAACAGTACGGGGATTTCTCAAAAATTAAAAATAGAATTATCATATGACCCCACAATTCTACTTCTGGGTACATATCCAAAAGAATTGAAAGCAGGGTCTCAAAGACCTTCAGACAACCATGTTCACAGCAGTATTATTCACAACAGGCCAGGGAAGGAACGGGGTACACAGTGTGAATGTACTTCTACTACTGAACCACGCACTTAAAAATGGCTACGATGCCGACTTTTTGTCATGTGTGTTTTACCACGACTTAAAAAAATGCCACCTCATTAGCCCTAACGGACCAAAAGTTCAAAGGGAAAGGAACTGAATGAAAGTCAATATTTATTAAGCACCAACTGTAAGTTAAACTTTGTTAATACTTGGTTTAATTGCTCAGTCATATCTGACTCTTGTGACCCCATGGACTGTAGCCCGCCTGGCTCCTCTGTCCATGGAATTTTCCATGCAAGAATACTGGAGTGGGTGACTATTTCCTTCTCCAGGGAATCTTCCTGACCCAGGGATGGAAAATCAGGTCTCCTGCATTGCAGGCAGATTCTTTATCAACTGAGCCACCAGGGAAGGCCCTTGTTATACTTACAGTTTCTCTATTATATAATTATACAATGATCATTTCCATCTTACAAGAAAGTGAGACACAGAGAGATTAAGTAGCCCAACATCACAAAGCACAGTAAAAATTTGGAGAAGTCAGGATTCAAACTCCTGCCTTGTAAACTCAATTTGGTTTAACAAAGACTTTTACAAGCTGGCTTCTTAGTGGGAGATAGACAAATAGGCGCCATTTCTGTTCTCAAGGGGCCTGGTCTGCAGGATGCACTCACCCAGTCTCGGAGCTGCCTGACCAAGAGGCCATGTGGAAACAAAGCAGGGAGTCAACAAAGCAAGCTGCCAGGGCCTCCACCCAAGGGAGAGGAACTGAACAGAATCTTGAAGGATGAATAGAAACCTATCTAGTGGGAGAAGCAGAGGACTTTTTTAGCCAGCACTTGCCCAAGTAAATATGGCCAAAAAACTGGCTTTCTTTTTAAAATTTCTAATCCACCATATATTGGTATGATTTGCTAGAAAAATCAAGCATAGCCAACGACAAACCCAGTGATCCTGGGCTTGGATGCCATGGCAATGTCACATTTCTATGAAAGCTCCCAAACTGTTGTCTCCATTTGTGTACTTCCTCCTTGAGGACCACAATAAACAGCCCTCACTCATGCCAGTCCTCCAACACACGTGGAGGGCCCTAGGCAGAAGGGGCAACCAAGGCTTGAGAGAACATGGTCCCTTCAGCCAAGTGGCAGTAATTCAGTCAGCTGGACATAAGGCCAACACTGAAGTCGTAATTGAGCTCTGACATTAGGACTTCTCCCAGAATGACTCTAAGATTTTGCTTGGAAAAAGTATTTTCTCTTTTTAAAACCATGGCCATTAGCAATAGAAGCCACTGGAGTGTTTTACTCCATAGAGAAATGTGAACACATCTGGAGAAACGCAGAATTATTTTGCATAAAAGCTGCGTATGGATAGAGGGGACGTGTGGAGACAGAAATAGCAGTCTTATGGCTACTGCGATGGCCCAAGCAAACATGATGAGCCCTAAAGTGGCAGTGTTTTTGGAGGAGATGCCAGGAAGGGAGAAATATATCCAGGAGTATGTAACATAGAGGCCCCAGGGGCATCAACTTGGTTTGGGGAAGAGGGAATTAGCTGCATGGTGAAGACATTGACCAGTAGAGAGAATATAGAAGGCTCTGTGAGAAAACAGCCTCAATTCAACACTCTGCAATGTCAGTCTGTGTTGCCTATGACAAACTGGAATTTACTGAGTGTATATTATTAGGTTGAAATACCCCAAATGGTTGTTTCTGCAGATCAAAAATGGATTGCTGAATATTAGCAATTTTAATGTGATTCAACCCAAAATATCTTAAAGCTTGGCCTTTACAAAGTTAGGGCTTCTTTATTGGATAATCCATTGGTTTGATGGTACTGCTCCTATTTTACAGATGAGAAAACTGAGTTAGAAAACCGAGGCTCAGAGAGGTCAAGCAACTTGCCCTGCATTTAGTTAGAGGTTAGAGCTAGTATTCAAGCCCCCTTTTCCTAGATTCAAGGGCCCTGCTCTTTTCTACTTCCTTACGCACCCTCCACCCCTCACTTCTCCTCCCCACCCCCGGCTGGGAGTGACACACTGAAACAGGGATCAGCAAGCTTTTACAGTAAAAGGTCACAGAGGAGATATTTTAGGCTTTGTAGACCGTGCTGCTTTTGCCAAAATTACTCAGCTCTGGCACAGATACAAGCAAATAGGCATAACTGCATTCTAGTAAAACTGTTTGTGGATACTGAAATTTCGATTTCACGTACTTTTTATGTGTCACAAAATACTCTTTTATATTTTTCAATTGTTGAAAAATATGTAAGTCATTCTTAGCTTGCAGTTTCTATAAAAACAGGCAGGAGCCCAGACATGTCACAGACTCCACTTTGCTGGCACCTGTTGAATATGATGGAAGACATGGGATGCTGTTACATGATTACAGAATATCTGGAGACAAGATGAGGGGAGTTATGCATCCTGCTACGGGCCACTCCAGTCTTTGACTCTGGAAATATCAGTTGGACCCAGATGAATCACTGAGATCTTACAACTGCCTATTTATTTTGGTTGCCACTACCTTTCCATCGAAGGATGACTGCCAACACATCCATACTGAAGTGACCTAGAAGACACTAACTGATGTGTCTTGTTGATTTTAAACAGGTTGTTGAACATTGAGTCACTTGCATATGACCTTCCGGTTTAGTCACTGGCATAATTTAAATAGCATGTTCCGAAGAGTCTTATCATGTTATTTTTTCCATTTAGACAGAAAAAATGACAAGCAATACACTCATCACCATAATTGATGATGCTTCTAAGTATTACATTCAAGTGAGAGCAGCAGTGAGTCCTCTGTGCAGAGCAACGGGGCTCTGGAGTGAGTGGAGTCAACCTATTTATGTGGGTAAGTACCTCTTGTTTATTTTAAAGCAAATGGCCTTATTCGTGGTTGTAACAGATTCTCCTGGAAAGTGGACATGTTCACTTCTGAGTCTTGAAATGCTTTCATTGTCTCTGCTATGCCTCATCCTGTCAGTTGGCTTGCTGGCTTTCTGACCAGAGGTGGTTTTGCCCTAAGAACAGTGAAGTTTAAACATTCAAGCTTCTCATGAGCACAAGCTTTGCCAAACTTTGGTGCCTATTTATTTTTTTCAGATTACCTAATTCCACTTCTATCCAATTTTTCCAAAACGTTTTTTAAATTTTGAGATAATTATAAATTCGTACATAGTTGCAAAGAAACATGCTGAAAGAACTCATATAGACTTCATTTGGTTTCTTTCAGGAGGAACCACTTAAAAACTTGCATTGCGATATGATATCCAAAAAAAAGTAGCAAGGATACAAGCCATCAATCTTATTCAGATTTAACTGCTTCTATATGTACTCATTTATGTGTATTTAGTTTCACACAATTTGACTCCAGGCATAGGTCCACGTATTTATTGCCACAAGGGTTCCTCTTTGTGCCCTTTTATACGCATGTTCATCTCTCTCCTCCTTCATTCCTAACCCTTGTCAACTACTAATCTGGTCTCCATTTCTGTAATTTTTCCATACCTAATTTTGAATTCTTATTTTTGTTTCATTTCATAAAGAAGATTCCAAACTTGAATAAGGTCAGGTCCACAAAATCTGGATTCACACTTGGGCCTTCAGCAAAAACAGACCTCAGTTCAGTTCAGTTGCTCAGTCGTGTCTGACTCTGCGATGCCATGGACTGCAGCATGCCAGGCCTCCCTGTCCAACACCAATTCCCAGAGCTGACTCAAACTCATGTCCACTGAGTTGGTGATGCCATCCAACCATCTTATCCTCTGTCATCCCCTTCTCCTCCTGCCCTCAAACTTTCCCAGCATCAGGGTCTTTTCCAATGAGTCAGTTCTTCGCATCAGGTGGCCAAAGTATTTGAGTTTCAGCTTCAGCATCAGTCCTTCCAATGAACACCCAGGATTGATCTCCTTTAGGATGGACTGGTTGGATCTCCTTGCAGCCCAAGGGATTCTCAAGAGTCTTCTCTAACACCACAGTTCAGAAGCATCAATTCTTCAGCGCTCAGCTTTCTTTATGGCCCAACTCTCACATCCATGCATGACCACTGGAAAAACCATAGCCTTGACTAGACGGACCTTTGTTGGTAAAGTGATGTCTCTGCTTTTTAATATGCTATCGAGGTTGGTCATAGCTCTTCTTTCAAGGAGCAAGCGTCTTTTAATTTCATGGCTGTAGTCACCATCTGCAGTGATTCTGGAGCCCCCCCACCAAATAAATTCTGTCATTGTTTCCATTGTTTCCCCATCTATTTGTCATTAACTGATGGGACCAGATGCCATGATCTTAGGTTTTCTCAATGTTGAGTTTTAAGCCAGCTTTTCCACTCTCCTCTTTCACTTTCATCAAGAGGCTCTTTAGTCTTCACTTTCTGTCCTAAGTGTGGTGTCATGCATATCTGAGGTTATTAATATTTTTCCCGGATATCTTGATTCCAGCTTGTGCTTTATCCAGCCCGGCATTTTGCATGATGTACTCTGCATATAAGTTAAATAAGCAGGGTGATAGTATACAGCCTTGACGTATTCCTTTCCCAATTCTGAACCAGTCTGTTGTTCCATGACTAGGACTGGGCACCACCTGGACTTCTATATTGGTTCTGCAGATGTTTTTGTTTATGATTAAACTGACTGGCTTACTAGGCAAATAAGGTTATCATTGTATCTGTCTGTGGGATCAGAGAAGGGTGATGATGGTGGCTCTGAATGAAGGGGCAAATCTCCATTCGTCCTCTAGGTAAGATGGTGATTCTATGAGCTGGAGAGGTGGTCTTGCACCACGAAGCTAGAACATGCACTCCCTGCATTTGTTGTCACCCGTGTATCTTGGCCATGCAGAGGAGCGTTATATGGGAGAAGAGAACAGCTAATAAAAACAACTACTGTTTCTCAAAACTCTGGAGTCTTCCATAGCAAGCTCAGGTTTCATACTAGCGTTGGCATATGCTAACTACTTGTTCAGCCCAGAAGAGATCAGTTCTCTCTGCCCATCCTCAGGCTCCCAGAACTGAGGAGACAATATCCACTTTTCCTGCCTCACAGGTTATTGTGAAATAGAAACAAGAATGTCAGTAGATAAGATTTATTGTTGACTACTTGCTGCCCACTAAGCACTGAGCCAAAGGCTTTACATGCACTCTTTCACCAATCTTGTCCACAAAACTGTTTTTTACATGAGAAAAAAAGGTTTTGAATGTTTAGATAGTTTGCTTAATTCTGCATGGCCAGTAAGTGGCAGAGAAGAAATTCAAACCCAGGCTGACTGACTCCAACCCCTGAGCTCTCAGCCCTACAGCACCGTGGCTGGGGTGCTACAAGCTAAAACCCTGAACAAATTAAAGACTCATTTAAGAGATCCTGGTAGCTAACTGTGTGGTTATGGCTTGTCAATCATGTGCATGTCATATACCTCATCCTATGACAGGTACCAAAGGAGAGACTTCTTTCTTTCAGCACATGCTATGACTTTCTATTACTTAGAAATAAGACAGAGGATACCGAGTGTCTCTGCAGGACATTCCTGGGCAGTGCCCACGCATACATGTGGATGTAAGGCCAGATCAAAGACACAGCAGGGAGATTTCCAAGGAAGGCTGGGGAAGACAAGTGAAGGCCCGAGGGATGGAATATGGTTCTGAGTCTGCACAGCCTTGCTGAGTTGCTGAGTTTCCAAGGGGAGAGGTGCACCTAGAGTTGCACCACAGGATCAGCACAGCCTTGTAGCTCTGCCCCCATTATGACCCTACTGGGACTCAGAAGAGCAGCAACAGCCTTCCTGGGAGAGGGAACTGAAAGGAAAAAAGGAACTGAGAAAACAGGCCAAACACCCCTACTTCATGGTTGGGCCAAGGCCAGTCTTTCCCCCTCCCCCAACCCCCTCTTTTGCAGGTTGAGGCCCCACCCTGACCAAGCATATCCAGCACACACAGCCCCCCCGACCCCCGCAACGTTGCTTCAACTGCACAGCTGAGATCCACTCTGCTCCCCAAGCGGGGACCCAACAGAAGAAACACAAACCCATCACAGGGAATTTTCAACAAGGTTATGAATTTCATCAAATGCCCATAGTGGAAGCTTAATTTTGATTATCTGCATTTGGTGGATTTTTGTCTTAATGCTTTGTTATTCCCCAAAGGCATAAAAATCACTGGGCCCAAAGTACTGATATTTCCAGGTGTCTTCCCAACATTACTGCACACACAGTTTGAGAGATTTTTATTTTTTCTCAATGCTGTTGGAGGACCTCAAACTAACTTGGAGACCATGGTGAGCACCTTGGCTGTGGAGTCAGTTCTCATGTTTTAGTATTTGTGTTCTGAATTCTCAGGGTTGACTGTGAAGAGTTTAGAACTTAGGAAGAAAGCGAGAGACAAATCAGGAGATCTAGGTTTTCGTCGTGGCTGTGGCAGTGTCTAGCTCTCTGATTGAAGTTAGAGATGCAGAGATAACATTTCATGAGCCAAGTAATCAGAGACTTTAAGGAGAGACAGAGTAGGTCATCTGAAGGCAGGGCCATCTGCTGCCACCCCTGCAGGGGACAGAGTGGCTGCCCCTGACCTAGCCAGTCACCCCTAACCTCCCCAGGTCTCAGCTTCAGCCCTGTAACAGGTGAATTTCCTCCTTTGTAAGTTCTTTCCAAATCTGCCTTTCACATTCGGGTTCCCCTCCCCCTTGTCGTGACAGCCCCCTATCAAAGTGCTGAGCGAGATCGTGACCGAGAATGAGAGTTTATTTTAAGCTTGTTTTTAATTTATTAATCACTCTGTACTTGAGAGCTGGCGCCCCATTATTATTTTCTAAACAACAGCTTCCCGGTTTGCAACTGAGTTCATTATCCTTTTTTGCCCTCAGGAATGCCTCCCCGCCATCATCACGGCAGATCTTATTTCATTTACTGCCACCCTGCTCATGAAGATGCACTGACTAATATTACCACTCACCTTATAAATCCATCCTTTCTGGAATTTACTCCCCTGCTCAGTTTAGGATCATTAGTGAATTTAATCAATGCAGGCTCTCCATCGTCATCAAGGTGATTAATAAACTAACAGGAAGCCCAGGCTCCTTTGGGACATTTCACACGGCTCTTCCTTACCCCACAAGGATGCAGCAATAATTATGCTCTGCTTGCAGCCCAAAAGGCAGTGTTCCCGCTCCATTCATTTCCTCCAGACATCCTTCCTCCTCTCCTACCTTGTCTTACAAATGGCACTCTGGAGCCCTCCCCTTCCATTTTCACACCAAGACCCAACTCAAATACCACCTCTTTGTTAGATATTATTAAGTCCACCTCCCTTATTTGAGGAAAACGGAGACCCAGAGATATTTAATAATTCAATAGTTTTCAAAGGCTATTAATGGATAATTTTCTCAAATACGTGACATATGAGTCAATTAGTAAACTGCAATAAATTTGACTGACTAGTTAACCCATGAAAGCCCAAGGATCTTGATCAAGAGAGAGACACCAGACGAATATATTTTGATTGAGGGTAAGGGAGGAGGGAGGAGTCGGGACTGCTGTCCAGCTCGGTTGGCAAGGTCACTGCACAGTCAAGAGGCACGGGGCGCAGTGGTCAGGGGTCCGTCAGCCTCTGTGCACTGTCCGTCTGCCTTGAAACTCTGTCCTCCCATGCTGGGATTGTCAGGGCATGGGATACTTTTTATTTATTCCTCAGATGGAATAAGCAGTTTCATTTTATCTGCCCTCGTTATCAGCTGCTCTTCCTCAACTGGCTTCTCTGCCTTATCTGAAGAGCTAACTTCCCACTTTTCACACTTCTTTCTCCTTTTGTAACTTTCTTAACTTCCGGATTGTTCTGTTCCTTTATTATCTCTGCCATCTCCTGTTTACCAAAACCCTGTGTCTCCTGAGGGGTTCGTAGTCTGAGTGAAGCTTTTCCTTTTCTAAGGTCCATCATCTTCTCCCTCCCTTCCCAGAAGCTCAAATGTCATGCATGAAACAAGCAATAATGAAAAACAGCTTTCTACAGTACTGCCTTTACCATGGAAAAGTGTTACGTGCATCCCCCAGCCATGTCGCTGGTCGGGCTCAGAGGATCTGAGTCCTGCACATCAGTGACGGGTCTTTCCCACAGTCACCATAGGCGCTGCCTCTCAAACGAACAGCTGGACCCTTGATGAAATCAGTATCTAAAAGCCAGGATCTATCAGACAAAGGTACCAAGTACCAATTAAAATGTAGTTAAAAATAAAAATAGTGCTTTAGGACTGAGATGTGTAGCAGTTACACCCAGGGGAGTAGGGGAAAGTTCACTGCACTTCTTAGATGGCTCAGCTGTGTCAAGGTAAACACAGATGGCAGCTGTCTTTCGGGGCATCTTCCACAACAAGACCTATTACTCCTAGGACTAACCACTTCATGAAAATAGCTGGAAGCAGAAAAGCAGGGAGGGAAGTAAGATTTGGTGGTGGTGGTAGGGTAATGGAAGCAAGGCTTTTACAGGGCAACTCTAGTGCCTTTTTCCTTGGACTTGACATTCACAGGCTGTGAATGAGTGAGGAAAGCCGGCACAGTGGCCCCAGGGCACATGAAATCAAAAGCTGGAGGGCTTGGTGTCCCCTCCCAGGCCCTCCAATCCACCTCCACTTTACACTTTGCTGGCTCCACCCTTAGCATGCAGAAAAGAAAAAAAAAACAAAAACTATGACTCAGTCTATTTGCCACAGTCTTTCTTTAAATCCTCACATTGTGCTGGAAAACGGAGAGAACCAGGCAGGGGAAAGGTGAAGGGGAGACACTTGTAGAGGGCTCAGATTCACTTTCCACAGGAAATGAATTTTGCAAATTCCAAAGCTTTCATGAAGAAATGGTGGGCTTCTGGGTCAACAGTGACAAAAAGTGATAGAAGAATAAAAAGTTGACCCAATAACATGAAAAACCCACCTGGCTTCCCTGAGGGTGATATAACTTGTGGCAATTTCAGGTTTTCTTTGCACATGAGGGATTTGGGGTTGGTGACTGTGGTAGCTGACTGGGCCACTGCTTCCTTTCACCCAGGCTCCTGTGGTTTCCAGGCTGAGAGCCCCACTTCTTACTTGTTCCCAGTGGGGGGACAGGACAATTCAGCCCTGTGGGCTGAAGGGGGGCCAGCAGGGAGCCTTCTCCTTGTCCCCGGACGTCAGGAGCAGGGAGTTCCCACTGAGCTTTCAAGACCAGCCCCCACCAGCCCCACAGTGGGCTCATGATGTGCCTGCCAAGTGTGAGAAGGAAGGCGGGGCCCTGCTCTTGGGGCAGGCACTGTGCCTGGCACTTTCACTTATCTTATGTAGCTTCACAAACACAGGATTTTCCTAACTTAGAGGTGAGAAAAGAGATGAAGAGGGGTTAAGGAATTGGCCAAGTAATAGCTAGGAAGTGATGGTCCAGGGCCTGAAATGCAGCCATAGGACTGGGTCCATGCTTTTTTGTGATGCTGGTCACAGTGCCAGCACAGAAGATGAGGGCGGGGGGGGGGGGGGTGGCACGGGGGCTAGCGGCAGTAAAAGGGTCATCCTGTCAGCTTGTGAGCTGGTCAGCTTCCATGCAGACCAAGCAATGGGGACATTTTCATCGATCTCTTCAGGCTCCTCTAGTCTAAATACCTCCTATGGGTGTCGATGGTGTTCGCTCTCACACAGACTTTCAGGAGGGTGACAGCCATCATGCCTGATGCCCGCTCCTACTCCCCAGTATCCTGAATATTCAGTGTTTTCTTTCCCTTCAGGCCTGAGCGTGTGACTCAATCTTTTGAGGATTCTGACAGGACTTGATTTTAAGTCTGGCTTTGATGATTTAGGGAAATTATCGTGGTGCCTTTCTGCTGAACATGATGTGTTCAATCATAATCACAGTTATAAGAATTAAGATTCATTGAACACCTACTGTAAACAAACACCGTGACGATCACTTTACAGCAATCAACTCAGTCACTTCTTATCCCTATTGAACAAAGCAGGTGATGGATCCTCCCGAGGGCTCCCTGCTCAGGGACACCTCTCATTGCAAGTGGGAGAACCCAGATCAAAGTGCTTCTCGCCTGTTCCTTAAGTCTCTGGGAGGACAGCTCTCAGTGGCTTTAGCAGGTGGACAGAACAAGCCCAGAAATCCCCTTACAAGGAAGAAAGTTCTGGGTTGTCTGGGGCCCTAGAACAAACACACAGCCCTTGGTGCTATGTGGAAAAGTCTGCAAAGAAGAAGAAGATGGCAAAGAGGAGTTGTCCACTCAGCTTCAGCAAGTCCTGCTAGAGATGAACACAGACCAACAGTCTGGCAGCAATTCCTCTAGGGAATCCTGAGTGCATACAAGTACACATACACACACACACACAGGCACTTGTGCACACACATGCATGCACACACACCCCAAATCATCTCCATGTCCTTTCCATATTTTGGGCCACTGAGCCCCATTTCCCCAGATGAACATAGTGCAAGTTTTCCGTATTTTGCTCTGGGTCCTGCACTATCTACATTCTGTCCACCAAGGCCAGCTGGTTCCCTCTTTCAGTCTCCCTAAACCAGGTGAAGCTCAAAATCCACTTGACAGCTGTCTTGGAGAGCTCATCCACCTAAAAGGCATGCTTATGACTTCTGCTTGCATTGTGAGCCTGTGACCCCTCTTGGCAGCCCCTTCACAAACGATGCCAGTCTCCCCCTCCAATGAGGGGCAAGCGCAGGAGGCTTTGTACACTAACAAATCTGCATCCTCTCAGATGTCCAGCCCTATCCATGTCCTGAGAACTCCTCCCAGTGCCTGCTGGCTTGACAGACAAAGAATATGGCTGCTTCACTGGAAGAGCCCCATCAATCTACTCATTAGTCTTTTCCCTTGGAACCTATGGTTGAGACTGAAATAAGATTCAAAGTCAATATGGGATCCCTGAAAGTCACACTCATACGAAGAGCTTAAGGGTGGAACAGGCCTCCAAATCAAACTGACTGTCTAAGAGTTATCAGTCTGAACCATAGAGTTCATAGAATTCAAGAACAGGTGGAGCTATAGCACCAGCAGGGGGAAGAAATGACAAAGCTCTGAGAGCAGCCAGAGGCAGAGCTGGGACCTAGGGGTCCAGGGTCCGGGTCTCTTCAACCACCATCCTATCCATCCCCCTTTCTCCCCTTCCCACCATACACTCCCAGATCATACAACACGAGCAGAAATTTCTTTCGCTCCCTTATTCTCAAGGCTGAATGGCTGAAATGCCAGAAACTAAAGATGCCAAGGTCACCAGAAACCAGACAGCTTGAGCTCCCAAAAGCACCAAGTTGTCAACATTGGGAAAACATCCTAGAATAAGGTGCAGAGCCTAAACTGCTCTGCCTCCTGAGCAGGACAGGCTTTAAGACTTCCTCTTTGTAAAGCTCACCTCTGCATAACCAAACAGTGCTCATCAATTTCTTGAAAAGAAACATCTGTGGCTTCCGTTTCAATGGCCCAAAAGTCATTCTTGAGTCAGAGAAAAGATTCAAGTTACCTGGAAATACTTGTTCCTCAGAAAATTTCCAATGTCAGAGACACCAAATTCAAATGACTGATGTACTGAGAGGCCTCTGAACTTTTACAGAAGTAAAATTCTTCATTTTGACCCGAAGGATATATACTGTCAGTGGGGACTGTTCCCCTACTCAACTTTCAATGAAGTCACAGTAGGTGCTGTCTTTAATTCATTTAGTCACATAACTGATTCTCAACTTCATTTCTGCGTGAAGATAATCCCCAGGCAGTTTTCATTTGGTAGCGAATATGTGAATGCTTATTTCTGCACTCAATTTATCTGCCAGGTTAGGTTTTCTTTGAAGAAAAGCTGATCTCTGTTGTCTGGGTTAGTTCTGTTCTCAGGTGATGGTAAGGGAGTGGTTCTAAAACAAAGCTGGGACACTGCTGAAGCCACGAGGGGAGAAATGACACAAGTGCCACTTCTTCCCGGCAGGAACCATGACTGTTTCTCACCTTGCAGGAATCATCAACTTTTTTTGATCAAAAGAAATAAAATCAGTTCTCTCTCTAAATTTTGCTAATTCCTGGAGCATCTTCACTTATCAATGCAAGTACTGAAGTGAACAGCAAGAGAGTAGTTTAACTGAAAAGATTTGTGTAATCACATTCACAAATGATTAAGTAAACAGCACTCTTATCGGGACCTGACACACTGCTTGCAGTGAATTGCACAATCTGAGACACCAATGGGACCTTGTGTGCTGCCCTGATAATATTTACAACATTATTCCTTCAGGACTCAAGTTTCACCTGTCTAACCCACTGAAAACAGGAAGAAGTCTGTTCCTGACATAACCCTTGCTAAATTTATACCCCATGTGGACTAGTGTGGAATTTCTGAATGTGCTTGTCAGGGGACTTGCATAACGGCTTACTGTGTGGAACGGTGAGCTTCAGAAACGGGGCAGTGAGGCAGGCAGGGTCCCTTATTCATGAAATCAGAGTGGGAAATTAAGTGAGACGCTATTTGATTTGGTGGTTTTCTAGTTCATCCCAGTTGCTCTTTATATTAGCCATGTGCAGAAAAACTAGGTTTAACAGGACACTTGGTGACAACCCAGAGAACTGAATACTAGTCCTAGAATAAGTGAGTCTCTGTGGTATTTGAGAAAACAAAAGCTCTGTCTTTCTGAGCCTCTGTTTTTCATCATTTTACAAACTGTGGCTACTGCTTATGTGTAAAATAGCTGTAATCACATGAAACTTCTTTTTACATGCCATGGTCAGAGTGAATCACTTAAAATGACTCCGTCTTGACTAAAGCCCAGGGAACCACAGGAGTAGTGGCATGCAACGCAGCTTCCTTCTACCAGAGACACAGCCTGAAAACAAAGCCATCTCTGGCAACTGAGAAGCAACAGCACAACAGGGCTGCCCTGCAGGGAAGCGGTATCCAGCTGGGAGGAGGACGACAGGGTTGCGCAACAGAGAAATATTCAGGATGTGTTCTGTGGAGCACCTGCCCATGCAGTGTATTCTGGGTCTGGGGCACGGGGTCCCTGCACTGTGGTTAAGAGCACAGCTGCTCAGCATATCCTGGCTTCTCCCCGGGCTCCCCGACACCACCCGTCTCTGCTGCAGCTCCTCCATCCGTCAGATGTGGACAGCAGGGCCCACCCTGAAGCGCTGCTTTGAGAGTTCAACTGAGATTACACAGGAAGGCCTTTGCAAGAGTGTCCGGTACCTAAAAAGTGAATGTAAATATGTGCATAGAAAAGAACCTATTGGTAACTGCCGGTTATTGCTGACTTTTCTTTTTTGTTCTTTTCTACTACTTTCACCAATGAAAATATACTAAAATTAATCACGTGAGAGATCAGGATACACAAAATGATGGTGCCCTGGACTGAGTCAGGGTACTAGAAAATGTGCTGGACTGAGAGCGTTCTTAAGGGTCCTATTTCAACTTCCTTGTTTTTACAGATGAGGAAGTCAAGGCCCAAGACGGCCACCTTCACAACAAGACTAGGCCAAGGCAC
Organism: Antilocapra americana; assembly: GCA_007570785.1. Lineage (NCBI taxonomy): Eukaryota > Metazoa > Chordata > Mammalia > Artiodactyla > Antilocapridae > Antilocapra > Antilocapra americana. The sequence goes on from ML660201.1 coordinate 20,548,526, forward strand.
AGACAGAAGCATGCCTCTCTCACAGTTATGGCTGGCTGTGATGCACTGGTGTAAACTGAGCCAGTGAGGAAAGGAGGCAGGGGTCTACAGTGAATGAGGAGACTCAAAGTAACTTCCAAGGATTCCAGTTTGGGAACTTGGAAGAGTGAAGACCTAAACAGAGAGGTCACAAGGGAAGTTGCTTTGCTGCGAAGAAAGGTGTGAGTTTAGTTTTGAATGTTGTCAGCTTTGAGGCACATCCCAGTGGGTTCCACCTATGGGCAATCTCAGATCCAGACCAAGAGATGGGCAGGAATAAAGATGCAGGAGAGGATGCCATGGAATTAAAAGATGAAGCTGTGCTCAACAAACTTTTCAAAGTTCAAAGAATAGATCACAGTGGGAAAACACCAAGACATCAAGGTTGAGCCGAGAGGGCCAGCTGAAATTAAGAAGGAGGGAAGGAAATTATACTGAAGCAGAGGAAGATTTGGAGAAGGCTATGGCACCCCACTCCAGTACTCTTGCCTGGAAAATCCCGTGGACGGAGGGGCCTGGTAGGCTGCAGTCCATGGGGTCGCGAAGAGTCAGACACAACTGAGCAACTTCACTTTCACTTTAAACTTTCCTGCATTGGAGAAGGAAATGGCAACCCACTCCAGTGTTCTTGCCTGGGAAATCCCAGGGATGGCGGAGCCTGGTGGGCTGCTGTCTATGGGGTCGCACAGAGTCGGACACGACTGAAGCGACTTAGCAGCAGCAGAGGAAGACTTGGGTAGAGAATTCAGAGACTTGGTTTCCAGGTGGGCATAACCATCAAGTCTGAAATTCAGAGGCAGGTCAGGGAAGATAAAGTTGCAAAAAGAAAGCAACCATCCTTTGGCTTCAACCAGGAGGAAGTCAGCCAGGATTTTAAAAAGTGGTTTCTGAGATGGGAAAATGAAGCTGCCTGAATTTCTTATTCAACAAATGAGTCTAGGAAAGAAAGTAAGACAGTATATGATGATCACTGAGAGAGATGGTGGAGCAAAGTAATGGCTTATTCAAGATAGAGGTTTCTATGAATATTTGAAAGCAGAAGGGGAAAGATAAAAGAGGAGAGATTAAAACTTTTGGGAGGTAGAGGATCAACCCCAAGTAAGAGTTCTCAGGAGGCAAAAAAAAAAAAGTGCAAGAGATCAAGGCAACACTGGAATCACAAGCATTAAATCCTCAAGACATCTTTCCATCCTGACATCTTGAAAGATTTGAGTCTTATGTATTTTGGGTTTTTTCCCCCAAGTCTTAAGATATTTACAAGGACTTAAAAATTGCACTTGCATTTACTCTTCATTTTATAAAAGCAACTGTTAATGGCAAACTGAGGATTAGGACCTCCTGGCGAGGTGTGTCTTTCCCACCCCTGTATTTAGAGCTGCTGTCACTTAATTACCTGTGTTTTTATTTCCTTAGAGAGTTCTTTCCTCAACTGCAGGAAGAGAAGTCTCAAATGGGTTCTTTTAACCCTGTCTTCCGGCAAGGTGTATAGAGTCCAATAAACAATAGGAGCTCGATAAATATTGACTAGATGGGTGGATAAAGGAATAAACAAACACAGAAAGAACAGTATATTCGAGAGATAACTCAATATTTCCATCTTCACTAAAAATAAATCAGGAATTTTACTAAGCAGATTATTCCCTAAACATCATTTGGTTTTTCTCGAATGCATTTCCAGTACCTTAAATGCAAAAAAAAAAAAAATCAATCACACACACTCCAAAGCTATCATTAAAGCCCATAGAAAGATCTACCCCTGAATGTAGATTAGAAGGAAATAACTTGAGTCAGATGGCATTTACACTTTCTGTACTGAATCAGAGCAGTTAGCATCTACATCCCTATCTGTGAAATGGACATGAATCCAAGACCTGCTTTGAGGACAATTAAGATTATAAATTGTAAGACGATAAATGCTGGGAAAGATTGAGGACTAGAGGGTGACAGAGGATGAGACGGTTAGACAACATCACTGATTCAATGGACATGAGTATGAGCAAACTCCAGGAGATAGTGGAGGTCAGGGGAGCCTGGTGTGCTGCAGTCCCTGGGATTGCAGACAATCAGACATGACTTGGCAACTAAATGACAAGACTGTAAAGTACTTTCAACAGAGTTGGATACCTTTGTTGTCACCTACAAGTATTATTCCATACTGTACTTCCTCTAAAAGTCCAACTTTGTAAGATATTTATATTGCATACAATTAGGTTACTGATTACACTTGCATTTTTATAGCTTTTTCATCTAAAATCCTTACTACTCACCCAAAGCTCTAAACTCCAAGATCCAGGTGGAATATTATCTAGAATATATTCCATAAATACCTGTTCAGTCATTAAATAATGTTTTCAGATTAAAAATGGCCTTGTTGCCATTGTTTCATTTCCCTCTCATATCAGCTCTGTGAGTTGGATGTTACCCTGCACCCCATTTTACAGATAAGAAATATAACACTCAGGAAAGTTAAGCATCACTCAGCACCTGCAACTCAGACCCAAGCCTCCTGATGCCCTACTGTAGTCATTTCTCTTACCTACTGCTAATTCTAGTTCTGATTTTTCTTTCTTTCTTCATTAGGGAAGGATGATCAGAAGCCCTGGACAGAGTGGTTCCTTATTGTAGTCATGGTGACCACCTGCTTCATCTTGTTAATTTTCTCACTCATCTGCAGAATGTAGGTATTCTTTTTATTTTGGGTGCTTTCACTAGGATCTGAATATTGAATTTCATACTTGCCAGGCATCCACTGGATGGACAGCTCTTGGTATCAGGTGGAATCTACAGTATTTTTGTATCTTCCTGGACAGCCTTTCCAAGACAAGTGTGGACTAAATGAAAAACTGGGAAACAGTAGGTGATTTATAGAAACTAGACAGAGCTCAAGACAGCCTCAGTCACTGGATGTCCCCTTCCTGAGTTTGCTGATAGTCTGCTAATTTCCGTGAAGGCTTTACATTTGTGTTCTTTTGCTTCCTTGACTGTCTTCCACTCAGTCCTTGGTTGCTTCTGTTGAGCCCTCAGGGCACGTCTGTTACATCTCAGGGAAAGGAAGGCAGCCCACTGGATGCTCAAGTCACCACAGTGCCTCTTGTTATGATCCCCAATCATGAGGTATCGACTCCTAGCCTGGCCCTTCTGTTATCTGGCCCCAGAGTAGCCAATTGTTCCCAGATTCTACAGTATCATGCAGATTTGGCAACCAATCCTAGAGCCTGCCAAAGCCCCCATAGGAATTTCTCAACCCTTCTTGTCCAGGAAGGTCAAGTGCCACTTAGGAGGCTGCAGAACATGTTCTATCTTTGCTTTTGCATAGTTTAGAAAATGACTTTTAGGGGACTTCCCTCAAAGTGGTTAAGACTTTGGCTTCCAGTGCAGGGGGTGTGGGTCTGATTTCTGATGAGTGAGCTAAGATTCCACATGTCTCACAGTCAGAAAACTAAGATTTTTTTTTTTTTAAAGAAGCAATACTGTAACAAGTTAAAGACTTAAAAAATGGTCCACATCAAGAAAAAAAAAACCTTAAAAAAGAAAATGATATATCTTAAACAGCTTCACTATTATAAATGTTATATAAGATGGCATCTATACCAGGTGGTGGTGGTGGTGGCAGTTCAGAAAAGAGAAAAAAAGTAGACCGAGAGCCAACACATAGGAGGAAGGGCACATCAGCATCATAGGTGACCTGGAACCCACACATTTGATGTCCATCACGGTCAGAAATCAGGTCTGATAACACATACCAGTATGAAGCAGTTGCCGTTTTGTCTTTCTTGGATCAGAAGTCACATCAAAGCCTTGCAGTACCCCTAGATCTTCAACTATTGTTACAAAGTAGGTACTTGGAAGTCTTGGTCAATGAAGACTTTGAATTTACAAACTGGGAGGTTTGGGGATTAACCAGGTCAATGTTTAGAGCAGCTACTGAAGCACAAGAAAGGCTGTTTTTGCTCATCCATTTCCCTCCTCTACTCTGTTTTCAGATGCCACTTATGGACCAAGTTGTTTCCACCTGTTCCAGTGCCAAAAAGTAATATTAACGATTTCTTTGTAACCATCAACAATGAGGTACTATTGAAGGTTCTCTAATGAATGTCATATCTGCCCAGGGACCAATGGGTCCTGTCACTGGGTCACTCATTTTCCATGTTACAACAAAGAAAGCAGATGTCTTCATACTGCTTTAGTCTCTCTGCTCTTTGGCTGATTGTTTTAATACATGTTCATTACAGTCTCTGATATTGCAAAGGTCCTACTCAATTATGAGGGTCCTCACCAGTCAGAAAACCTGAATTTTTATTTTCTATTAGCCATCTTTTAACTGACCTTGGGCAATTCCTTCAACCCCATGAGATGTGACTTCCTTTTTTGTACAGTAACAGGCATAGATGCATCCAATGACCTGTTTAACTCTGATGTTTTAAGAATTCATGTTTCTGCTCGAGTACCTCTAAGTTTTTTAGAGGAATTTTTCCTAGTTTCTAAATATAAAGAACCACAGAGCAGGCAAATAATTTCCCCAAATGTTTTTGTAGGTGTCATTATGCACTCAGAGCACTTAGGTGTAACCACTCACTCACATGCATTCAATTGTTCTAGCATCAAGTGGGAGAAGTAATCCTTTCTCTATAGTGAATTGCCTTGGTGTCTTTGCTGAAAATAAGCTGTCCACGCATGTGTGTAATAGACAGTAATTTCTCGATTACTGTCTATCTGTATGCCAACACAACACTATCTTTAAAACTGAAGCCTTATTGTAAACCTGGAGACCAGGTAGTTTAAAACTTCCAAACATGACTGTTCAAAGTTGTTCTGGTTATTTCAAGTCCTTTTTATTTTCATATGGCATGGCAACACACTCCAGTATTCTTGCCTGGAGAATCCAATGGACAAAGGAGCCTGGCAGGCTAAAATCCATGGAGTCACACAGAGTTGGACACGAATGAAGTGACTCGGCACAAATTTCAGAGACACTTTATCAATGTCAACAAAAAAGGTTGCTGGAATCCTGATCAGATGATTTTGGAAAGAAGGAACAGCTTACCAGTAATGAGTCTTTCAATCTGTAAACGCAACACCTCACCTTATTTATTTAGATTTTCTTTAATCTCTGTCACCAAGGTCTTGTGCTGTTCAGTGTACTGATGTTCAGTTGCTTGTCAAATCTGTCCTTAAACTGAATGGATATTTACATTAGGAGCCAGGGAACTTACTATAAAGAGCCAGATAGTATACATTTAAGGGCCAAATGTTTATCATGCAGTCATCATACTGTGAAAGCAATCACAGCCAATATACAAATACCTCTGGACAATAAAACATTACAAAAGCAGGCAATGAGCCAGACTCGGTCCATGGAGACTGCAGACCTTCATTAAGGAATTTTCTTAACAAATTTATTTTTCTCTTTGATAAAGTGACTCATGGTTGGATAAGTCAACTGGTGACTAGTTGTAGGGAAGATGAGTCGATCAGACACACCAAAATGGATCACTGCAGGAAGCAGTGACCTTTAGAGTTAGCAGTTTGGATGTCTGGGGTGACTGAGCCAATGATAGTTACTGACCCAGCGAAGCAGAGGATTAAGGCTGGCCCAAGACCCATGCCTGCGGCTCAGTTCCACCCCTGTGGTCTCCTTTACCAGGGGACCCTCTGGCTTGCTCTTGATAACCCACAGCTTTTCTGGAAGGTGAGAGTGGCCCCCCAGGAAAGTTGTTTTGCTTCATGTGAATTCGTGCTGTGGATCCCTTCTGACTCTGTCACATTCATGCCTGGAAAGCACCCGTGGTTTAAGCAGCAGACTCAAGTCGTTTGTCCTGGGCTCTTAATGACACATATTAATGCTGGTATCTCATTTCCCTTTAGGACCCCCAAAATTTCCTTGCATATTCTGAGGTTGGTAAAAGAAACAGGCTTAACAGTTTACTGTGTAAGTTTGCAGTTTGCTAATTAAAATCAAGTCATATATGCAAAAAGAAATCCAGGTAGACAGGTTGGTTTCAAAATCAGCAAAGGATTCATGTCAGAGCCCATCACTGCCAGGCTGGTCCTCTGGACAATACGCTCTCCTCTTTGGGGCGGTGGTGGTGGGGAGGGAGGATTGGGGGCGCAGAGAGAGCGTGTATGTGTGCGTCACTAAGTCATATCTGACTCTTTGTGACCCCATGGACTGCAGCCCACAGGGCTCCTCTGTCTATTCTCCAGGCACGGATACTGGAGTGGGTGGCCATTCCCTCCTCCACACTGCAGTGGGTCAGGTGAAAAACAGATCTATGAGTGGGGGTGGGGGAGAGGGAGGGGCAGGGCTGAGGGGTTGGGGGGAAGAGCAGGGAGAAATGGAGAAACGGAGTATCACCTTCTGCTGTCATGTCTACCACCCACACCCTCCACCTGGGGGAGCACATGACTCAGTACAGAGCTGACCATGGCTGGGCCCCAGGCAGCAGCATCCCAGCCTCGACCTCCCAAAGCATAGCCTGTCCAATCCACTCTGGGGGCCTCTGCTACAGTGACGATGAGGGGGCCCTTTAGAGCTATTGACAAACCACTAGGAAGCCTTCTGCTGATGGGAAAGGAAACCCTCTGCTTTTCACCACTGCTGGCTCCTCTGAACTTGATGCTGGTACCCAGAGTCCTGGGATTCAGAGGGTGGCTACCATTCCGGAGAGGCAATTACACACATTTTTGCTTGTTCAAGCCTGAGTCAGAAATTATCTTTTTACACTCAAGAGACTCAGGGAAGAAGAGGGAGGGAGAAAGGAAGGAGATGAGCTGGCTGAACAATAAAAAAGGCTCACTTAAAAAAAAAAAAACTCTTATTCTAAGCTTTCCATTTGTTAAAGACTAGTTTCCAGCCATTCTTTGTTTCTACATTGGAAACCGGAGAGAGTTCCTTCCAAGATTAAGTAGATCACAAACCACTCAAAGCAACATAAGGCAGAGAGCAGGGCTGCTTGGTTCACCACTGCATACTCAATGCATCACATGGTATCCAGTGCAGAGTCCGTGCTAAATTGTTTCAGTTGTGTTCAACTCTTTGTGACCCTATGGATCATAGCGCACCAGACTCCTTTGCCAGTGCAGAGTAGGTATTAAAAACGCTGAATGACTTCTACATTGTTGGTGGGACTTGTAGGTTGGTACAGACATTGTCAAAAGAAGTATGGAGGTTCCTTAGAAAACGAAACATAGAATTACCACATGATCTAGCAATCTCACTCCAGGGCATATTTCCAGACAAAACTCTTAATTGAAAATGATGCATGCACCCCTATGTTCATAGCAGCATGATTTACACTAGCCAAGACATGGGAACCACCTAAATGCCTATCGACAGACGAATGGATAAAGAAGATGTGGTACATATATACAATGGAATACTATCCAGCTGTAAAAAAGAACGAAATAATGCCATTTGCAGCAACATGGATGCAAGCATAGATTAGCATACTAAGTGAAGTAAGAAACATAAATCTCATATGATATTACTTACACATGGAATCTAGAATATGGCACATGTAAACCTATCTATAAGACAGAAACAGTCTTATATACATAGAGAACAGACTTTAGGGAGAGAGAGAGATGAGGGAGATGGATGGGCTGGGAGGCTGGTGTTGGTAGATACAAACGGTTACATTTAGAATGGATAAACAAGAGCATATAGCACAGGGAACTATATTCAACATCCTGTGATAAGCATAACGGAAAACAATATAAAAAACAACATATATATCTGTATAACTGAGTCACTCTGCTGTGAAGCAGAAATTAGCACTACATTGTAAATCAAATATACTTCAATTAAAATATGAAAAAAAATACGCTGAGTAAAGGAGGTGGAGGAATATGATCTCTTACAGGAGGTTTATTTTTGGTCACAAATTTTATAATTAATATTAGCATTATTAATAATAGCAAAAATAGGACACAATACCCAAATTTAGGGAAAGACTCTAGTAAACTGTGGATAGTGTACGATGAAGCTATTCAAAATGATACAGCCATAAAACATACAATCATGCTTCAGCATCCGCAGGGGGAATGGTTCCAGGAAATCCTGTGGGTACCAACGTCCACAGGTGCTAGAGTCCATTATATAAAAGAGTGAAACCTGTGGATAGAAAGGGCCAGCTGTATGTAATTTAAAATATGATACAATGTTGCACAAAAAGCAATCAACTTATAAAGCGCTTCAAGTAACTGTAAAGGTGACTCAACAGCTAGAGAAAAGGGCTGAAGAGACAGCAGACTGTGCTTGGCAGGGAAGTTTCTGGGTGTTTTTTGGTCTTCCTATTTCATTTTCCATATTTTCTTCAGTGAACATTTACTATTTTTATGAGCAAAATTATTTGAAGCCAACTATACGGAAATTCAAAGAATGGGAAAGTTCTCTAGAAAAAATCTAAGGAAATATGATTTGTTTTGCAGAAAACTGGTTTCAGTGAAACAGAAACTGAAGTCATAAGTTATGTGGAGGAGGCTGGATTTGAGACCCTGGAAGACTCTGTGTTTTGACTGTCCCTGGAATCTCCTCAAAATCAGCTCATGCTCATGAGCCTCAGTGAAAGGCGTTTCCTGGCTAAGAGCAGTCTGGAGTTTATAGGACGCTCAATTTAGCTGTGAGATGATGCAACCAGACAAATCCCTGACAGGTGTGGATGCCTCATCACAATCTTCTAAAACACACTGGCTGACTGATTCGTCCATCCCACCAGGTCTGATCTCCGCACAGGCAGCACCTCCCACTCTCCAGTTGCCTGATCTGCATTACTCACCTCACACATTTTTGTGTGAGAGAGACCTTTATTAAGGCTAACGTCAGTTGTGTTTACTCTGGTAGTCAGCCACCAATAGTAACAACCAACTAACATCTCAGGGAGAAAGCATTCTGTACCATTCTGGAATGACCAGTGAACTTGCATTCAAGACTGTCTTTCCTACAGCAAGTGGGAGCCATGGTGCTTTTATTCTGAGTTCAGGAATACTTTTTCAAGTAATGTGTGGGTGTGTGTGTGGTAGAGGGAGCCGGGGCGGGGGGGGAGGGGGAGAGGGAGGGAGAGAAGTACTGTCAAGTTAGCATCACTGCAGACAAACTAATTTCAAACCACAAGGAGCTAACGAATCAGTCTATACCCAATGAGGGAACAGGATTTTGTTTGAAGATTATATTCTCAAAGACAGCCCTGATATTTCAGGAATACACTGAGAAAGGCACAGGGTAGAACTGTGTTGGAACAGGATCATTCTATCAAAAATGACTTTTCTGAAGAGACGTCTGCTTGCAAAGACTTCAGAGCAACTTGCTGGGCATCTGGTCAGGAAGGGCTGGATCAAGCCGAGCGTCAGAGGTTTGGAGTGGGTCCTACACTTTACTCATCAAATGTGCCAGTCTAGACAGGATCCCTCCTTGGACACCCTCCTGTGCTGCTGGTTGTTTAGTCACTCAGTTGTGTCCAACTCCTTGTGACCCCTGTAGACTGTAGTCTGCCAGGTTCCTCTGTCCATGGGATTTTCCAGGCAAAAATACTAGAGTGGGTCGCCATTTTCTTCTCCAGGGGATCTTCCCGGGTCTCCTGCACTGCAGGCAAATTCTTTACCGCTGAGACACCAGGGAAGCTTGACATCTTCCCATATTGTTTGCAACTAGACCCTAGGCAGAGGAGGGGTAGGAGGGGCAGCTGGAAACTGAAGGGACCCAAACAGTGCTGACTGTACAGGGCCCTGGAGCAGGAAGCTTAGGACGGGGAAAGGTCACAATGCTCAGAACAGCCTCTGCCAGGGCCCATTCTACATGCTTGCCATACTTGATTTATCCAGTCAGTTCAATCTAAGAATGGAGAAGGCTGACTACCAAATCCTTCCAGGGACTGTTTTCCTGATAAACATCCACTGCATCTAGCAGGAAACTGGGTCCAGGACAACAGGCATAGGGATGTGGCAGCTGTCAGTTACTGCCTACTTCCAAGTGTTAGGGAACAAATGTGCCCCACTCCCCATTTGTAAGTTAAAACTCTACACCCCACTGTGATGGCATTTGGAGGTGGGGCTTTGGGGGAAGATGAGGCTGAAATGCTCAGGAATGGGATTAATGCTCTACAAGGGGACCCCAAAGAATTTCTCCTCCATGTGATGATATGAGAAGTTGGCATTCTGGAGCCAGGAAGAAGATGCTCACCAGAACCCTGGCATGCTGACAGTCTCCAAAACTGTGATAAATAAATTTCTGTTGTTTATAAGTCCCCTAGTCTGTGTACTTTGTTAAGGCAGCCATGTGTCAGGAGCTGCACCAGACACTATGCACAATCTCTCAAACCCTGAGAAACCCACATGGTTTGTATTATAGCTTCCATTTCACAGATGCAATCACTGAGGCTCAGAGAGCATGTTAGATAGGAAATGGCAGATCTGACAGAGTGCCCGAAGAACTATGGACAACTGTGACAATGTAGAGGAGGCAATGATGAAGACAATCTCCAAGAAAAAGAAATGGAGAAAAGCAAAATGGCTGTCTGAGGAGGCCTTACAAATAGCTGGGAAGGGAAGAGAAACTAAAGGCAAAGGAGAAAAGGAAAGATACACCCATCTGAATGCAGAGTTCCAAAGAGTACCAAGGAGAGATAAGAAAGCCTTCCTCAGCAATCAGTGCAAAGAAATAGAGGAAAACAATAGAATGGGAAAGACTAGAGATCTCTTCAAGAAAATTAAGGATACCAAGGGAACATTCCATGCAAAGACGGGCACAATAAAGGACAGAAACAGTATCGACCTGACAGAAGCAGAAGATATTAAGGAGAAGTGGCAAGAATACACAAAAGAACTGTACAAAAAAGATCTTCATGACCCAGATAACGATGATGGTGTGATCACTCACCTAGAGCCAGACATCCTGGAATGTGAAGTCAAGTGGGCCTAAGGAAGCATCGCTACAAACAAACCCAGTGGAGGTGATGGAATTCCCGTTGAGATACTTCAAATCCTAACCAAGATGATACTGTGAAAGTGCTTCACTCAATATGCCAGCAAATTTGGAAAACTCAGCAGTGGCCACAGGACTGGAAAAGGTCAGTTTTCATTCCAATCCCAAAGAAAGGCAATGCCAAAGAATGTTCAACCTACTGCACAATTGCATTTATCTCACACACTAGCAGAGTAATGCTCAAAATTCTCCAAGCCAGTCTTCAACAGTACATGAACCATGAACTTCCATATGTTCAAGCTGGATTGAGAAAAGGCAGAGAGGTACCAGAGATCAAACTGCCAACATCCATTGGATCATTAAAACAAGAGTTGCAGGAAAACATCCACTTCTGCTTTATTGACTATGCCAAAGCCTTTGACCATGTGGATCACAACAAACTGTGGAAAATTCTTAGAGATGGGAGTAACAGACCACCTTACCTGCCTCCTGAGAAATGTGTATGCAGGTCAAGTAGCAACAGTTAAAACTGGACATGGAACAAATGACTGGTTCCAAATCGGGAAAGGAGTAAGTCAAGGCTATATAATGTTACCCTGCTTTTTTAACTTATATGCAGAGTATATCATGCAAAATTCTGGGTTGAATGAAGCACAAGCTGGAATCAAGACTGCCAGGAGAAATTTCAACAACCTCAGATATGCAGATAACATTGCACTTATGACAGAAGGCAAAGAAGAACTAAAGAGCCTCTTGATGAAAGTGAAAGAGTAAAGTGAAAAAGCTGGCTTAAAACTCAGTATTCAGAAAACTAAGATCATGGTCTCTGGTCCCATCACTTTATGGCCAATAGATGGGGAAACAATGAAAACAGTGAGAGACTATTTTTTTGGGCTCCAAAATCACTGCAGATGGTGACTGCAGTCATGAAATTAAAAGATGCTTGCTTGCTGGGAGAAAAGCTATGACCTGGACAGTCAAGAAAGAGCTGGACAGTAAAGAAAGCTGAGCACCGAAGAATTGATGCTTTTGAACTGCGGTGTTGGAGAAGACTCTTGAGTGTCCCTTGGACTGCAAGGAGATCCAACCAGGAGTCTTCAGAATCCCTTGGACAACAAGGAGATCCAACCACTGATTTCCTAAAGGAAATCAGTCCAGAATGTTCATTGGAAGGACTGATGTTGGAGCTGAAACTGCAATACTTTGGCCACCTGATGTGAAGAACTGACTCATTAGAAAAGATCCTGATACTGGGAAAGATTGACAGCAGGAGGAGAAGGGGACGAAGGATGATGAGATGGCTGGATGGCATCACAGACCCAATGGACATGAGTTTGAGCAACCTCCAGGAGTTGGTGATGGACAGGGAACCCTGGTATGCTGCAGTCCATGGGGTCGTGAAGAGTCAGACACAACTGAGTGACTGAACTGAACTGAGGGGTTGATCACAAGCCCCGCTGACCCCAATAAGGTAGAGGGGCTGGTCAGGAAACAAGCTGAAGCCTGGATGGGACCAAGAAGGCATTACCCTTGGAGAAGCTGCAAAGATGGGCAAAATATTTGATTATTCTGATTGATCTAGAATCTCCGTGAATGGTGTTCAGGAACCTGTACTAGTCTTATGTTAGGCACTCTCAAACAAGCACATCAGAGTCACCTAGAGGGGTTATTAACATGAATAAGAGTTTGTGATTGAGCAGTTCTGGGCGGTGTCTGAGAATCTGTGTTTCTAATAAGTTCTCCGGTGATGCCAATGCTGGTTTCCCAGCCCCAGTTTGAGAATAATTGCCCTGGGTGATTCTGATGAATATCAATATTTGACATCCCCCCCCAAAAAATAACAAAGTAAAAAAGGACATCACTGGTGGTACAGTGGTTGAGTATCCGAGTTCCCAACACAGGGGACATGGGCATGCAGAGTGGCAGAAATGAACACGTACACCTGAAATTAAAACCAATAGCTGAAGGAGTGGGGAAGACAGGGGAGGGTGTGGGGGCCAGAACTATCCCCTTTCAGCTGATTTCTTGATGTCTGGTCTCTTTCCAGGAGCAGGGGGTGGGTGGGGGGGGGGTGTGGGTGTGGGTGTGGGTGGGTGGGTGTGTGTGTTGGAAACCCAGGACTGTGAAAACTGTCTCTGCCTACGAGGCTTGATGGAAGAGAGCCACCCCGACTGTAGCTAGTCCTCTGTTTGGAGAGACGCTGGCCTCAGACCTGCCTCCCTTGACCTCAGCAATAGCATCATCCGGGTACTGAGCCTGTGTCACCATCTGATATCGGGGTACGAGTGTCTCAGGTAGCAGAGAGTAGATCGTGTGTCTCTGCAGTGAGTTAGACCCCAGTGGGTTTGACTCTTCCTTCTCCAGCTTGTGGAACTCACCCTCAAGTCTTTGGGGACCTGTATCCCTCTTCCTGTCTCTGGGGCCATATTCTGAGTCTCAGTCCTCTTTTAGACCACTGATTGACAGTGGTCCCTAAGCTTTATGGCACCAGAGACTGGTTTATGGAAGAACAATTTTTCCACAGATTGGGGTTGGGATGGGATGGTTTTAGGATGATTCAAGTGCATATCATTTATTGTGCCCTTTATTTCTATTATTATTACATCAGCGCCACCTCAGATCATTAGGCATTAGATCCCAGAGGTTGCGAATCCCTGCTCTAGGATGTACCATTCAGGATGATGGGGCTCACATGAAATGTATTTTTTATCTGCAGCATCTGGGACAGTCCCTGACTCCTAGAAGGGATAAGTGTTTACTGGATCCTCTTAAACCCTCTTGCCACCCTGGTACAGATCCTTGCAGATAGCTGGAACTACATAATATTTGGAAGAGATCATCAAGGCCTAAAATAAAAGCACAGAGAAGAGACAGATGTCTAATATGAACCTGATCAGAAATAACCAGGAGATCCGTGTGTGCCTGGCCACCTGGCTGACGTTGCCTGGGTCTGTTTCTGCTGATGATGTGGCTATGTTGTAATGTGTAAGTTGCCATAAAAGGACTTGGGTTTTGAGTGGTGTGTTCTGTTTTCACTACCATGTCGCGGCAAATCACAGTGTGAGCATTTCACAGTAAACACCCTCATCAGCAGATGGACTAGCCATGGGCACTCATCTCTTTCCAGGAGGGTGGACAGCTATCTTCCTCCCAAGAGCCTTTATAGTCACAGGATCAGAAAAAACAGTGGTTCTGCACGACAGCCTTTCCAATAAGGGTTTAAGCCCCATCTCTTCAGTATTTGGGATGCGCTGGGGAGACTGGAGGGGGAAGGGCAGTTTGCCAGCAGCTCGGCAACCTGGGCCTTATTGAAATGCCTCAAGGCCTGATGCTATTGATGCAGCCTGGGGAGGAACTCTGTGAGGGCAGAGAATATCCTGATTAAAAATCCAAACATTTCACAGGGAGGCCTGTATGTGTCCGGACCATCTGTTGGTGTAATTAATAAACCTTAGGTGCTAATTTCTTCAGGAAAAAAGTAGATATGTGGAAGTGAGAACAGAGAACCGCAAACAGCCCTTGATGGCGCAGGTGAAGGTGGAAAACCTGATTAGAATAGGACTTCGTGTCAGCCCAAGGGTCTCCACCTGTGCGGGTATTCCTGCTTTCACCGATGACAAACCAAGTTCCAGAGTACAAACTTTTCGAAAACCATTCCCTTTTAAAGACTGACTCTTGTTTCTCCCGCCAGTATCCCTCTTTTCAAGGTAACAAGTGTGAATGTAAACGCGGTTCAGAACAAGAAACCTGTAACACAATTGATAGTGAACTGTCCAACCGTCTGCAAACTGAACGTGAGCATACTTCATTTCCACCCCCAAATCTTGGCATTCTGTGTTCTCACGCTTGTCTGCATCATCCCTGAGCTAGGACCAACGCAGCGGCCTCTCAATATCCTGGCCTCCAGTACTGCCTTTCTTTGAAGCATCTAAGCAAAAGGGCATCTGCAGAGCTCAGCCCCTGTGCAAAACGCTTAAATAACTCCAGCACCTTCAAGTTCAAGCTCCTTTTAAAACAAAGCCCCCTCTGACTTGGCTCCTCCGTCATCTCTCCAGCCACATCCACAAGGAGTACGCCTCTATCACAAGCACCATGTCCCTCAAATTCCTCCGGGTGTCGGCCAAAGCCTTCTCCGACAGAAAAGCCTTTTCCATTTTCCCCCCACATCTTGCTGACAGTTTATTTTCTAAGTTTCGGCTCTTTGCCACCAGGTAGTCTCTGTTCCCCAGTTACTCTCTGTTGGATGCTACTTTTATGACTTCTATTATTTAAACTTCCCCTGTCTCATTTAAAGTCGAAACACTCCGAGGTTGAGAACACGGCCCTGTTTGTTTATTACCGTATGTTTAACAGCAGGGTAGGGACTGATAGAACTTAGACAGTGAAAAAAGAAAGGTAGTTTCTTAAGCGTAAGCCGGAAGAGAAAACTATATTCACCTCAGACCAAACGAACCAAATTTGAAGCACCACACTCACTTTACTAAAGCTGCGTGGGAACGGGAGAAATTAAATCAACTCTAGATTTTAATAAAGAAGTAATAAGAGGACCTCCCTAGCGGTCTAAGAGTCCGCCAGCCAATGCAAGCAACACAGGTTCCATTCCTGCTTCGGGAATATTCCACATGCCCTGGAGCAACTATTGACCCAGGGCACTAGGGTCCGAGCCCCACAACCAGAGAAGCCACCGCAATGAGAGGGCCGCTCGCCACAACTACTGAAAGCACCAGCAGCAACAAGGACCCAGCGAAGGCAAAAATAAATAAAAACAATCTAAGGAACGGAAAAAAAAAAAAGGAAGTAATAGGAACTCACAGTTGGCGTCACTCTCCCCTCAGGAACGCTTGCCCGAATCTCGAAGGCCAGCCCTTCACCGGCGCGGCCTGAGCCTCTGCTGAGAATCGAGCTTCCGGGAGCTGGGACCACCCCTTCCGCTCACGTGACCCACGTGCCTTATTTAACGTTCTAATAGCCTCTTTTTCCCATAAAGGTGTGTTATCAGTTTTGTTTCATTTATTAAAATAAAAACCCAAGATTTGCCCGTCAGGTGATAAAAATGAATGAATGCATCAGCCTGGGGGAAAACTGTGGGAAAAAAATCAACACTTAAGTCGCTGATGTCACAGTTCAGAGGTCGGCCAGATTCTTCTTCAAGAGCTGGGTCCTTAAACCTTTTCAGCTGTGAGAGCCATCAGCTCTAGTTTCTTGGACACACATATACTATCCTCGGTTAAGGGGTCAGGGACTTCAACAAACCACAGAACTTTAAACAGCAAAGCTTGTGCTTCTACCCTCAGCGACATCACGCTTCAAACAACTAATCACACTTAGCAAGACACTGGAATTTTGCACTAGGAATGAATTACCTCAATAAGCAGGTAACTTCCCTGCATAAGCTTGCCAGATATAGAAAGGAAAAAGAAGAGGTCCAGTTAACTTTGAATTTCCAATAAATGTTGCAAGAACATCTCTGAGACACTGGAAGCCAAGTAAAACAAACAAGCAAAGAGACCATTTGTAGTTGAAGAAATCTAAGAAGTGGAGGGAGACCACCGTGGAGCAGAAAACTCACCATACCTAAGCTGCATGCGCTCTCCCTGCAGAAACCCTACGCTGCTGCTGAAGCTTTCTCCAACGGAAAAGCCTTTTCAATTTTTCTCCCATCTTGTTGACAATTTATTTTCTAAGCCTTGGCTCTTACCACCAGGAAGTGTATGTTCCCCAGTTACTTCCTGTTGTACGCTACTTTTATCACTTATTATATTATTTAAACTTTTCCTGTCTCATTTAAAGTTAAAACTCTGAGGTCGAGAATACGGCCCTGTTTGATTATCACTATGTTCTTAACAGTAGGGTAGGAACTGATTGAACTTAGACAATGAAAAAGAAAGGCAGTTTCTTAAGCCTAAGCCAGAACAGAAAACTATATTCATCTCAGAACAAACAAATCAAACTGAACCCTGCCTGTGCCCAGGTCACCTTTCAACAACCTTTGTACAACTTCCGAGGAAGCTCACTACCCTTGTTGGGAACCAGTATCTGTATCTATCTAGCTATCTGGCTATCTACCTGTCAACCTATTGGTATAAATATCTAATGGTTTAGAATAAGGCTTGGAGTCATAAGTGACCAGCATCTGAATTCCTGGCCTCACCAGTCAGCTGTGTGACCTGGAACAAACCTATGAACCTCTCAGCCTTGGTCCCTTCTGTACCAAATAGGAATAATACATGGTAACTACAGATTTGCAGAGATTGACACATGCTTAAAGCATTATTTTTGTCAGCTATTATAATTACCAATGCATTTCTCTGTGGTATTGTGACAAAACACTGTGACTGGTCCCCTGGCTTCCCCAGGGGGAAGTCTAACTCCAAATGAGGAGATTTCACACCGGCCTCAGAGTGTCTCTATCTCCTTCATCCTGTGGCCCTTGTGGGGTCTCTCTTCCTGACTCTCTGCCACTCCTCTGTGCCTAGAACAGGGCCTGGTACATAGGGGACACAGGTTCCTCTGAACGGCTGTCCTGGGCCTGGTGAGACTAAAGAGCCTCTCCACCTCTCAACCTCAACCTCAGACATCTCCCCTCCCACCTCACCACTGTCTTCTCACCAACTCAAGTGTGTTGACTGCCTTCTGGTTGAATTTAACAGACCAGCTTCTTACCCTCTCTTGTCTTTCCTCTGAGTAAATCCTTATTTCTAGGTTTTGAAATGCACTGAATTAAGAGTTCTAAATTTTTTGTTTTTTATTACTTTTTGGCCATCCCGCATGGCATGTGGGCTCTTAGTTCTCTGACCAGGAATTGAACCAGTGCCTCCTGCACCAAAAACACAAAATCTTAACCACTGGACCACCAGAGAAGTCCTGAGAGTACTAAATTCTTGTCCCAACTTTCTAATTGTCTCTGGTGGACTTACCATATCACCTCTTTCCCTCCATTTCATAAGTGAAAAAGGATAAAACCTGCATATCCTGCTTCTTAGTGTGAAGAGCATTGGAAAATTATTTTTAAAAATTCAAGTTCAAGTCATTACACTTTGTTAGTTAAAATCCTAAGATATATACATTTCCTGGAATGGTTTGTGTGATTCCTAACAAGTGGTAAGAATGTATAGCAAAAGTTCAATTTTCACAGATTGGGGAATAAAAGGATAGTAGCTGACTTTGTCTAAATTGTGAGCTCTGCTGAGTGTCGTAGTTTACATTTGGGTTGTGGAATTGGAACATTTAATCTGCATGGCCCATTTGGCATGAGGGGAGAGGGGGATCCTTTTGGAATGAGCAGCCTGACTACAGATGGTTATCAGGAGGGCAGAGTCTGGCGAAGTCACTCCAAACGTTGCCGTAGGTTCTCCACCTTCCAGCTTCGTCAGGGTCA
Source organism: Antilocapra americana (assembly GCA_007570785.1). Lineage (NCBI taxonomy): Eukaryota > Metazoa > Chordata > Mammalia > Artiodactyla > Antilocapridae > Antilocapra > Antilocapra americana. Next base: position 20,566,840 of record ML660201.1, read on the forward strand.
GAGATGGGGGTGGGCGGGTGGGGATAAAGGCCTGATGCTTTGGGACAGCAGTCAAGAATCACAGCCAAACTTTAAGCCTGAGATATGCTCTGATGATTTAAATACCACATAGCATATACTGTATAGCACGGGGAACTCTACTTAAAGCTCTTTAGTGACCTAAATGAGAAGAAGTTCCCCAAAAGGGGGAATATTATGTATGCATATGGCTGATTCACTTTGCTGTACAGTACAAACTAACATAACACTGTAAAGCAACTATACTCCAATAAAAATTAATTTTAAAAAAGATACTTAGAATACAAACCTATAGACATTGCATGCAATCTCATGAGTCCCTATTTTGATCAATAATATGCTTGGGGGTTTCTGAAGTCACTTTTGTATGTATGATCTGCTGACAATAAAACTAAAATCTGAAAATGGTTCAAGAAATAGTAATACCATGTAATGAACTGATACACATGTGAGAGTGCTTATGATGTGCTGGAATCAGAGAAATGAGAGGTCAATGCCAGAGAGGGAAATTGAGGGAGGACTTATGGAGAACTTCGTATCTAACTGAGGACCCTACTGCCTGACTTATTTTATTAACATAATTACACAGTTTTATTTTATTAACTGTATTATTAAAATTATTAAATATTAACATTTATGCTAAGATTTGAAAATATTTAAGAAAAAAGTGATAATGGATATTTCAGGTGAGTTCAACACTCATTTTGGTTATGGATTGCACCCACATTCTTTGTCCATTTTCTGATGACCATCTTAAGTGACTTGGGCAAAAGAACAATGACTTACTTATTCATAGAACAATTTGCTAGTATTTGGAGAGCTGTGATTCTAGAACTTTAAAAATGTTACCCTGTCAAATAAGTGGCAATTGTCTGAATGCATCCCTGGCAATCAGAATTCATATTCTTAGACACTGTACTAAGTGTCTAATACATATTCTTATATTAATATAAGAATTATATTAGTATATATTCTTATATATACTAGGCTGCCTAGGTAAGGCCCCAATGTCTGTCATTTTGTCATAGAACACTTTGGGGGTAGATCCAGAGATTGACTATAAGTATTTGATTTCAAAAGGCTTTTTCCTGAAATCATTATGGTTGGCCAGAGAATTCTTCAAATTGTCATAAAGGGAAATATAGCCAACTCTTAAACTACAATGAGATACTACCTCACACCAGTCAAAATGACCATCATCAAAAAGTCTACAAACAATAAATGCTGGAGAGGGTGTGTATAAAAGGGAACCCTCTTACACTGTTGATGGGAATGTAAACTGGTACAACGACTATGGAGAACAGCATGGAGGTTGCTTAAAAAACTAAAAATAGAGCTGCCATATGATCCAGCAATCCCATTCCTGGGCATATATCTGGAGAAAACCATTGTTGGAAAGGATACATACACCCTGATGTTCATCACAGCACTGTTTACAATAGCCAAGACATGGAGACAACTTAAATGCCCATTAACAGAGGACTGGATAAAGAAGGTGTGGTATATATATACACAATGGAATATTATTCATCCATTAAAAAGAATGATATAATGCCATTTGCAGCAACATGGATGTACCTGGAGATTATTATACTAAGGGAAGTAAGTCAGAGAAAGTCAAATATCTTATGATATTGCTTATATGCTAAATCTAGAAAAATGATACAAATGAACTTATTTACGAAACAGAAACACTCACAGACTTACAGAACCAACTTATGGCTACCAGGGGGAAGTGTGGGGGTTGGTGGAGGGATAGATTGAGTTTGGGATTGACATGCATATACTGCTATATTTAAAATAGATAACTGACAAGGACCTATTGTTTAGCACAGGGAACTCAGCTCAATATTCTGTAATAACCTAAACGGACAAAAAATTTGAAAAAGAACAGATAATTGGACAGATATAACTGAATCACTTTGCTATACACCTGTAGCTAACCCATTGTTAATCAACTATACTCCAATATAAAATGAAAATTAAAAGAGGAAATATATCCAATTCTTGATTATGTTAATGGAGGTGAATAGCAGCATTGATAATCCAAGATAGTTTGCAAAAATCACCTGGTGGTTGATTACATTACATTGCTTTAAAAATTACATGACATTTTAATAGCTAATTATTACTATTTATGGACTTTTTAGAATTCAACACTTTTGGAGCATATTTGCTGTAGGGTATGGGTGGTGGGAGAGACTGGGTTAAGATTCATCAGGATCGACTGTCGCTTCCCAGATGTAAATAATCAAACATTGATGGGAGGAATAACTCAATCATTCTGTCTTAAGACAAAAGCTTAAGGCAGCTCCCACCTCACAGGTTGGAAGAAATGCAGGCTCACCTGTGGATGAAATTTCTCATCCACATCTTCTGCCCCCATGGAAAGATGCTGTTTCATACTCAGGTTTTGTGAGCTTTATAAAAACTCTGGAATGCTGAGAGAATCCAACTATCTGGAAAAACAGAATCTTCTTTTGTACAGTTAAATCACAGGTGAACCACCCATACACAAAATGATCATCAGAATAAGTTCTGGAAAAGATGAAATAACCAAAGCAAATATTCCTTTTTCTAGTGCTTCTCCTTCATAGTCATTGTGCAAAAGCCCCAAGCAGTAATGCATTTCCCTGCACATATTAATTGGGACTAGGGCCTGGGGAATCTCGCATGGATGGCTAAGCATATATAGTGTGCTGTTAGACATTCCTAGCATTTATTGTTCCATCTTCTAGAAACATCATCTCTCTCCCCTATGAGTACATGACTGAGGTGCTCTGGTAGGTAATATAAACTGATCAGACTCTTCCAGGAATTTGGATATTGAACAGAGTGGCTTTGAAATCATAAACAGAGCTAATTCACCCCAAAACAGCTCCCCCAAAAGACTGCAAAGTTCCTGCAGGTTCACCCCCAGGGTGGCCTGCTCCTTAGTCTCACCAAGGCTTGAGCATTGAGTGTCTCCATGGCTCATGTGATCTGACCTGGGTCATTCCTTTATGTTTGCTCAGGTAAGCCAGAGTTGTTTCTGTTGCTTGCAAGCAGGGAGCCTAACCTGCAACAACCATGAAAACCAACAAATAAGACACGTTTGGGCGAAGGTGCCTATGGGGCACTTTTAAAAAAATACCTTGAGCTTGGTCAGACTCAGCTAATCCAGGGCCTTATTTATCAAATGATTAAGCTGAGAGATTCAAGGATTTTTCCAAGGTTTCAAATCAGAAGCCAGGCCTTCTGACACTTCCTGCCACCTTGCTGGGGCACACAGGCGGGCAACTGATGCAAAATGCTACTTCAAAGACCCCTTCAATCAATTAATCAATGATTATTTATTGCAAGGCACTGTGCTAGGCACTATGGAGAGTACATGGAAGATAAGACCAAAGTCCCTGCCCTCAAGGAGCTTACAATCTAGTTGGGAAGACAAGGCATACATACAAGGAAAATTAAGTAACAATACAGGAGTTGAGTTAAAATGCAAGATAACAGTACAAGAGATTTCCAAAAGTAGTACCTGATTAAATTACTAAGTGAGGGGTATTGACAGGGCTTGCAGCTCATTCAGAGGAAGGAGGTCAGGGAGGGTTGGAAGGCTTCACAGACAAACTGGGGCTAGAGCTACCGTAGAACAGCCAAGATCAGGGATTAAAGAAGAGTGGGGGTATTTCAAGAAGGGGCAGCCAGATGCCCAAAAGGCACAGAGGTGAGACCAAAAGCAAGTGGTGTTCAGGGGCCAGTGAGGGCTCTTTGTGGCTCGGTATGGACTTAAGTTGTTATTAGATTAACAAGGGCCTCAGGTTTAGATTTTATCCTTTTAGCAATGGGGTTGGGGAAAACCTTAAAAGAACAGATATCTTTAGATTAAATATAGAAAAGATTGAGTTAATCCAGAGGATCTACTCACGTTTGATCTTCAGGAGATTTATTTGTGGATTTTTGACCCTCTCTACTTCCAAAGAGGACCTGCAATGGTGTTTTCTCTGGGTCTTCTAGGTTGGGATCGTGGCCAGAGACTTTTGAGTCCCTCTAGGATCTTAAATTATAACTAGCACAAGGGTGAGTGAACAGATTCCCTGACAGGCAGGCAGGAAAAATGCTCCCAAAAGACAAGTATCTTTACAAATGACAGAATATTTATTAACAATACCTTTAAAAAAAGATTACATATGCTAGATCACTGGTAAATATCATTAACACTGGGGTTGGGGACTACCTGGGGTGTTATTTTTTTTTTCATTCATTTTATTATTTTGTTGATTTTTTTGTGTGTGTGATTTTAAATTTTGTCTTATTTCAACATAGAAGTAACCATATCAAACTAAGAAATTACAGCTTGAAATACTGACAGTATATTTTTCCCAGTTACCACCCTAGTTTTTACACAAGTGGAATCCTGATTATGACTTTATTGGATAAATATAGCTAGAAGGTTGAAAAGTTAACTTATACTGTTTGTAAGCAAAAATGACAAATTACAGGCAAATTTGAGCTTTCTGAGAAAGAAGAAAAGGTGCAGCGTGTTTACAAGTGAAAATTTTTATAGAAAATTTCATTGCATTTTATTTGCACTGTTCCACTAGTGTCAACTTACAAAACCTCCCCCATTATAACAAATAGTTCTTCTCATAAGAATACGGTTTTGTTGATATTGTCATTTTCCAATGCATGATTTTAAGACATAGAAGATAAAGCTTATAAAGCAACAAGGCTACCTACTGCAAAACAGGAGACTCATCGAGATACCATATAGTTGTACTAAAGATCTCTTATAGAGTCATGAAAAAAATTCTTTGTGGCAACTACTTGCTGAAATAGGAGAAATCTGCCAGACTCCTTACATAATTCTGATTTAAAAGAAGGGCTCTATCATTAAAGAGATACACATATTATCTATAAGAGATTTTGTAAAGAAGTTATGAATCCATCGACAGAGAATTACTCTTTTCTTTGTTAAATGTACATTCAAAACAGATACATTTAAAGAGAGTAAAATTATTCTTTATCCTTTGAAAGACGTGGTTGACTATAGTAACTTTTGGTCTATGTTACTACAGGATATGTCACTTCCAGTGTTGTGGCTAAGATAATGCTACTACAAAGACAAGGCTAACTTAGTTGAGGGAAAAGAAAGTCTTACCATAGGATGCTAAATTCAGGGGTTGGGGTACTGCATAAAGTACCTCTCGGGCAGTTAGTTGAGGTTTAGAGATTGCGGCCATTCCCGAAACCTTCTCAAGTTGTGTGGAACAACAAAATTCACAACAGGGCTGGAAAACGTATTGTACAACGGCTAAACGACGTGATTCAGTGCATCAATCATCCCAAGAGGCATTCCTACACAGCAGCCTTGACTTACAGACCGATCCTTCAGCTGTGCTGCCTCTAGACCCTTGTAGAACCGTACAAGGAATCTGCAATGTATTGACCAAGGTGAGTTTCCAACTCTGTCTTTAAAGGAAATAGTTTCAAATAATAATCATATGATTGTGTTGCCCATAGCATTTTACAGCAGAGGAAAAAAAATTAATATCTACATTTCATGTTAACTTTAAAAAATCCTATAAAACACTAAATATATAATAAAAAATATGCATATAAGGACATATGTAAACTGCTTTGGTAACATCGTATTACAGATGTCTTCAGTGCATTGCAGAGTTTCCAAAGAAACTTCAGACAAAGCTAGATTTGCTTTGAGGAAGTACTGTAGAATGCCATTCCTAAAGAAGCAAAAAACATTTTTTTTTCCAGTAATAAGATGTACTTGAACAACAATATTACTTAGTACTGGGTGTCTTCAAAACAGCTAGCTAAATGTTGCTTATATTATAAAGAGAAAGTCCTTCAGAGAACTGTTGTCATAAACTGGACCTGGCTGTGAGGGAGATCATGATGGTACTGATGGCTGACAGCGTGCATGCATTTGAAGTGGAAGGCCCGGCTCCTCTTGCATAGGCATCTGTGGAGAGAAGACATTCACTCAGCATCCACTCACCCTGGCAACAAAGGGAGGCGGGACCCAGGGCTTTTGGGAATGGAAGAACTGTCTGAAATCTATTAGAAATGACCATCTCTTTCTCTCTCTTTTAAAAAAAAAATTTACCCTTTTTCTTTTTGGGGCAGAGCCAATTTTAGACTTTTCTTTTATATTGGGGAATAGCCAATTATGGGCTTCCCAGGTGGCACTAGTGGCAAAGAAGTCGCCTTCCAAGGTAGGGGATGTAAGAAACATGGATTCGATCCATGGGTCAGGAAGATCCCCTGGAGGAGGGCATGGCAACCCACTCCAGTATTCTTGCCTGGAGAATTCCATGGATAGAGGAGCCTGGCAGATTACAGTCTATGGACTCACAAAGAGTTGGACACAACTGAAGCGACTAAGCACAAGCCAATTAACAATATTGTGATAGTTTCAGGTGAATAATGAAGGGACTCAGCCATACATACAGACATGTCCATCCTCCCTCAAACTCCTCTTCCATCCAGGCTGCCACATAACATGGATCCCTGTGCCATACAGTGGACCTTGCTGGTTATCTATTTTAAATATATCAGTGTATACAGGCAACCATAAATTTGTTCTCTAAGTCTGTGAGTCTCTTTCTGTTTTGTAAGTAAGTTCACTTGTATCAAGACCAACTCTTGTTTACTTTTTTAGTCTCTGTTCTATGATGGCCTAGCTCTGAACTTGGGAGCAAGTGGCGGACATCTCCGGACCTCTATTTAAGCATTTGTTAAGGGACGGTGTCCACATCTAACATGAGAAGAAACTTCAAAATGACTGCAAACACTACAGATGGATACTAGGATATCAATGATGCAGCAAAATAAACACTGATGTTCTCTTTCGAATTCAAGCTTTGTGCTGGGCACAGAGCCATATGACAATTCCTACAAAAACCCTGAGAACCTCTGGTATGATTATTACACAATTTAACAGATAAGGAAGATAAGTCTAAGATTACTCACTTAGTAAAGACCTGAATTGGGATTCCAACACATATATATCTAAATATATCTGTTTTTTTCCAACAAAATAAACTCAATCTTTTTAAAACTTTTCCTTATAATGTCTTATATTGTTTTCACAGTAAGAAGTTATCAACTGTCATTTGAGTTTTATCAAGACTGTAAGATCTCTAACCATCAAAATAGAAAACCTCTTGAGAAAGAGGTTTTATTCACAGCTACAGCCTTATCATCTACTCATTTTAACAATGAAATTGCTTCAAAAATGTTTTTGTAATGAATTAAATCAAGAATTATCAATCTTAAAAAAAACAGTTCTTGAAATGATAAGCCAGTATAAAGTCAGATTTTAAGAAAGTGAGATAAATTAACCCTAAAACAAACTCCAATCTTGTGTTTTTTGTGGCCTGGAGATTACTTCCACATCTCACCATAAATCTGGTTCCTTTCAACAGAAGTTAGAGCCTCTAGTGAGATGTAGAAACCAATTCTCCCCAGCGTTTGCAAAGAAAAAAATGCGTTAGTGTTTGTATGCAAAAGAGGTATAGTAAATATAAACCTCATCTGGAAGATGACAAATTACTCCTGATCTGGAGCATGTTCTTGGTGCAGCCTGCATTTCCCACCAGAAGTCCTGTTCCTTCACTAACAGTAACAAGTGCTTATTCAGAAGAAGGGGGAAGTGACCAGTGAACATTTTCTTTTCTGATTTGAGGCATCCAAATTTGATAGACGCAGTTCAAACTGGTTGAGTGGATACTTTACTGTAACTTGATACAGCAAGGATACTAGACCCTTTCCTCATCCGACAAATAATAAAATGGACACTGGACAAAGGGACTGATGCTCAGGACTCTGTAGTAAGGATTGTCCATGATTTAAAATATCCTATCTCCATCAATGACTTGAAAGTTCCTATCTCCAGCCTTCACTGAACCCCTTACCTCTTGACTAGTAAATCCAGAAGCCAATGAAAATCTACACTTAGATACCTAATGGCAATCCTATTTGTTTTATTATTGTGGTAAGATACACATAATGTAAAGGTTACCATTTTAACTATTTTAAAGTGTACAACTCAGTGGCCTTAAGTTCACTCCAATGTTATGCAGCCAGGACCACATCTAGTTTCAGAACTTTTTCATCACCGAAATGGAAACCCAGTATCCATTAAGCCACAAGGGACACCAGTGGCCAGTCACTTTCAGTCACCAGTCTGCCTCTATGGATTTTCCTATTTTGTCCTTTAAAAAAAAAATTTCAAATAAAATCATCCAACAAAAAATAATATGCTGTTGAGATAGTTGCAAACACAGTATCTGAAAAATAGATTGAATGTATTTGTCTGAAAAAAGAACACATGCTCCAACAGTCTTTGAAAACAAAGATATTCTTGACTATACGTAGACATGTGTGCTTATGTACATATGTTACATACACAAGTTCAAAATAAACAGTTTCAAGTTCAAAATATTTTCAGCCAAAGACATTAAATTATATTGTATCACTAGAGACAGGCTTCTAGAGCAATTTAAAGAACCTTGTTCCTCCTAAGTCACACTTTTAACTTTCTAACCTATAATGTGGGAGTTACCGTAGCTGTAAACCACCTGGGTCACATGGGAGATCCTGGGTGACTGATCTGTGGCTGCTTCAACTTGATTATTGATTGTCAAGTGATTAAATCCTTATTACATCAGCCAAGACAAATAAGACTGTTTTTTGCACAAAACTACCTGTGATCGGCAAATATCGGTTGTCTAAGGAAGGAGGATGGTATTGTCCATTTTTATCATAAGCCTTTTTTTTTTTTTCATGTTTAATTTCATCTGAGCCCTGGCTCACTGGGAGACTTATGCGATAAGGCAGACAGGGAGAAGGGAGGAAAACAAAAAGAGAGAGAGACATTCTTACTTGATATCTTTGGAATTCGAATCTGTTCACTGCTGCTGCCATCTCCTCCATCACTGAATGGCTTAATTTCTATTATATAATCTTCATCAAATGGCAAAGAAAGCTCCACTGATGTTTTGTTTGTTTCAATGACAGATGTGCTGCTTTGTCGGCTCCATCTGTACAGGACCTGCCAATATGGAAAGAACAGGTGTCACCAGGTGTCCTCACAAAGGCTCCCCCCAAGATGCAGCATTCATCTGTTTCTACCTCTGGGCACCAGTGAAATGTGGAGACGCTGAAGTTGTCAGGCTGCCCACGTGCATTTGGAAGGCTCATTTATAGCAAGGGGTATGTGTGCAGCCACCATTTATTTCATCACGAGGAGAGTTGACAGGCTCGTGTGGCATGGTAGAGGGGCTAGCATGAGCCTAACAGGGTGCTGTGTGACCTCAAATAACCTCTGGAGGCTCAGTTAAAACACCTGAAAAGGTGGCTATTCAGAGCTCAGTTACATATAAGGGTCTTTAGCATCAGAATAGATTTGGCTGCTGTGTGACCTTGGTCCACTTACTTTCCCACTCTGAGCCTCAATGCCCTCATCTGTAAAATGGGGACAATAATACCAACTTTCCTGGGAAGTCTTCAAGACTGCATGGGATTCAATAAAATAAAGGACTCAAAGAAAGCATGTAAGACTGGTATCTATGAAGTCTTAAAGGAAACAAGAGATACAAAGATAACTTGGCAAAGGCTAGAAGCAAAAATCAGGCATGATAAACTATCATTATTAATCCTTTGGAAAGAGAACATTTCTCTGAAAGGCAAGGGCAGAAACTCCTTTTTTTCCCCTCCCACTGGGAACTCTTTTAAAGCTACATAGAAAAGGGAGGATGTTATAGGACAGTTGGTGTCACTCTCGAAGTGTCTGTAGCTCCTACAGTGTCACTCACACATCTTTGTTTACCACTTTGGCTTCTGTTGGGCCAGAGTCTAGGCTGGTAGTTCACAGGATGAGATGGGCTAACTAGCTCCCTCAAAAACACACTGACCACCTGGCATTGCCTACCCTGGCCATCAACATTCCCTATTAGGAACTAAAGATAAAGGCCCAGAGAGATGTACCTACCTTTCTGGATATAACAATTGTGATGCGAACTGTCCCACAAATGTTTTCTGTTTACTCTGAGCCAGACACTCTACTGGCACAGCTATGCTTAATGGTGACAGCATCTGACAAGATAGGCACTATTATTTGTGTTCACAGATAAGGACACTGAGGCCCAGAGATATTGCAGAGCTGGTGAGTGACAAGATGAGGGTTTCTAAGCCCATGCTCTTCAACCACTATAATTCATCATTTCTCCTGATATTAAAAAAAAAAAAAAATAGGGCTGGGTGACGTGAATGGTTCCAGGTCCTGGTTGTATGTTAGAAACACTTAGGGAACATGGAAAAATACCAGTGCTCTAGTCCAGTGATCTCCAATCCTTTTGGCACCAGGACCGGTTTCATGGAAAACAGTTTTTCCACAAATTAGGGGTGGAGGGGGGTAGTTTCAGGATAATTCAAGTGTATCGTATTTACCGTGCACTTTATCTCTATTATCAGTACATCAGCTCCCCTTCAGATCATCAGGCGTTAGAAAATGAGGCGGGGCAACCCTGCTATAGGCCACTGGTTCTCAACTGGGGTTGGGGAAGTGGAGGAGCAGTTTTGTGCCGCGGGGGGGCATTTGGCAAATGTCTGCGGACAGTTTTGGTTGTCACAATGGCTGCTGCTAGTGTTGTGAGTGCCTGGGTCAGGCTATAATGCAGAGGGCAGTCCCCACAACAGAGAGTCATCCGACTTGAAGTGGCATCAGCGAGGAGGCTCGGGAATCCCGCTCCAGCCACGCCCCAGACCTCCCGCGTCAGACTCTAGAGCAGAAGGGTCCAGGCCGTGGTATGTTTTTAAAAAGATCTTCAGATGTTTATTCAGGGAATCATGAATGACGTCAGGGTTCTCAAACCTAAGCTTTTATCAGAGTTGCCTGGAGGGCCTCTTAAAGCATCTATTGCCGGGTCCCACTTGAGGTTCTGATTTCATAGGTCTTAGCTGGGACTTGAAAAATCTGCATTTCTAACAAGTCCTCAAGTAATACCATTACCTCTGGTCCAGGGACCACACTTAGAGAATAATAAGACTAGCTCATCTTTCCCTGAGACCCACTGCTGCTACTGTTTAGTCACTAAGTCCTGTCCAACTCCTGTGAAACTGTGGAGTGTAGCCCGCCAGGCTCCTCTGTCCATGGGCTTTACCAAGCAAGAATTCGGAAGTGGGCTGCCATTTCCTTTTCCATGGGAGCTTCCCGACCCAGGGATCAAACCCGGGTCTCCTGCTTGACAGGTGGATACTTTACGTCTGAGCCACCTGGGAAGCCCCCTAAGACCCACTATGAATTCTGATTCGCTGAGGTCAGAGACATAGGGTCACTCTACTATTGCAAGAAAACCCAAACACAAGAGAAATGCATCAAATTCCCTTAAAATGGTTTAGATCCCATTTGTTTCCTGGCATTTCATCACCTTTATTTATGTCTCTCTAATACAAGGTGGAAAACACAATTTTCTTAGGGTGGAAAGATTCATAAGCATCCCCCTTCCTTCTCAGGAGGATCAGTTGTATCAAACTCAGCATCCACTCACTAATGATCAGGCTCAAATAAATCCTGAGGTGCATCCAGGACTGTCAGAGCATCTCATCACAGCCCTGCAGGAACATGGGCTGGCTGATGGGATGCAAGGGCACATCCGGCTTTGAGGAATAAATTGCTTCTTTGATTTACCTCTGGTCCTTGCCAGAGCACAGAGGATTCAACTAGTTTCAAATATAAATCCAAAAGAAACACTTACAGGAAAAAACAGCCCTTTTATCAGCACTGCTCACTAGTCATGTAAGGTTGGGGGCTGAGCCGCATGCTTGTGTGCTAAGTCGCTTCAGTCATGTCCAACTCTTTGCAACCCCATGGACAGTAGCCCACCAGGCTCCTCTGTCCATGGGGATTCTTCAGGCAAGGATACCTGAGTGGGTTGGCTTCCTCCAGGGGATCTTCCCAACCCAGAGATCAAACCTGTGTCACCAGTGTCTTCTGCATTGCAGGCAGATCCTTTACCACTGGGGAAGCCCTGGGGGCTGCAATGGAAGCTAAATAAAGGCCTGTAAAACCTTTATTTAAACCACAATGAAGCTTATTTCAGCTTTAGTTCTGCTGATTGACCTTAGTCCAAGCTTAGTTCAGCTGATTGACTTAAAGGAAGTGCTTACATTTCCTATAACCCAAGGTGGAAGACAAGGAGAAAGAGTAAATTTGTGGGAATAATGAAAATAGAATCAAACATTATTGAATGCTGATCATGAGTTTCAACATCACCTTGAGATAGGTACTATTATTATTCCGATTTTCTTTCTTGGCCACGCTGCATGTGGGATCTTAGGTACCTGACCAGGTATTAAACCTGCTCCCCCTGCACTAGAAGGGTGGAGTCTTAACTCCTGGATCATCACAGAAGTCCCTATTCTGATTTTAAAGATGAGGAGTCTGAGGCCTGGAGATGTTCAGCAATGTGCCCAGGGTCTTACCAATGTGCCCAGCCAGTAGGTGGGGGACACAGCATTCAAACTCAGGCAGGGTGGGTTCACAGCCTATATTCTTAACTAAGACCAGCTTGGCCATCACTGTGGACAAACTGCTTTCATTCTCTGCTCTCTGTTTCCATGAACACATATCAAAGGGGGTTAGAGAGTAGAAAGCTCATGGCCCAGAGGTCACATCTGGCTTGCACATTTTAACTATTTTGCCCTTGGTGGGCTTTTTTTTTTTAAATTAGACATCACCATTTAAAAACCAAGAAACTATACATAATAAAATTTGGGGTTCTACTAAAAACTGGAAGATATGGCTGCATTGGTCTACGATCCTGTCTGGAAACAACTGGTTGGACCTTAGAAGTTACTGCCTTTTCTGGACCACCACAGAGTCTGTAGGTACCACAGTCTCCAACACGCCCTATTATGTCATGATGCTATGCGTCTACCTCAGGACATTTACACATTCTGGTCACTATTCTCGGAGCACTCTGAGAGAGCTGCTTATCTCACTCCCTCCCTTTTTCATGGCCCAACTGAAATGTCACCTCTTGATAAAGGCTTTCCCTGGGCTTTATTTAAAATAATACCTCTGCTATCTATCCACTGTCTATTCCCCTCACTCTGAGTTGTCTCTCTTGGGAGTACTTTATTGATCTATCTGTTTACTTCTGGCAGACAAATAACTGAGGGGCTAAAAGGCGGGACTCTGGATCCATACTGCCTGTATTCCGAGTTCAGGTTTTCAATATGCTAGCTGTGTTAATAACATGGTATCATGTACTTGGGTGTTGCTAAGAGAGTAGGTCTCAATGTTCTCACCACAAATGAGAAATGGTAATTCAGTGATGGGACGGAGGCCTTAGCAAATGCTATGGTAGTGATCATATCACAATATATAAATGTATCAAATCAACATGTGTATATCTTAAACTTTCACAACATTATATGTCAATCATGTCTCAATAAATTAGTGAAAAAAACACTAGCTATAGAAGAAGGCAAGTTACTAGACTCTGTGCCATGAGTTATTTATCTATAAAACTGAGGCTAATAACTGCACCTGCTTCATGTGTTATTATAAAGTTAGAAACAATTAGACCTGTGCTTGGCATGTTTATTGACGATATTTTGTTGAATGAATTAAGCCACCTTAATCCATTTACATAACCTGCCTGGCTCTGTAGACAGTTTACTTTATGATACTGAAACCAGACACACTCTCTTTTTAGTTCAAGAGTCATAAAGTAGCTCCACAATTTGTGCTGAAAGAGTATCTGGCGCCTTAAACTTCCTAAAGTAGACTTCTTCTGTGGACTGTTTACCCAAGCAGAAAACCCACAGATCTAGACAATTTAGGTAGAAAACCAAAAATACACACAGATATGCACCAATGTATAATTTTTACAGAACTATACGTCCTGACTGTTGACACTCTGTGTGTAGCGTTTCGATATGTATAACCAAGTATGCTAAGATCCCTTGGGATCTAGAGGAGGATGCCTAGGGAGTCTAGTTTCTCCAGTCCCAGCTCTAAAGAGAAGGGAAGGAACTGAATTGAATGGGAAGTCAAGAAGTCAGAAAGGCCCTTTCCCACCTTGTTACTCCTCTGCTGTCAGCACAGGCAACATTTCAAACTTCATACTCCCCCATTAGTGATGCTTCCTAAGGCATGAAATTCCACCCTGGAGGTGCCACTAGATATTTCATAGATATAATTTAGATCTACAAGACACAATGAATCAACATGAAAAAAACTTATTTGGGAAAAAAAAAAAAAGGCCTAAATCCATGGTTCTTCTTGTGCTGTCTCTTTATTATTTCCTGAGATTGTCCTTTCCTTGATTTCTGGATAATCTCTGTATCTTAAATTGTAATGTCCTTTTTGTTTCTTTTTTTTATTTTAAATTAAGTCTGTGGTTGAACCCTTGTGATGAATATATGAAATAAATACATACTGGGTCTTTCTACCAAAAAAAGTTAAGTTTATATCATCTGATCTGCTGCTTACATCTTCAAAGGTTCTATGCTATCCTGCTGTAATCTGTTCCAATGTTTTATTCAAGTTCTACAGGTGTAAAAAGTTCCCCAAATACTGTGGGAAGCCCCAGTTCTTTTCTGAGAGGTGAATACTTCCATGTCAGCCTTGTGCTGCTTGATTCCTGCACACCTGCCTGATTCTGTGCTCCATGGGGGAATTTTCTAGATGTCTGTGAAAGTGTCTGTTGAATTAAAAAAAAAATATATATATATGTATATATACATATATGTATATATATGAAGGGCCTCCTTGGAAAAGTGCTAATAAGACAAGTTCATACGAGTTTCCGAGAGTGGGCGAGAAGACAAAGAAGTAGTAACTAAATGTCTTCTACTAAAAATGCCTATAATCTTTTAGACCCAGTTCATTGAAGCAAACTTCAGCTTGTGTATACATCCCTGCCCTGTGGAAGCTGATGGCACTCCAAGTCCCTTTACTCAACAGCCTTACAGTTTTCGCATTTGTAAAATGAAGGGCTTTGGCTGGATGATCTCCAGGATTTCCTGCCCAGCTAACATTTTGCTTGGTTCCCTGAAATTCTTTAGGCAGCTCCCTGCCGTTCAATTTTATTTCCGCACCGGTTTCAACATGAGCTTTAAAACCTAGTAAAAGCTTCTCTCACAGAACCCGCACCTCTCCTCAGGGACAGCTAAAGCTTTGGGATTTCTATTGTGTTTTCTCTCTCCTGTTCTACTTGGTGACACTGGAAGCCGGGAGGAAGACTTTCTGTCTCCTGTATTTTTTTCCTCCTCTCCCTTGGTTCGGCTAAATTAATTCAGGCCAATCGCATCTGCATCTCTTTCGTGCCGTGTTCAAAGTCCCGGCAGTGTCAGCGTGGGTCAGAGAACTGTGAGCACTGCCTTCACTCTTGCCTTCTTTCTTTGCTTCGTTTCAGTCCTTTCTCTCTCTTTCATCTTCCAGCTTCCCAAACCCCATGCCTTTCTCAAGTAGGATAAAACTAGTCAGATGAACTCTCCAATTATTTCACACTAAGACACTAATGATTTAGGAGTTCAGTAAATGAGGGCTGCCTTCTCACACCACTGTAGAGGATGTATCCTTGGCTGGAGAAATTACGGGGACCATCCAGGCTAGGTACTCGTGAGGCCCACAGTCTGGGGATTCACAATAAGTCATCAGCCAATTACAATTACCCAAGAGGATGGAAAGTGCTTTTAAAAATCTGACAAATAGTGAGGGCTCAGGCCATCAGGGAAGGCTTCTCATCTCAGACCTGGTTAAGGATACAGATGTAAGAGGGGGCAGTCCCAAGAGAAGGACTAGAGCCGTAAGGATTGGGGAAAATGAAGACACTGGCAGATTTCTCTTTTAGCAAAAGAGAAATGCAGTCCCAGAGAGGTTACATGATTTACCTGAAGTCACATAGTGACTAGAGGATCAAGACGTGGTTGTTTTTGCCCTACTCTGTCAGACTCTTCTAGGAAGTTTACTTTTAAAAAGGGATCCAGTGGAAGGTCTGTAGATCAGTTCTTAGGGGATATTTCCCTGCTGCAGAATACAAATCACTGTGCTGCGTGGACAAAGGAAAATGGTCCATAGAAGGGAAGGTTTCCTAATCCTCTAATCACGTCTCTCAAGGCTAACTGTGTCAGCTCCCAGCCCTGGCTTTACAAACTGTAATGCATGCCTGACAGCACTGTCAGTGTGCTGCCCTTCACAGCTTTGTATGAAAATGTCACAAAATAGCAGCATGCAGGCTTGATGAATCCTGCCGACTAGTTCTGTTTGGCCTGTGTTGCCTCAAATGGTGTTTAAAAGTGAAACAAAACAGGATACTTAAAATGCCTTTTAATTTTAATGACTGTGGCACCACAGCTACAATCAATTTCCTTTTCTAGTTTATTAAAGTCAGGCTAACATTTATAGGATCAGGTAAATTAATTTCCTAAAAAATTCTTGGGTATATGTGTACATCCATATCGATACACACATGCATATATATGGGCTTCCCTGGTGGCTCAGTGGTAAAGAATCCACCTGCCAAGCCGGAGATGCGGGTTCAATCCCTGGGTCAGGAAGATCCCTTGGAGAAGGAAATGGTAATTCACTCGGTATTCTTGCCTGGGAAATCCCATGGACAGAGGAGTCTGGGAAGCTACAGTCCAGAGGGTCACAAAGAGTTGGACATGATTTCGTGATTAAACAACAACAACAGTATCTTCATAACAAAAGGGACATGAACAAAAATAATTAACCATTAGTAACACTGAGAAGTTACTACTGTTGATTAAAGATGTGATCAAGACAAGAACAAAACAAAACTGACTTTGGAGATATTAAACATGTGGTTCTTCATGATTTCTTTATAGACTCAAACATAGGGTCTTTAACTGCTTCTGATTGACTCTGCCTGAGGTTGAAGTTTAGGCGATTCTCTAAATCCTGGCCAGTTGTCAGGGACCACTTATAAAACTCAGACCAAACCACTTTGAGGCAGAGATAGAGGAATGAGGCTGGGAGAGCATCATCTGGGAAAGTAAGGACTGTTCTTAAGACTCACGAGAACAATGTGCCCCCATAACAGCAGGAGTATAGGTGCCTTAGCAAAAAAAGAAATTACCCACTTTGTATCCTTTTACTTCTGACTCGTTATCCAGGGCCTTCACTTGATCCCAGTTGAGGATAATTTTGGAGTCCGATGAATTCCATATGATGTTTCCGGGGGGTTGACTTGGCGCTATAAAAAAAATTAAGATATACGAAGTCACAGATTATTAAGTCTCAATGGATTCTGAGGAATATCTCCTTCCTAGAATTTGAGAGTGGAGGCAATTTAACGGGCTATTGCACTAATATGTGTCTTCAAGGTCACTAAAATCTGACGAGATACAGCGCTGCAAATGGAAAAAGATTCACTTGGTCGCCTAACATTTATAGCTAAAAGAAGTAGCCCTTCCCAGTGAGGAGAAAACATTTATCTTTCTGTCCTCCAGAGCAATGAATTTTGCATGGTATTTGGGAAGGTTCAGTTAAAATGCTAAGGTAAATCTGAATCTCCATAACGATACCAATTAGTATGCAAATGATCACTGGGAGGTAGGGATGGACAATGAACTTGGAATATGTTTGATGAATCCCTGAAATATTTCTGAGCAAGAATATTCTTACGTGGCTTTCTGGTTGTCACGTTGACCGTTGCACTGGAGGGGCCGGCCCCAGCAGAATTATATGCCTTGACAGCTAAATGATACAGGGCACTGCCTTTTAAGTTGGTGATTTTTGTTGATGTCTGATTTCCTATTGTTCGTATTTTTCGAGCATTTTCTTCTTTGTCATCATGTCTCCAATATTTAACCTGAGAAAACACAAAGGAAGACCTTGGATGTCATACCTACTGGGGATATCTCCAATGTGATTTTTTTTTTCATACAAGATTCTTATGACAGTGTTAATTTTCTATATAGCAAGTCATAAGCAGAGCCTTCTGAACCAAGACCTTTGTGTGCACTGAGAAATAACTGGCAATAAAAAAAAAGCCTCCTCTTTGTTCTGAGCTTCAGATGGTAAACCGGGACAACCACTGTTGCTATTTCTCCCTCCCTTACCCCCACCTTGTTTTGAGGCCAAGTGACGCTGGGTGTATCAGAAATCAAAGCTCGATTTGCCAACCCTCTTATATATGCTTAGACTTGCATGTGTTTAGACAGAGATCTCTGTAATTCAGAAAGGAGTAAGATCACAGCAGAATGCTCAGTGCTTTCATTCATGATCCTCTGGAAGCCATTGTTCTCTAAAACAAATGTCTCTACATGGAACTCGAGGGCTTTTCCCCATCAGTATGTGTTTGGAAAGTTCTCACTGAGGAGTAGAGACCCTTATCCAGAACCAAGGCACCCATCTCTTGCTTACCTCATACCCTTGTATCCGACCTCTATTCTTCTCCATGGGGGAAGCCCAGAAAACTTCAATGTCTGTTGCAGAAAGACTTCTGGCAAAGATGCTGGCTGGTGGTTTGGTGGGTTCTGCAGATGAGTGTGGAAAAATTTATGATTCTATCAACTATATCAAAATAGCTTTCTGGATACTGGCATCATAGATGCAAAGAATCCACTATTATAGACTAATCTTTACTGATCATGACTCAAACATTCACTTCACAGAGGACTGAGGATTAGCGGCTGGGAGGGAGTGGTGATGGAGATGGTGCTGAAGAGAGCTGTTCAAAGTCTTTGGCTTCTAAATTTAGGGTTAAGTGTAAGGGAAATAAACCAAGAAACTTGAGTTTAACAGCAAAGTTCTCCTAGCCAGCAATTTATTTAATATACATCCTTCTTAAGTAGCATTTGTCATAGGTGAGAATTTAACTCACTATTATGAAAATGAGAGAGACAGAAAACAGATAATCAACTGACTTGACTAAGTTACAGGAGGGCTGGGTGACAGTTCGGTTCTGTACTGCTAGCTGTATGTCTTGACAAGTCATTTATGCTTTCTGGGCCTTAGCATCCTCAGCTGCAAAGGAGAGTCCAGACCAAGACTGTCCCCCACATTTCAGTTCTTTTTGCCAGATTTCTGCCAGAGCTATGTACCGTTTTTATGTGAAGGTTTTCCTTTCAGTGGTCTTTCTTAAGGAAAAGCTTAGGCATATTATGAGCTGTAACTTCATGAAATTCTGGTTTTGATTTGACAGCTGTAATTTTTTTTCTGATGCAATTCAAACCAATATATAACTATCAGCTATTTTTAAAGGTTCACCTAGAACCATTAATAGTAACTTGTGTGCTCCCTCTGAAATCCACATTATGTTCCAGAACATGCTGGAGGTGGAGGCCACTAAGTTTGTGTCTATTTATAATCATGTATTATTCTATCTGTGTGTTAATTCACTCAGTATTTATTAGGGGTCTGTGTGGCATACATGTTCAGACACTGGTAACACAAAGGTGAAAAAATAAATATCTGGCCCTCAAGAAATACACCATAGTGAGAATATAAAACTATCACTCAAAATTTATAATACATTGACATGAGAATTACAGGAGAGGAATGTTAGGGTACAAGGACAAACAGAAGCAACTCAGTCAGCTGGCCTGGGGAAATGAGAGAAGGCCTTAGTTGTTCGAGTTGAATTTTGAAAGATAACTGTAAAATTACAAAGTGGGCAAGGCAGGGAATATTAAGAGAAGTTGAAGCATATGCTAGAGGCTCTAGCTTCTTTGGATAACTGCAAATCCTCTGGCTATGGTTGGAGCATGGATCATGCAGGGAAGTGAAGCAGAAAAGAGAGGTAAGGGTGAGATCGTGGAGAACTGCTGAGTCTAAGGGGCTGACTTCTTTTTCTGAACAGAAGAATGGACTGCATCTTCACTTACTCCAAATCAATGACTCAACTTGCAACTGTTTTAATATGGTCTCAGTGTCCTTGCCTGGAGAATCCCAGGGAGGGGGCAGCCTGGTGGGCTGCCATCTATGGGGTCGCACAGAGTCAGATATGACTCATTAGACTTAGCAGCAGCAGCAGCATTTCAAACATCAGCTTTGCAACAATGAAGGTGAACTCCAATGGAAATGAGGACCATTATGCAAGGCATTCTAAGAGCAATGCTAGCACAGAGGCAGTAAAAACGAATGAGATCCCCTCAACATGATAACACTATGGGTGACAAAGAGTGTGATAACACTATGGGTGACAAAGAGGACAATCACATTGCTTCGTGACTCTCTTTACTTAATAACAGAATCACTTTTGAGTATACTATGACGTATGAAAAGTGGTAAGAGGAAATGCAAATTATATTTTGGCATTCACTTAAAGGTATAAAAGGTAATTCTGTTGAAAGGAATATTATGTATAAATGGAAGATCTTCTGTGGTGCTTGTGATTTTGGTCCTTAGCAATGGAATTAATAATGGATATCCATTTGTTTTTATATATCATGGAGTTGCTGTCTTTCTAATAGACTGGTGGAAGCCAATGAAATGTATTTTTCATACTACACTTTTCTCAAGTCAGTATTTGCCTTCAATTTATGGTAGAGCACTAAATTGAAGGCACATCCTGAAATCAACATCTAGGGCTTCCCTTGTGGTCAAGTGGTTAGGAATTGACCTTACAATGCAGGGGGTCACTGGTTCGATCCCTGGTCTAGCAAGATCCTACATGTGGGGTGTGGGGGGTGGGCAACTTAGCCTGGGTACCACAACTGCTGAGTTTGTGCTCTGGAGCCCACCAGCCATAATTACTGAACCTAGGAGCAGCAACTACTGAAGCCCTCACACCCTAGAGCCCATGCTCAGCAACAGGAAAAGCCCACACACCACAACTAGAGAGTAGCCCCTGTTCTCTGAACCTAGAAAGACTACACATAGCAACGAAGACCCAGAGCAGACATAAATAAATAAACAAATAAAATCAACATCTTAGAACTGAAGAAACATCATACCTTCTTCTGCAGAATATACCACTGTGGTGGGACTGAAAGGGCCCTCTCCTTTATTGTTGAAGACACCCACTTTAACCTCAAAAGGAGAGAAGGGACGCACACTCTCATTCCTGAACACGTATCTGGAGGCGTCCGCAGAGGCCAGCACCGTCAGCATCCAGATCATTTTGCCGTAGGGTCGGAAGGCCACCACATAACCAAAGCCTCTGCCATTCTGTAACTCCTCAGGGACCGTCTGGGGAAAGAGAGAGGTGGTCTTCAGAGACTGCAGTAGCTTGATTCAAATGCCACAGTGTTTTAGTCCACCACCACCCACACCCTTATCTTGCCTCCATTCTATCTCATTGTGGGTTTTGTAGAATCTTCAGTCTGGGACTCGCCATCAGTCTAGCTTGGATATTTAGAGGGGACTGCAACAGGAGTTTTAAAAAATCACTGTAAACCTGCAGCGGAGAGCCTGGCTTTCTGATATGGGAGACTCAACTCTGAAATTGTTGGAAATGAGGGTGAGAGACACTGGATAGTTGATCTAAAAACCAACATTTCCAACATGTACCATCCAAAATCATTCTTCCTCCAGCATCACACAGATACTCAAAGAAGCAGCTCTTACCAAAGAAGTGAGGACCATCTTGCTCAGCCCAAATCTTCCCTCTCAGCTCAGAAGTGCTGAGCAGGAAAAGGGAGTGGTTTATCTCACTGCTGGGGCTTTGACAGATTTGAACTTCTGGGTTTGTTGTCTAGAATCCTTCAGAAACATTTAAAACTCTTGCTAAAACTGACCTCCTCTCTCAAAATCAATTTTCAATAAATGAGTGACAAATAAACCTCTACGTTTTTTAAAAAAATAACCTTACACAAGAGGGCTCCAGCAGCAAAGTCAACCCTAGGAAATCATGTTGGCACATGGAGTCTAATGTGCACAGAGGTTTTAGATCAGTTGGCCTTGAAGTAATTTAGGAAAAAAAGAAGTAAAACTGGTTTTCTCTAAGCCAGGCTTCTTTAATGTATAATATTATATACACTTTTTTTCTTGTGTTGTCTTCTCTTTCATGATCGTTTTTTCTGTGATGAACTGAATTTAAACTTAATTCCATAATCGATGGGTAAAGAGCATCTCTTCCTGCTGACCATAAACACTGTGAAAGGGAGTGTCTGCACTCAAATGGATTTGAGTTGTTAAAAACAGAGGAGGAAACTTTCTAGATCTGTTTAATACAGAATAAAATGATCAGATAGCCTGGACTAATGTGTGTTGCTGTTGTTTCCTGATTCATTTACCTCCCAGGTTATAACCAGTTCAGATTTGCTGCCTCCACCACCACTGACGTTAGCTGGGGTGACTTCCGGGACTGTTGAGGAGACAAAAACAAGTCATGTCAGGTAAGAAAGACCAGGAGGGCCAAGAGGGTGGCTGGGCTGAGTTGACCTGGTCTAAACAAATACTCGGATGTGCAAGGCTTTGTTTTCTGAGGTCAGAAATGGTATGATCAAGGGGTCTAAAGCATCAGTTCACAGAAATGAGGTGTACCAAGGAAATTTCTATTCCATAGTGACCTATTTCCCATTCAACAAGGCACATCTATTATCTGACAAGACTGAACAATGGCTCAGCTCTACCCTTAGAGGCTGAGGTTCAGGGGGATGAGAAAAAGACTCAGGTTCTGGTTCTAATGCTTGGGTAGGCATTTATTAACCACATGGCAATACACGAAGGAGAGACGATAAGCACTCTGCCCATGCAGAGTTTACAGTCCAGCTGGGGGCCAGGAGCACATGCAGATGATTACAGAGCGACGTCGACAACCAACAACAGTGCAGCCCAGACAGAAGGGAGGCATGCAGTGGCCTTCGGCAGCATGGGCTGCTCAGAGCAGGGTTGGGCTAACGGCTTCTCAGAGCACCGTGAGTTGTGAGCTGGGTGTTGAAGGAAGCAGTGGACAGAGGCTGACCTCTGGCTCACTGAGCTTAAATTCTTTGATCCCCAGTTTTCTCTGTAAAAGAGGGGAAATTTGGCTAGCTTTCTCCTTAGGACTGCTGAGAGGAATTAATTAAATTATGACTTCACAGGGGGGAAGGAAGCATGGGGATTATTGGCTGAGCATCATGTAAGTGAACAACTCCAGACAGAATCTGAAAATGTCTGGCTGGAGGAGAGAGGTGGTGCCTGGGTATGTCTCCTTAGATAAAGACAATGAACCAGATCCAGATGGCTTTGTGTCCAAGAGTAGGGTCAGAGGCCCCATTTGCTCTGGGGCTTTGCTCTTTCTTCAACAAACACTGAGGATGAGATGGTTAGATAGCATCACTGACTCAAGGGACATGAGTTTGAACAAACTCCGGGAGACGGTGAAGGACAGGGAAGACGGGTGTGTGGCCGTGCACGGGGTCACAGACAGACACGACCGAGCCACTGAACCACAGTGGTGAACACTGGTCTCATCATGGCTGGGACCTTCACAGAGACCCACACCTAGGCCTTTCCCGCCATGTGAGACAGAGACAAGGAATGCTGATGAATTTATACTGCTGCCTCCCTGTGTTCACCCAAGCTGTATACACAGAAGTTCCTACTAAACTGTTGATCGGGCTTGCATGAATTAGCAGGAAGAAAATGGCAACCCACTCCAGTATCCTTGCCTGGAAAATCGCATGGCCAGAGGAACCTGGTGGGCTGCAGTCCACAGGGTTGCAGAGTCGGGCACGGCTGAGTGACTAACACTTTCATTTCCCAACCTTAGCTTTCGGGAGGGGTTTATGCCCTAAGACAATCTGACTGGACATTTATGAAGAACTTAATCTTTGTCACTTGAGATTCTTGTGAGTTGATAGCATTTGAAGTGTGGTTGTGCCTTTACAAGAGATAATAATCCTGATAGGAAAGTCTTGGTGACAAAGGAACCAATGAAGAAAGACATGGCATTTGAGGGAACTAAGACAAGTGTCTTTCCCTGGACCAGGGAACCCAGTGAAGAGTGAGAATATAACCCTGGATTGAAACTCAGTGCTGGGACTCACAGAAAGAAAGAGAGAACAAACCATTGGTTACCAGTGGGGACAGGAGTCAGGGAGGGATGTTGTAAGGGTAGGGAAGTATGGGGTACAAATCATTGGGTACAAAATAAGGTATAAGGATACATTATAAAACATAGGGAATATAGCCAATAGTTTATAATAAGTATAAATGGAGTGTAACCTTTAAAAATTGTGACTCACCAAACTGTACACCTCTAACTTGTATAATACTGTACATCAAATATACTTCAACAAAAATAAATAAATAAAAACTATAACAGAAAAGATACTCTCTGCTGGCCTCATTTCTGACGACTGCAGTCATTGCAGGGAAGGATGTGTTAACATAGAACCTCATTAGGGCTAAAGAACAGGGTAATTCAAAGCCTCTTCCTAAGGAGCAGGAGTTGCCGTATCCAGGGTGCTACTCACGGGCCTCTTCTGTCCTCCGCTTCTCAGAGGGCCGGCTGGGCTCCCCAATCCCAATCAAGTTGGCTGCAACTGTGCGGAATTCATACTCGACCCAGGGGTTCAGACCCACCACGGTGGCTGTGAATGTCTTCCCATCGATGAGTTCTGGGACTGAAAGACATCAAAAGAAAGTGAAATAGTTGATTTTACTACTTGTTCCAATTTAAGAAAAACTATTGGTGATTGTGATTCAAAATTATATGTAATAAAATGTTGATTAAAACAAATTCAAAATTATATGCCATACACTTTAGTTATTACAAGGTTTAAAAAAAGGTATGGATGTTTCATAGAATTCTGCATTAGGTAGACTGGAACTCAGTTCATCACCATCATCGCCGTCAGTGTATCCAGGGCACCACTGCAGGTCTGAGGGCAGCTGCACAAACAGCCCTTGCACAGAGGTCATCCCAGACCACTCTGTGCCAGACCGATCAACTCAAGTCTCACACCAGCAGATGATACCACAAAAGACAGTCTCCAAGGCCCAAGGCTACTTGACTGTAATCACTCCTGTTCTCTCTCACCTCACATGTTTCTTGGTATTTACTGAATAGGACTGGGCACATTGTTTAATTCTTACAACTACCCTAGGAATAAGGTAAAATTATTCTCTTCATTTTTATAGATGAGGAAAAGGTACCACAGAAAGGTCAAATGACTCACCCAAGGTCATAGTGGATTTGCATCTTTGACCCCACGGCCCAAGCTCCATTATAATAACAATGGAGTAATAATGTTACAACTACTGTCAATGAATTGTATTAGCATATCAAAAGAAAGAAGCTGCACATGTAGAACAGAAGGTCCATGAAGAACACAAAAAGTGGGATCAGAGAGGCAGCATTTGACAGTGTTCATTCAGCAGGATTTGGGGGAGGCCTCCTTCACAGAGGACGGGGCTCACTGACTGAAGCCACAAGCCACAGAGCCCTGGACTTGGCTTCTACACTCACTGTGCAACCTTTTGGGTTTTGAACTGATTACCATAAAAATTTCCCAAAGGGCTCAGGGGATGTCCCTGTGACAAAGCTGAGGCCCCAGTGACCAGACTTTAGTGACCTCCAGCCTCCTTGGGACCACATGTATACAGCCCTTCCCTCCGAAGGTGAAAAGTGTGGGCTCTGGAGTCAGACAACCTGGATTCTAATCCTGAATCCACTCTTAGCAGCCAAAGAACCTCAGGAAAGTTGCTTAACCTTTCCATGCCTTGGTTTTCTCACTGTGAAATAAAACTAACAATATCTATTCACAGTGCAGTTGAGAACACTCAAGAAAAGCACTTAGATAAGGGCTCAACCAATTCTAGCTGTAGCGGTTTTCTTTTGTATACTATCCTTATCATTGTTGTAAATATCAATATCTTCATCCCCCTCCATTCCTTCATCATATTTATGCAGTGATTTACTTTTTTTAAAGTTTCACAATCACTTCTGTACTGGGTCGTAACAGTTCTTATTTTGTCCATTTAACAGAAGAGGAAAATAACAGATGTATAGAAATCTGCTGATTAGCAGAGTCAAGATTAGAGGTCATATCTTCTTAATTTCCAGATTTTCCTTTCTTCCTAAAGCACTCCCATGACCCAGGAGAAACTCAGTGATTCAGCTGGAAACACAGAAACCCATTTCTGAGGTCAGATATGCTCAAATGGAAAAACCAGAGGAGTGTGCAACGTGCTTACAATAACTGCTTGTTTATTTGGTTTTTTTCCCTCAAAAAAAAAAAACCTAAATAAAATAACAAAATGAGTCAATTGAGAGGTGTAGACAGGAGCAGAAATGGTAGGCCTACTCACGTATTCTTTAACAAAACCTCATGCCTCTTCATACTCAAATGTATCCATCTAAAAAAATGACAGCAAGTCAAGAGTCTCCATTCAGTCCTTAGATACAGGTTTCTTGAAAGCTGGGTATAAACTTTACAAAGACTGTGACTATAGAGTAACACAATCCACTGCTTTTCAAAGTGCACCACTAGAGGTACACAGACAATTTCAGGTAATGCACAGATAGATGATGCATTTTATTTTTGTAACAGATGTATTCTAAAATACGTTTTAAAAATAAAACCAACATAAAACCTTGTCGGCTTCCCTCATAGCTCAGTCGGTAAAGAGTCTGCTTGCAATACAGGAGAACAGGGTTTGATTCCCAGGCCAGGAAGATCCTCTGGAGAAGGAAATGGCAACCCACTCCAATATTCTCACCTGGAGAATCTCATGGACAGAGGAGCTTGTTAGGCTACAGTCCATGTGGTTGCAAGAGTCAGAGACGACTCACCAACCAAACCACCACCACCGATCTAATATTATTTTAGATATAATATTTTAGACACTGTGGCTTAGAACAAATTAAAGAATAAGCAATTATGAATCAACAGAAAGAAAAATATTAAATAAATGATAGTATAGTGGGCTGAGGTCTGGGAAACGCTGCCCGAAAGTCTCATCTGCAGTGATGTGTCTGAATGAGAAACAAGAGGCTCCTCAGCTTCTGGTACATAGCTGTGTCCATTCCGCTGAGTTCCTGAAGCCCCGGTGAGACACCAGAATCAGAGATTCAATTTACTACCTGTGCTGACCGCTTGCCAGCCCACGGAGAATGGAGTCCTGGCTTGAATGACATACATGGTGATGGGGCTGTGGTTGTCAGGCCCGGGTCTCCAGGAGAGCTGAGCTGTGGTGTCTGTAATTTCATCTATTGTCACGGCCTCTGGGGGGCCTGGAGGACCTGAGAAAGAGCAAGACCTTCAGAAGTGGAGCAATATGTTCAAATGTCCAAGGTAGTGACCACTCGGTTCAACGGTCAACACTCTACTCAACTGCTGATTCATCCACACCCAAATTCAACACTTGACAGTTCCTTTTTGAATACCCGTGAGGTGCCTGTCTTCCTTCTAGGTTCTGAAACTCCATAGATGAGTTAAACATGGTCTGGGCTCCTCCCTCCAAGGGTTCACTACAGAACAGGAAAAACTAATAATTACCCAACAATTACAATAGAATATTTTTTTCCAGATGCCAAAGGAGAATATTGGGGTACTACCAAGGACCAAGTTCATTAATCCACCCATCATATATTTACAGGTTCCTGCTATGAACTGGACACTGTTATCTGGGGATACAGTGGTGATAAATGAAGATTTGAGTCTTCTGAAAGTTGTCATTTCTACCCCTGATGGTGTGAGCAAAAATGACTTTAGAACTTTGGGGTCACAGAGTTTTCCTGCATAGTCCAGCTGCACTGGGATGTCCACATCAAATGCCAAAACACAGTCATGTGCGAGGGAACTGCTGTGAAAAGTGACTCATGTTCAAGAAACCGAAGTCTGTGGCTTCTTCAAAGAAATTTCAAAATCAGGTTGAAGCCTGAGGACCCACATCTGCAGTTTCTGTAAGTCACACCTGTATTTTTCTACTTCTGCTCTGGATGTGCACAGAGTACTGTGCTTAGACCACTGAAATAGGAGGAACTCAGTTTTAAATGAAGGCTTGAAAAACATAAAGAAATAGAGAGCTGGAAAGTGGTTGGCAGGCAAACACAAAATAACACAGAGCGGGAGCAAAGACCCAAAGCTGTCCTCGATTCCAATATGAGAAGCTCTTCGCAGGCAGTTAAAGGCGTTTCTAATGAGTGACCACCTTGGCAGAGAAGTCGAATGTGAGGGAGGGAGAAAGAGCGACAAAGTTCCTGTGTGGTAGACAAGAGTAAGGAGATCTTCCTAGGGGGCAGAGAGGTGTGCTGAGGCCCAGGAGAGTGATCAGATGTTCTGCCAAAATACTCCGGGGCCTCGGCGCAGGGGCAGGGAAGAAAGAGGCCTTTCAAAGAGTGCTGAAAAGTTAATGGCAGTTTCTGCAAGTAACACTTTGTTCTGGGATTCACTTCTGCACCCTTTCAGTGATGCCCTAAATTTCTCTTTCCTTCTTTATAAAGCCTTTTTTATATACCCACAGGTGAGACTAAATTTATCTTCTCCCTCCTACTCCTGAATGAAAGGTCTGCAAGTCTGCCCGCTGGCACTGATTAATTTTCCACAGTGACATTTTGGCATGTCAGTCTAATGCCACCTAGATAGAGCTGGCATAACCTCTGGTCTTCAGGACTCTTATTAACTACAGAAAGTCCAGAAGATAATAATAGAATTTTCTTTTTCCTCACCAGCTTTCTTATCCCAGCGTTCCCATCCTTTTTAAAAACAGATGTTCCTTCCATGGCCTTTAGAATCAAAGTACCACAAAGGAGAAAAGCATTCCTCTCCAAATCCCTCAATGAATTCAATGGACGGAGGAAGAGCTGAGCCCACTGTTGGCAACCAGAAGGAGCACATGAAGGAGATGGCCTGAATTTGGCCGCTGGAGATAAGATATACTTTCACAGTGGGGTTTGCTGTTTGTTATGTTCCTGCTACCTGCCCCGCCCAAGGGCAGATACGTTCATACCTCACAGAATGTTTACCCAGTTGTTTTGGGGAAGTTGGGCCTCTCTTTCAAAATGACAAAATGAGCATATGTTTATTCTCTAAGCAGAGTGTTAACATGGGCTGGGGCTCACATGAGTCTGTGACACAGGTAATAGCATAGGGGACACAGGTGTTACGCCTGGCGTTCCTGCATCTTTCTCAGGGAAGACTAGCGTTTCTAGTTGCTGTTTGTGTGCTTTAGATTAAATAGATAACAGAGAAACAAGGAAGATTTGTAAGCTTTTAGTTTTAATTTACAAGTGCATGTAAGAAATGCAAGACTTCAAGCTTTTAGTTTCAAATACAAACATCCCTGACAGGTCAACGAAGTGCATATCTGCCTCTCCTCTGCAAAGTGCAGCAAAGCTACCAAGGGCAGAGGCAGCAGGAGATAAAACCGAAGATTATGGTTTAAAATGGCATATTAATATATTGGCCTTATTCACTGATTATGCTAGATTTTCTTTTAGACAGCATTTGCAAATTCCTCTGGTGTTTAATGTTATTTTCTGTGAAATGAAGTATACAATATCACTTAAGAAATTCAACTATTACTGATTTACATTTTTATGATTCTAATTTATTGGTGCTTAAACTGCTGATCTGAACATTATCCTAATTAAATAGAGGATACATTTTCAGCCACAGAATTCCTTTGCCCCCAAGGGAAGAGCAGAACAGCTCTGGCATATTTTAAAATGGAAATAAACACACTCCTCTCGGTTATACTCTGGGTAGATCTACCCAGGGTGGAAGCTTTTTCTCTTATCTGGCCCTTACCCGTACCATTACAGAAAGGTTTTTAAGGCAATTTAAAGGAGAATCAAAGTAGACCCGGTGGAAAAGATCTCTTTCTTTAACCTCTTTTGACATCAGTTTGAAGTGCTGACTCCCACACCTCTCCCACCTCCGCCCGTGCTATGTGCAGAGGATGCAGCCGCTTCCAATAACATCTTGTTCTCTGTGCATTCAGACTTACCCTGCCTCCAAATCTGGTATCATCTGGATTTTTGTTTTCTTACACTTAAAATTCTGCTGACCAGGTTCCTGAACACCTGTATTAGTGTTCAGCTGCATGTTTCAGATCATCAAATCACTTACTGTATTGTAAGTCCTCTACACATGAACCTTCACATCGCAAACTTTTAAAGATGCAGATATACGTTCCATCAATGTCAGGCATGAATGACATTATGCCTTTCCTCTCCTGTTGCTGACAATCCTTCAGCTCTACCATCTCCTACCTCTTCTCCCTCCTCCAATCAATAACTCCTCTTGCCTGTTCACTAGTTGCAGCCCCTACATGCCAACTATTGTACCGTACTACTGTACTTTTCAAGGTATGTACTGTAAGATTAAAAATGTTTTCTTTATTTTTTGTGTTTGTGTTTTATGTGAAAAGTATTATAAACCTGTTGCAGTATAGTACTAGATAGCCGACTGTGTTAGTTGGTTATCTAAGTTAACTTGGTTGGACTTACAAACAGACTGGACTTAAACATGCTCTCAGAACTAACCTCATTTATATGTAGGGGACTTACTGTACTTGTGAAGGAGACACTGGCTAAGAAATTATTTTGATGTTCTGATTTGGCTTTGCATTTAACTTTATCAAACCTCTGAACAAGTATCAGTTTGATTCTGATATATACATACATACATACACACACACACACACACACACATATATATATGTAAATATATATAAATACACTGGTTCCCAAAGACCAAATTTTAATTTAAAAATATTTTTTAAAGTTCACTTACTGTTCCTTTACACATGGGTTTGGTAGGACTCAGTCAGCCAAGTCACTTACAACCATGGGGCTGAAGTTAGTTCTTGTCCGTCATATGCAAGAGAATCTCACAAACGTCAGTTATGATATCAACTCCCTGCTGATTTACTACAACCTAGGCAGTCAGGAGGTATTTCCTTCTAAAGCCATATTGTAGAAACTGGACAGAACTAATCACTTAACGGGGAAAACCCTGGGGAAAATTTGTGATGATTTTACTTAAGCCACTCTGAGACCAGTGATCTAAGATAACAATTTGGTTTAGCCTGGACGAACAGCAAAAGGTGGTGTGATCCTTCTTTAAGCCATTTACTTATCTTAATCTACAGTTTTTCTCGAAGGTCCTATCAACTCCAACACTGTAAATCATGGCACTTGGGGCCTTCAGAGGAGTTATTTTCAGTAGAGAGTAAGTGGATTTGCTTTGCACTTTCTGATCTCCTATGAGAGATATAGATGTACACAAAACTTCTGTAGACTCTTAACGCCCTTAACAATGTTTTCCTTCTATTGACTCTTTCCCGGTAATTCTAAACCACTGAGGCTTTTAGAACTCTGCACAGGAGTAGATATCACAAAAGTATTTTAAGAATGAAACCCCCAATTCCCATACCTCTCACGATCAGGTCGGCAGCGGCAGACAGCCTGTCGACACTTGTTTGGACCATGCAGACGTATTTCCCAGCATGCTTCAGCTGGATGTTTCGGATCATCAAATCACCAGCTGAATCCTGCTGATAAAGTAGGGGAAAGTGGCTACAATTACTTTTTAATGAGCTCTAAATATCAGTATCACACAAAGGACACTGTGACTAATAGATTTATTTTACACTGGCTGATGAAAACATTAGCGATGCAAGCCATGGCCTATTAAAAACTATGTGAGCCTGCCTATGAGGTAATAACAGCAACATCCTCAGGACACACCTCGGACAAGACCTCAGGTGTCTGGCCTCTGCGTCTCTGGAGCAGTTTGTCATCCATGTTGGAAGCACTTAAACTGGTTATTTTTTCAAATGCATTTATTTATTTTAAACTGTTTTTATTTTATATTAGAGTAGAGCCCATTAACAATGCTGTGATAGTTTCAGAAGAACAGGAAGGGACTGTCATACATATGCATATATCCATTTTCCCCCAGGTGGCGCTAGTGGTAAAGAACCCGCCTGGCCATGCAGGAGACATGAGACTTGGGTTCAATCCCGGGGTCGGGAAGATCCCCTGGAGGAGGGGATGACAAACCCCTCCAGTATTTTGGCCTGGAGAATCTTATGGACAGAGGAGCCTGGAGGGCTACAGTCCATAAGCCCATGAAGAGTCAGACCTGACTGAAGCAATTTAGTATGCATCGGCCCCCAAACTCCCCTCCCCTCCAGGCTGCCACACAACGTTGAGGAGAGCTCCTTTCGAAGAACTGAAATGTACCTAAAGTGCCTGTTGATCTAGTCCCGTGGGTTTCTTCAGATGTGCCCTCAACCTACAGCTTTCGCTGGCACTGCCGTACTTGGGAACTCTTTATATGGAAAGGGGAAGCAAGCCCGCATTCGGAGGCACCTGTATTTTACTGCACAACCCTGTCTTACAGCCAGCATTCTGATTGCGCCTCGGTTTGAATTAAAGAATTAGGAGGAGCAGACTCCCCAAGGAAATCTTGCATCCCCTAGTGTAGAACGGGGCTAATTTGCTTTCCAATGCCAAATATGTGTTTGATCAGCAGATGAATAGGACTCATTACAGCCCGGTATGGATATAGAGGCACCCTAGAAATATTTATACACCATTTACCAGCATGATACTTTTAGTAAATGTGAGAAGATGCCGCTACAGGCCATCACAAAGCTGGCAGTCAAACTGAAAAACACAGCCACACCTTAGAGTTTCACAGCTCTGTTAATCAAAAGTTTGGAGAATGGCTCCTTGAACAAGAGAACATCTTAGGGTTCAGAGTCAGGAAGCTATGCTTATTTCTAAGTCTTGAAGGATGGCAAGGCAACATAGGTTATTTTGGCCCTACTGTTATTCTTTCAGATGACAATAACATTGGATAATACTTGGTGGTATTTAATACCTGGCAGGCATGTATTATACTGAGTAATGACATGTCCTGCGAGGTACGCACTTTTGTTATCTCTACAGATATAACACAGATGAGGAAACTCAAGCACAGAAAGGCTAGACGTCTTGTCTGGAGTCACTTAGCCGGTCAGCGGCAGAGCCAGGCTGTGAGCTCACCTGGTCAGGCTGTAATCCCTATCCTTGACTAGAATGCTGTGCTGTCATCTGGAAAGATCTTATCCTAAATTAATGTATACTTGGTTTCATCCTTGATTTCAGTACAACATATTACATATTTACTCAGGGCAATGAAAAGTATAGACCTGCCAATAGTTACAAAGAGGGTTAGAAGCAGTGCAAAAGCATGTTGTCAAGAGAGAGCTGAAGGTCTGAAACTTAGTTGTCTGGGGCTGATCCTTGCTGTGTGAATTCCTATAAGTCTCTCAATGTCTCTGGGCCTTAGTTTATTAACCTATGAAAGAAAGATGCATTGCCTATGACACTTACTTGTGAGAAGCAAATGAGACTGTATTTGTATGTGAAATCCTGAAAACTGAAGCATGGGTAAATTTAAACTAGTATTAGGGGTGGCCACGGTCAGTTTTCTTTGGGAAAAAATTACGTCAAAAATATTAAACCTAATTCAAGAAGAGTTGTGCTTTTCTTTTTAAACCTGAAATCTTTTTTTTTTTAATTTATAACACTTGGATTCTCATTTAGATTCTACTATTTACTCATGGAGTCTTATAATTGCTAGTAAAATAGGATAATTGCTACCATATTTCACAGAGATTCTGAGGATTAAAGAGCTGATACATATGAAAATGCTTGATAAATGATTAGACATTTTGCAAGTATAAGATATCATCATCACCATGGCTATTAATACTTCTTTACCTAAGGCATTTCACATACTAGGATTTTGAGCATAGACTTAAACAAAAAATATGCCTCATAAGGGAGTGTGTGTTGTGAAGGTACAAAGTAATAGTGGTTTAAGATAAATAGCTACATTATCTCAATAATTTGTTTTATTCACCAAGGGCTGGAAGCTCAAAGAAGCTAGTGGTAGCCTGGAGATTTCAGAGCACAGGTATCCATGAACAGAATTTTGTGACTGTGTGGTTCGGAATATACTTTCCCTATTTGTGTTTTTAAAGTAAAATGAAACAAAGAAAAGAAATATAAAGGCGGGATTGAGGTAAGAGGCTCACAGAAGGAGACCACAATAACTTTCTCTTTCCCTTCGAAGTCATTCAGACGACACTATTTACTGAGATCTACATTCGCATTCCTACCACAGAGAACTAAACAATGCTGTGGTCTGCTCAGCTCCTGACAGAACCGTTAGAGGTGACCAGAGGACAATGAAATAATAACGTTTCTAAAAACTGCAGTAGGTTAGTCCTACCAAATGTCATTTGCACCATACTGACCAGGCAAGTAGAAACTTTTTGCAAAATGGGCTTAACTTCAGAACTGCGTCCTTACCTCTTCTGCTGTCCAGCACTAACTCCACAGACATTAATGATCCTGGTGGCTAACACACTCAGCTCTCACAATTTGCAGTGATGTCCCAAATCTTGCCCTTAATTCTTTAGCAATGATTGATAGGCACTTAGTACTGGTATCACAAAAGAGACAAACACTTGCCATGTGGAAGGCTATGGAGAGTGATTCCATGGACAGAGCATGTTACAAAAGGTGGTCATCAGGGCCTGACTCCATCAGGGGTGTCTCTCCCTGTGCTTCAGCCCACCTTTCCGTGGTTCAGCATAAGGTTCACATCTGTCTTATTGGCAGAATTTATATTTTGATAGCCCAGGCAGCTGTTCTGATTGGTTGTTGCCTGTGTTGTCCTGAGAGAATATTTTTTATTATCTCTCCTGCCCAAGACATTGGTTTTACTATGAAAATAAATATTCTGTTTAATCTGGGAAGGTTTTCTCAATGTATACTCTCATGCTATTAGAATTAATATTACTCTTCCTTCAGTGCATAGAATCATTAAAATTTCTCACATACTATTTTTGGTGGTAGGCACTGTGCTATTTAGGTTTCCAAACCTGAAGGTATTTAGTACCCTCAATGATGTTGTGAAATAGCTAATATCACTCTTTATTTGGTCAAAGTTATTAGGCTGAACTATATCAAAGTGGTCCAGAATTGTTAATAATGGCAATTTTAACCAGCTTTTCTCAACCAGAGCTCCAAGGGACAATCAGTAGACTCAAGCCATCCACTGACATAACGAAATAACTTCTCTCTCAAGTATTTAAAATGGTACCAGTTACACACAATCCTTGGGAGACTTGAGAAAATAGTTACAGAAATTATTTTGGGTGTTTGGTAATTCAGTAGAGACGTATTATTTGAGAAAGGCAGAAAGAATGTAAATAATAGGAATAGCACCATATTTGAGAAGAATATGTTGAGGGCCAACATATCGTATGGATAATTTATAAGCTTTAGTCTATTTATTCTCAATATAAGACATGGGGATAAGATGAGATGGGCAAAGCAGATTCCTTTGGGAGCATGGAGGAAGGGAGTATTTTTAATACAGCCTCATGCTTATATTCTGCTGTCTTTGATTGGTCCCCTCCATGATAATGGCAGCTAGAATGAATCTTTTTTTAAATTTTGATTGGAGTAGACTTGATTTACAAGGTTGTGTTTACTTGCAGCAAAATGAATCAGCTATGCATGCATATATCCACTCTTTTTTGGATTTTCTTCCCATATAGGCCATTAGAGAGTACTAAGTAGAGTTCCCTGTTCTAAATAGTAGGTCCTTATTAGTTATCTATTTTATATATAGTACTGTGTATATTGGAGAAGGCAATGGCACCCCACTCCAGTACTCTTGCCTGGAAAATCCCATGGACGGAGGAGCCTGGTAGGCTGCAGTCCAGGAGGTCCCTAAGAGTCAGACACGATTGAGTGACTTCACTTTCACTTTTCACTTTCATGCACTGGAGAAGGAAATGGCAACGCACTCCAGTATTCTTGCCTGGAGTATCCCAGGGACAGGGGAGCCTGGTGGGCTGCTGTCTATGGGGTCGCACAGAGTCGGACACGACTGAAGCGACTTAGCAGCAGCAGCGTGTATATGTCAATCCCAATTTCCCAGTGTATTCCTTCCCCCTTAATCTTCATTACTAATAGGAAAGTAGGGCTATGTTATGATAGAAAAATTATTCTTGAAAATGATTGTCATAGGTTCAAACTGTTTCCAAATTTAACATTTTTTTGGTGTGAGTTCAATGATACTATGTATTTTTTGTGGGAAATAATTAAGGCCTTTGGAAAATTCAATCATTAGAATTCAAATTATTTGGAGATAATAAACAATCTGATCAGACTTTCAGATTTAAGAAAGAGAGCCCTAACCTCACAATGCTGAGTATTCTAGAAGAGCCAAAGGGAGTTTAGTCAGCAGTCTAAAAGCATACAAGTACACTGTCCTTGAGCTATTTTATTAATTCAGTTCCATGGCATATGGTTCACCATGGGGCAGAGAAACCGGGATTTGAAGTTTAAAGCTGAGACCTACAATTTCGTAGCAATGAGGCCAAGGCAAGCCATGTATCTCCCATGACTCTGAGTTTTCTCATTCATATACAGAAATGAACAGCTAACCTGTAGGGTTAAGGATTATGAGGATTAAGAAAAGGACTGGCAAGCAAGTGACTCGATAAGCAGGGCCACACTTATGCAAAAAAGAGCAGATGTTAACCAAGACTTTTTTAAGGTGTTTGAACAAAATTATCAAAAAATAACTTTATATTTCTGTTCAAGTTAGTCTAAACAAGTTTTTGACTCACTTTAGTTGCACATTGCATTTACTGTGGATAATCTGATATTTATACTTACCCCTCCAACTCTTTCAAAGTGGTCCCCATCTCTGTCAAAGTCTATTAGGCGTCCATTAAATGACCAAGTGAATATGATGTTGAGTGAGTGATCGTGTGTTACCTGGCACGGCAGAACAATACTTTCTCCAACAGTGACATCCATACTGGAAGGAGGTATTATTACCTTTGTTGGATCTAGACAGTGAAAACAAAACAGAACAGCAAAGCCTATGAGCATAAGTAGAAATAAAATGTAGAATTCAAGGGCAGGATGAAATACTAAGGAGTTTGGCTTTATTTTTCTTAGGCTATGCCCGGCAAGCCTTAGTCATCTGGGAAGCTCAGATTCGGGCCAGGAGGTCATTTTTAATATGAAAAGATGAAAACACTCATAATGTGAACCTTAACAGAGCAACTGAACTCAGCTGGGGAGCACTGAGGTTAGATCTCTTAAGACACTTTCGGAGGGGCCTACTTCTGCAGCCTGCTCTGAAACTGCCTCTTCAAAAAGGTTTTCAGATCTCCCTAGTTTCACTAGAAAGCTGAGTACAAGCAGGAAAATCCATGCTAATTGGAAATTTTCTTTTTTCTACTATAAAAGTGATACATGTTTAGCATAGGAAATTCAGAAAATTCAGGGAAGCTGAAAGAAGGAACCAAAGCAAAACAAAATTATGTTTAGTTTCTTAGAAATTCCTATTTCATTTTAGTATAATTTCTCCCTGTCTTTT
The DNA here is from genome assembly GCA_007570785.1 of Antilocapra americana. Taxonomy (NCBI): domain Eukaryota; kingdom Metazoa; phylum Chordata; class Mammalia; order Artiodactyla; family Antilocapridae; genus Antilocapra; species Antilocapra americana. Next base: position 20,604,181 of record ML660201.1, read on the forward strand.
GGATTCATAGTTTTTCAGTTGTTTTGTTTTGCAGTATAGCAAACATGCTACATATATGATATTTCTCTTTTTTTTCTACTTAAATATAATATAGGCTTATATTTTTATCCACAAATTTTTATAACCTGCATGATAGGCTGTTAATTGTTTCAACCATTTTGAAACTAGTAAATATTTTAGCAAATTTATTATAATTATAAATAATGCTATAATGAATATCCCTGACAAAATTATATATATATATATATGTATAACTTATTTCTTATTGAAGAATAGTTGCTTTACAATGTTGTGTTAGTTTCAAATATATAGCAAAGTGATTCAGCTATACACATATATTCTTTCTCCGGTTCTTTTCCACTATAGACTATTACAAGATATAGAATATAGTTCCCTGTGCTATACGGTAAGTCTCTGTTGTTTATTTTATATACAGTAGTGTATATATGTTCCTTCCAAACTCCCAAGTTATCCCTCTCCACCCTTCCCTTCTGGTAATGATAAGATTGTTTTCTATGTCTGTAGGTCTTTCTGTTTTGTAAATAAGTTCATTTGTAGAATTTTTTTTTAGATTCCAAGCATAAGTGATATTTTTCTCTGTGTAACTTTACTTCACTCATACACCACTTTTTAAAAATGAGAACTACTAATTTCTTTTTAAAATCACCCTTTACATTATAATTTTAATTGGGAATGAAATGGACTTTCTCAGCCAAGGTAGTTTTTGAACACTAAAACTACATTCACACATAGATAGTCTCTACTTTCTCACTGACACAGGATTTCACGACTGATGTCAGAAAGTAAAATGGTGAAAAGCAATACGAATTAAATTGAAAGGTCATATAAGTGCCTACAGAGTGAAATTATGAATTCAGCCATATTCCTGAAATTTCTCTATACTGAAGCTTAAAGTCAAACAAAAACAACCAAACACACCACAGTAAAGAAGACAAATCAAAAACAAAGCGAAATGGTGAAAGAATGACAACAAATCCCCTTCCACGTTCCCAGGATTGTGTTTCACAGGCTGTGCAGCACATAAACATTTACTGAATGTGCCTCCTAGATTACTATCTCAGCTGGGAATTTGGTAATGGAGTCTGTTTCCAATAACCCACTCACTAAAATTTCCTCTTTAAAAAGTATCCAAAACAGTACTTTCTACTCTTTGATCCAACGTTGGAAAGCAAACACCTCAGGTCGTTAAAGAAGGAGTCTATGTCCATCTGAACTGAGTCAGTTCAGTTCAGTTCAGTCGTTCAGCTGTGTCCAACTCTTTGTGACCTCATGGACTGCAGCACGCCAGGCTTCCCTGTCCATCACCAACTCCTGGAGCTTGCCCAAACTCAAGTCCATCGAGTCAGTGATGCCATCCAATCATCTCATTCTCTGTTGTCCCCTTCTCCTCCTGCCTTCAGTCTTTCCCAGCATCCATAAATGGATTCTAATCTAGTGGAGGAATATACTTTTGCTGTTTTTTGAAAATAGGTAAAGCTCAGGACAAGTGGATTGGTGTGCCCTTGGTGATTTCATGGTGTGCATGAAATCAGAAGTGAAAAACAGGTACTTCTAGCTAAGAGTTCTTGCCTGGAGAATTCCATGGATAGAGGAGCCTGGTGGGCTACAGTCCAAGAGGTTGCAAAGAGCTGGACATGACTGAGAGACTAACATACACACAGTAGCTAGGAGATAATGGGAAAGACAACTGTTTATTTCAAACCCTGAGGCTTTTGCAAGTCACATAATAAAAATCTACTATTGATTAACTGACCCACAGGAAAAGGTACAGATAGAGATTTTTTTAAATGATGGAAGGAGTTAAGAACAAATCACCTTTGAATAATGCTAAGCAGAAAATCTAGAAATAACTCCATTTCACTTAATGTGTCATTTGTCATTTTTTAATTTAAAAATTCATCTATAAAATGAAGATTGGAACGCATAATTCCTGGACAAAATTACATGCATCTCTGGTTTGTATTTGGCATGATGTCATCTTATTCTATTCTAAACGGCTGTCCACTGATTTTGCAATTTAGATTTTCATTTTAATGTACCTTCATTCATTTGTGGCTCTATCTGCTAAGCAATCATTATGTTTACAAGGATACTAGTGTCCTAGTACCAAGAGAGACATGGCAAAACTTTTTCATAAAAACTAACGGAGGGACTTCCCTGGCAGTCCAGTGGTTAAGAATCGGCCTTGTAATACAGGGGACGCAGGTTTGATCTCTGGTCTCAAAACTAAGATCCCACATGCCACAAGGCAACTACCCAGCCTGGGTGCTCTAGAGCCAACACACAACAACTAGAGTCCATGCACCGTTATGAAAGATCCTGTGCGCCACAACTAAGACCAGAAGCGCCAAACAAACGAATGCTTGTGCTTGGTAACTCATTCTTGTCTGACCTGGGTCCTCCGTTCAGAGTTTTTAGGCAAGAATACTGGAGCAGGTTGCCATCTCCTCATCCAGAGGATCTCCTCGACCTAGGGATTAAACCCACATCTCTTGCGTCTCCTGCACTGGCAGGTGGATTCTTTACCACTAGCACCACCTGGGAAGCCCAAATAAATAAACAAACAAAACCCCCCCAAACTGAGTCTAACTTCTAACTAAAAAAACTAAACTAACAGAGCCTAACTAACTAACAAACTAACTGTTCACATTATAGATACCATGTTATGTGCTTGACATGGATTGTTTCATTTATTTTTAACAAATACATACTATTATCCCTATTTAACAGATGAGGGAAACTGATGCCTAAGAGTGGTTAAGGAACTATCTGTTGTGCTAAGCCGTCTCCCTTCATTTAGCTAAAAACATGATATCCATTCACAAATGATCCAGGGAACAAGGCTGAGGGCATAATACAGCAATCTGCACTCTTGATTATGTGTAGTCAGCTAAAGACATGTAAACGCAGAAGTAATTCAGAGAAGGCCATGGGGTGAAAATGGTTTCAGAGGACTTTACTGCAAGATGAATGAAGTTACTGCCTTAGGTAAAAAGCAGTGATGATTTTATATCTCAAATGCTGGCTCTACCTATAAAGCTTACACATCACACTGATGAGCGCAGAGTCAGATGTCAAGGCTAAAGTCCTCAAAAATGTCTTGGAGTTGGCACCTACCCGAAAGCCTAGAATCATCTGCAATTCTGGTTACATTTTTAATTGACATCTTTTTTTCCCCTAAAGAAATGTTCATCCTTTTATGTACATTCAGTGATCTGGGACAGATTTTCTTATTATTGCTGAACTCAGTTGCCTGTTAATCAGGACCAAAGTCCTCTAAATCAAGAATTAGGCTGGTACAGCTGCTGTGATGACAGATGCTAACTCACTACCTTAGCACTTGTCACTGATTCACATCTGAGCCCTGAAGTTGCAAGAATCGATGTAAAGGAAGTCAGCACTGTACACACACCAGAGAGGTCTCCCTGGGACTAGAGAAGATTAAACTAAGGAGGTTCACAACCTCATTAATTTCTTGGTTTTCTCAAATTGTATGCTTGTTCACTACTCCTGTTTTCCGTGTTGTGAATTCAGATGCTCTTTATGTGATTAATTTATTTAAATTTGAATACAAACACTGTACACAAATAAGCAGATGGTGTCTTCAAAACAAAACTGTCTTCCCTCCTTTGGTTTTAATTCATCAAGATCAGGAAGTACCTATATTTACGGCTTGTGTTCTGAAGAGTCACTCCATCTATTGTTCTGTGCATAGAACTCTCAAAAGCAATTAGAACTAAAGATGCGAAGTGATGTCTGGATTTGGATGTAATTAAATAGCAACAATAAAATAGGGCCAATAATACCCCCAAACTTTCCAGCTCGTGGTTGTTTTACCACATGGAAAATGATAAATTCAGAACTCCAGAGGACTGATGCTGAAAATATTTACATATAGTCATCAAGTGCTTAACTATCAGAGAGGAAAACAAAAATTCCTTTATGCTTTATAGTGTTTTCTATAACATAGAGAGGACAGAAGTAAACTATGTGCTTTATTATAAAAATCAAAACAACCATGAGACAGAGATTTGATTATTAACCACTGTGTTAATAATGTGATGAAGTCAATGATTAGATAAATAATTCCTTTCACACTAACAATGAAATATCAGAAAGGGAAAGTAAAAAACAATACATTTTAAAATCACATCAAAAAATAAATAAAATGTCTAAGAGGAATAGACCTGACCAAGGAGGTGAAAGAACTATATATGGTGAGAACTATAAAACATTATAAAGGAAACTGAAGAGGATTCAGTTAAGTGGAAAGATATCTCATGTCTTCAATCCAATGAATTAATTTTGTTAAAATGGCAATGCTACCCAAAGCACCCTACAGATTTAATGCGATCCCTGTGAAATTATCCATGGCATTTTGTACAGAATTAGAACATAATCAAAAAATTAATATAGAACCACAGAAGACCAAGAATTGCCAAAGCAATCCTGAGGGAAAAAAGCAAGAGGTTTTCTCAGACTTCAGACAATAAGACAAAGCCACAGAAATCAAAATAGTGTGGTATTAGTACAAAGACAGACATACAGATCAATGGAACACAATAGAGAGCTCAGAAATAAAACCACATACCTATGATCAATTAATCTTTGACAAAGGAGGCAAAACTATAAAATGGGAAAAAAGACAGTCATCAGCAAGTGGTGATGGGAAAGTTGAACAGCTGCATGTAAATCAATGAAGTTAAAACATACCTTCATAACATGCATAAAAATAAACTCAAAATGGCTTAAAGACTTAAACATAAGACACGACACTATAAAATTCTAGAAGACAGCATGGGCACAACATTCTTTGACATAAATCATACCAATGTTTTCTTAGATCAGTCTCCCAAGGCAACAGAACTAAAAACAAAAACAAATGGAACCTAATAAAACTTACAAGCTTTTGCAGAGCAAAGGAAACCATAAAAACAAACAAATAAAAACACAGAAAAGACAACCTATGGAAGGAAAGAAAACATTTGATGCAATGATGTTAAATAGCTTATACATCTCAACAACAACAACAAAAGACAAACAACCTAACTGAACAGTAGTCAGAAGATCTTAATAGATATTCCTCCAAAGAATACATACAGGTGGCCAGTAGGCATATGAAAAGATGCTCAACGTCACTAATTATTGAAGAAATGCAAATCAAAACCACAGTGAGTACCACCTCACACCAGCTTGAATGGCCATCATTAAAAAGTCTACAAATAACAAATGCTGGAGAGGGTATGAAGAAAAGGGAACTCTCCTTCACTGTTGTGAATGTAAATCAGCACACACTCCTTCCAAAGCTTTTTGCATCTCAAGAAATCAGAATATGATGAAGCAGGAAGAAATGGTCGAGATTTTAAATGATTTCTAAGGTCCCTAAAAAAAATTAGATTGAGACTTCCTAGCATCTTTTACTGGTTTATACAAATGCATTAAGCTTCTGTCTCTTTGTTATGAAATTGGGAGAAGTGACTAGATAGAGCTGAAACAAATTGGAGAGTTATGTTTGAAATGATTTGAGTTGAAAGAGGCTACACGAAAGCCTATGAGTAAGTATGGGTTGATATATACTTAAGTAGGTATCAGGAAGTACGTATCAACAAATTGATAAAGCATACCTTTGTAAACAAAGATGAAATATTTACCTTTTCCTCTCTATGTGATCCTTCAAAAATCTGGCTTTTCTCCAGCTTGCTCCCCTGTGTACTTGATGGTTTATTGTGACCAGATTACAACTAGTTATGCCAATCATTGTTTTGACTTGTTTTCTTTGTTCTGAAATTTTTTATGCTTTCTGTCTCTGTTATAGTATGATCTTATTAATGTTACTAGCTATATGACTTATTTTGTCTATTTTGTAAGATTGCAATCTATGTGTATATATATGTGCTATATCCATATGTATATAAAGATGTTAGTATCTATATGTATATACAGATACAAGAGATGGAGGTTTTCCAGAAAACTAACAATAGAACTACTATATGATCCAGCAGTCCCACTCTGGGACATATACCTAGACAAAACTGTAATCCAAAAAGATGCATGTACCTTTATGTTCATAACAACACTATTTTACAAAAGGCAACACGTGAAAACAGCCTAAATGTCCACTGACATAAATGGATAAAAAAGATGTGTTGTATGTCTCTCTGTGTGTGTGTACACAATGGAATATTGCTCAGCCATGCAAAGGAATGAAATAATATTATGTAAATCAACTATTATGCATGAATGAAATAATATTATGTACAGCAACATGCTTATAACAGGACTTCCCTGGTGGCTCAGATGGTTAAGGGTCTGCCTACAGTGCGGGATACCTGGGTTCAGTCCCTGGGTTGAGAAGATCTCCTGGAGAAGGAAATGGCAACCCACTCCAATATTCTTGCCTGGAAAATCCCATGGACCAAGGAGCCTGTTAGGCTACAGCCCAAGGGGTTGCAAAGAGTCAGACATGACTGAGCGACTTCACACATTCACATTCACATGCTTCTAACTAGGGATTATCATACTAAGTGAAGTAAGTCAGAAAAAGAAAATACCATACAGTATAATTTATATATAGAGCCTAAAAAATGAAACACATGAACCTATCTATAAAACAGAAGTAGACTCATAGACATAGAGAACAGACTGGTGATTGCCAAGTGGAGGAAGAGAATAAGAGATGAACTGGGAATTTGGGTTCGGTAGATGTAAACTATTACATTTACAATGGATAAACAACAAACTCCTACTTTATAGCACAGAGAACTATATCCAGTCTCCTGGGATAAGTCATAATGAAAAAGAATGTGTATATATATATATATATATATATATATATATATATATAT
>ML660201.1:20611146-20793952 GCA_007570785.1 Antilocapra americana
TATATATATATATATATATAAAACTGATTCACTTCACTGTACAGCACATTGGCACGAAGTACATAATAAAAATACAAACTGTTAACAACTTAATGTTTTCTGTAATCTCATAGAGTATTTTATTTAAAGGAAATTCTCTCTCTTATAGGGCTTCTCTGATAGCTCAGTTGGTAAAGAATCCATCTGCAATGCAGGAGACTCTGTTTCAATTCCTAAGTCAGGAAGATCCTCTGGAGAAGGGGTAGGTTACCACTCTAGTATTCTTAGGCTTCCCTTGTCACTCAGCTGGTAAAGAATCCACCTGTAGTGTGGGAGACCTGGGTTTGATTCCTGGGTTGGGAAGATTCCCTGGAGAAGGGAAAGGCTACCCACTTCAGTATTCTGGCCTGGAGAATTCCATGCACTGTATAAGTCCATGGGGTTGCAAAGAGTCAGATGCAACTGAGCGATATCTCTTTCATGTTGAAGAACACTTTGCCTTCACTGTACTTTCTTTTCTTATTAATTTTAGCTAAATTTAATGTTTAAATCTCATTTTATTTTTTGCTTTGCTCAAATTGCTTAATGAGAACATGTATTATTTTACAGAAAAAATTATTTTTCTAAAATAATTTTGACTGCATATATTCCAAGGTGTTAACATTGGTTAGTTCCGAGAAGTATGAAAAACACAATTAGATGCATAAATTATAACACATTAACCAAGTCTATGCTCTGACCATTAATGTGGACAACGCTGAAGTTGAACGGCTCTATAAAGCCTACAAGAGCTTCTAGAACTAACACCCAAAAAGGATGTCTTTTCATTTTAAGGGACTGGAATGCAAAAGTAGGAAGACAAGAAACACCTGGAGTAACAGGCAAATTTGGCCTTGGAGTAGAGAATGAAGCAGGGCAAAGGCTAATAGCGTTATGCCAAGAGAACACACTGGTCATAGCAAACACCCTCATCATATAACACAAGAGAAAACTCTACACATGGACATCCAGATGGTCAAAACAAAAATCAGATTGATCACATTCTTTGCAGCCAAAGATGGAGAAGCTCTATACAGTCAACAAAACTGAGACAGGGAGCTGACTGTGGCTCAGATCATGAACTCCTTATTGCCAAATTCAGACTTAAATTGAAGAAAGTAGGGAAAACTACTAGACCATTCAGGTATAATGTAAATCAAACTCCTAATGATTATACAGTGGAAGTGAGAAATAGATTTAAGGGACTAGATCTGATAGAGTACCTGATGAACTATGGATGGAAGTCTATGACACTGTACAGGAAACAGGGATAAAGACCATCCCCATGGAAAAGAAATGCAAAAAAGCAAAATGGCTGTTTCAGGAGGCTTTACAAATATCAGTGAAAAGAAGAGAAGCAAAAAGCAAAGGAGGAAAGAAAAGATATTCCCATCTAAGTGCAGAGTTCCCAAGAATAGCAAAGAGAGATAAGAAAGCCTTCCTCAGGGATCAGTGCAAAGAAATAGAGGAAAACAATAGAATGGGAAAGACTAGAGATGTCTTCAAGAAAATTAGAGATACCAAGGGAATATTTCATGCAAAGATGGGCTCAATAAAGGACAGAAATGGTATGTACCTAACAGAAGCAGAAGATATTAAGAAGAGATGGTAAGAATACACAGAAGAACTGTACAAAAAAGATCTTCATGACCCACATAACCAATTTGGTGTGATCACTCACCTAGAGCCAGACAACCTGGAATGTGAAGTCAACTGGGCCTAAGGAAGCATCAGTACGAACACAGCTAGTGGAGGTGATGGAATTTCTATTGAGCTATCAAATCCTAAAAGAGGATGCTGTGAAAGTGCTGCACTCAATATGCCAGCAAGTTTGGAAAACTGAGCAGTGCTCATGGACTGGAAAAGATAAGTTTTCATGCAAATCCCAAAGAAAGGCAATGCCAAAGAATGCTAGAACTACTGTACAACTGCACTCATCTCACACGCTAGTAAAGTAATGCTCAAAATTCTCCAAGCCGGGCTTCAGCAATGAATGAACCGTGAACTTCCAGATGTTCAAGCTGGTTTTAGAAAAGGCAGAGGACCAAAGATCAAATTGACAACATGTGCTGTATCATCAAAAAAGCAAGAGAGTTCCATAAAGACATTTATTTCTGCTTTATTGACTATGTAAAGCCTTTGACAGTGTCAGTTCAGTTCAGTCGCTCAGTCATGTCCGACTCTTTGCGACCCCATGAACCGCAGCATGCCTGGCCTCCCTGTCCATCATCAACTCCCGAAGTTTACCCAAACTTGTGTCCATGGAGTTCGTGATGCCATATAACCATCTCATCCTCTGACGTCCCCTTCCCCTCGTGCCCTCAATCTTTCCCAGCATGAGGTCTTTTCCAATGAGTCAGGTCATCACATCAAGTGGCCAAAAGACTGAAGTTTCAGCTTTAACATCAGTCCTTCCAAAGAACACCCAGGACTGATCCCCTTTAGGATAGACTTGTTGGATCTCCTTGCAGTCCAAGGGACTCTCAAGAGTCTTCTCCAATACCACAGTTCAAAAGCATCGATTCTTTTATAATCCACCTCTCACATCCATAGATGACCACTGGAAAAACCATAGCCTTGACTAGATGGACCTTTGCTGACAAAGTAATATCTTTGCTTTTTAATATGCTGCCTAGGTCGGTCATAACTTTCCTTCCAAGAAGTAAGTGTCTTTTAATTTCATGGCTGCAATCAAAATCTGCAGTGATTTTGGAGCCCATAAAAATAAAGTCAGCCACTGTTACCATGGTTTCTCCATCTATTTGCCATGAAGTGATGGGACCAGATGCCATGGTCTTAGTGTTCTGAATGTTGAGCTTTAAGCCAACTTTTTCACTCTCCTCTTTCACTTTCATCAAGAGGCTTTTTAGTTCTTCTTCACTTTCTTCCATAAGAGTGGTGTCATCTGCACATCTTACGTTATTGATATTTCTCCAGGCAATCTTGATTTCAGCTTGTGCTTCCCCCAGCCCAGCGTTTCTCATGATGTACTTTGCATATAAATTAAATAAGCAGGGTGATAATGTACAGCCTTGATGTACCCCTTTTCCTATTTGGAAACAGTCTGCTGTTCCAACTCCAGTTCTAACTGTTGCATTCTGACCTGCATATAGGTTTCTAAAGAGACAGATCAGATGGTCTGGTATTCCATCTCTTTCAGAATTTTCCACAGTTTATTGTGATTCACACATTCAAAGGCTTTGGCATAGTCAATAAAGCAGAAATAGATGTTTTCCTGGAACTCTCTTGGCTTCTTCGATGAACGAGCGGATGTTGGCAATTTGATCTCTGATTCCTCTGCCTTTTCTAAATCCAGCTTGAATATCTGGAAGTTCACAGTTCATGTACTATTGAAGCCTGGCTTAGAGAATTTTGAGCATTACTTTACTAGCAACATGAGATGAATGTGAGATGAATGCAATTGTGTGGTAGTTTGAGCATTCTTTGGCATTGCCTTTCTTTGGGATTTGCATGAAAACTTACCTTTTCCAGTCCTGTGGCCACTGCTGAGTTTCCAAATCTGCTGGCATTTTGAGTGCAGTGCTTTCACAGCATCATCTTTTAGGGTTTGAATTAGCTCAATGGGAATTCCATCACCTCCACTAGCTGTGTTCGTGGTGATGCTTCCTAAGGCCGACTTGACTTCACATTCCAGGTTGTCTGGCTCTAGGTGAGTGATCACACCATATTGGTTATGTGGGTCATGAAGATCTTTTTTGTACCGTTCTTCTGTGTATTCTTGCCATCTCTTTTTAATATCTTCTGCTTCTGTTAGGTCCATGCCATTTCTGTCCTTTATTGAGCCCATCTTTGCATGAAATGTTCCCTTGGTATCTCTAATTTTCTTGAAGACATCTCTAGTCTTTCCCATTCTATTGTTTTCCTCTATTTCTTTGCACTGATCGCTGAGGAAGGTTTCTTATGTCTCCTTGCTATTCTTTGGTACTCTGCATTCATATGGGAATATCTTTTCTTTCCTCCTTTGCTTTTTGCTTCTTTTCTTTTCACAACTATTTGCAAGGCCTCCTCAAACAGCCATTTTGCTCTCTGCATTTCTTCTTTTTGAATTTCTTTTTATTTTACTGTGTGGATCACAATAAACTGTGGAAAATTCTGAAAAGGATGGAATACCAGACCACCTGACCTATATCTTATGAAGTCTGTATGCAGGTCAGGAAGCAACAGTTAGAACTGGACATGGAGCAACTCTTCCAAAGAGACTGGTTCCAAATAGGAAAAGGGGCATATCAAGGCTGTATATTGTCACCCTACTTATTTATCTTATATGCAGAGTATATCATGACAAATGGTGGGCTGGATGAAGCATAGCTGGAATCAAGATTGCCAAGAGAAATATCAATAACCTCAGATATGCAGATGATACCACCCTTACGGCAGAAAGTGAAGAAGAACTGAAGAGCATATTGTCGAAAGTGAAAAGGGAGAGTGAAAATGTTGGCTTAAAGCTCAACATTCAGAAAACAAAGATCATGGCATCTGGTCCCATCACTTCATGGCAAATAGTTCAGAAACAGTGGAAACAGTGGCAGACTTTATCTTGGGGGTGCTCCAAAATCGTTGCAGATAGTCACTGCAGCCATGAAATTAAAAGACGCTTACTTCTTGGAAGAAAAGTTATGACCAACCTAGATAGCATGTTAGGAAGCAGAGACATTACTTTGCTAACAAAGGTCCATCTAGTCAATGCCATGGTTTATCCAGCAGTCATGTATGGATGTGAGAGTTGGACTAGAAAGAGAGCTAAACGCCGAAGAACTGAAGCTTTTGAACTGTGGTGTTGGAGAAGACTCTTGAGAGTCCCTTGGACTGCAAGAAGGTCCAACCAGTCCATCCTAAAGGAGATCAGTCCAGGGTGTTCATTGGAAGGACTGATGTTGAAGCTGAAACTCCAATATGTTGGCCACCTCATGCTAAGAGCTGACTCATCTGAAAAGACCCTGATGCTGGGAAAGATTGAAGGCAGAAAGAGAAGGGGACGGCAGAGGATGAGATGGTTGGATGGTTTCACTTACTCAATTGCCAAGAGTTTGAGTAAACTCCAAGGGTTGGTGATGGACAGATAAGTCTGATGTGCTGCAGTCCATGGGGTGGCAAAGACTCGGACACCACTGAGCAACTGAATTGAACTGAACTGATTTTACTAGAAGAAAAGTTTTCTGATTACGGATTTTATTATCTGTAAAAACAAGTGTCTGCGGTTTTAGAATAAGAATTCCCTTTTGATGTTGTTTTCCTTATTCTACAGCAACCCTTTCATTTCAGTATATAATTTCTTTACATTTTCCTCCCACTGCCAAGATACTCACTTGGTGCCTATCAGGAAAGTGTTTAATACGTGTTTTAGTCATCTTCACTCCTTGGAGGTATACATCTTCCTGTTTTAGTGACTTTCTTGATCATATTGTTTAAATTTATTTTATTTTTATTATAGAATTACTTTGCAATATCTGTGATTTTTTTTTTTTGCCATACACCAACATGAATTAGTCATAGGTTTACATATGTCCCCTCCCTTTTGTAACCCTCTCTCACATCCTTCCTCCTTCCACCCCTCTAGGTTGTCTGAGGGCACTGGTTTTGGGGTCCCTGCATCACGCAGAAAATTCCCACTGGCTATCTATTTTACATATGGTAATATGTATGTTTCAATGCTATTCTTTCAAATTACCCCACCCTCTCCTTTCTCTACTGTGTCCAAAAGTCTCTTGTCTCTCCTTCCCCCACTGTGTTCAAAATACTGTGTCTGTGTTTCCTTGCTGCCCTGCATATAAGATCGTCAGTACTATCGTTCTAGATTCCATACATATGCGTTAATATGTGGTGTTTGTCTTTCTCTTTCTGACTTACTTTATCTGGGCTCTAGGTTCATCCATCTCATTAGAACTGACTCAAACCTGTTCCTGTTTATTTATCTCCCACATTGTAGGCAGATTCCTTACCATCTGTGCCATCAGGGAAGCCTCCTTTTGATAGCTGAGTAATATTCTATTGTATATATGCACCACAACTTCCTTATCCATTCATCTGTCAATGGACATTTAGGTTGTTTCCATGTCCTAGCTATTGTACATAGTGTTGCAATGAACATTGGGGTACATATGTCTTTTTCAATTATGGCTCCAATTTTGCCCAGTACTGGGACTGCCTGGTCATAAGGTAGTTTTATTCCTAGTTTTTTAAGCAATTGCCATACTGTTCTCCATCGTGGCTATACCAATTTGCATTCCCACCAACAGTGTAAGAAGGTCCCCTTTCCTCCACACCCTCTCCAGCATTTATTGTCTGTGACTGTAATGGTTTTGATGATGTCTAAAGTCAGATTGTGTCTTCTTTTTAATATTAAATTTTGTAGGGAAAGTTTAAAAAATGGGATTTCTCATATGGTGGTTTTTGGGTGGGAAGTAGGAGGGAGATTCAAGAGAGAGAGGGCAAATATACACCTATGGTTAATTCATGTTAATGTATGACAGAAATCAAACCAATATTGTAAAGCAATCATTAATCAATTGAAAATAAATAAATTTTTTTTAAAAATGGGATTCTTAAAAAAAAAAAAAAAGGAGCCAAAGAGCTGACAGTCAACTTACCTCAAATGACACTAGGCAGGACTGGATAGGGAACTGTTTTTGGTAGTCATTAAAGGCCACAGCAAAGACAATTGATTAATGATCACAATCAACCTGGAGGAAGAATCTTTAGGGATGAATTTAAGGTCTCTCTAGTTGGTCCTATTTTTCTTTTTTTTTTAATAAAAATAAAACCAGTGCTGGATGAACTATTTTTCATTAATTTTGCATAAAACACACATTGAAAAGGGATACTTAAACATGAGATGAGACTCAGAATTTCCAGCAATTTCAAACTGGATCAATTCTATATTTCAGGATGAACTAAAGAGGCAAACCCAAGTGGCGCCGGGATAAACAATCCTCTTGCCAAAGCAGGAGATATGGGTTCTATCCCTGGGTCTGAAAGATCCTGTAGAGAAGGAAATGGCAACTCATTCCAGTATTTGTGTCTGGAAAATTCCAGGGACAGAGGAGCCTGGTGGGATACAGTCTATGGGGTCACAGAGTTGGACAGGACTGAGCACAAAGCACATGCAAAAAGTCAAAGCAAAAAAGCTTTACTTCTAAAAATAAGCTATACAGGTTCAGGCTGGGGGAAAACTGGGTTGGCAGTTCACATGGAAAAACCTTGAGTGTTTCAGTCTCAAAATGGTCTATGAGATCATTTCAGATCTCAAAATGGTCTGTGAAATAAGCTAATGCAATCTTAGGCTGTACTAAATAGCATATGATATTCATCTTAGAGAGGTAAAAATCCCATTATGCTTTGCATTAATGAGACCACAGTTTACTAGGAACATGCTTTAGATTCACTGACACATTATTGCACCTAGGTTAGTGAATGAGCTAATAAACTTGTAACAGTTAAAATAAATGAAAATGTTTGACAGGAAAAGGAGAAATGAGAGGGGACATGAGACTCGTCTGCAAATATGTGAAGGGTTTATAAGCAGCAGATGAATTGAGCTTACTTTGTGTTGCCTCAAAGTAGAAAGCAAAGGGTAACTACAAATAGGCATAGTTTGGCTCTATAAAAAGGAAAGCTTTCTAAATAATCTGATTTTATGAACAGGAAAATGGGCTGCCTCCAGAGAATATGCATCACCATTTCTAGAAGTATTTAAATGGAGGTGGGCTCTATCCAGCTCTGTCAGATTACACAGAAGCCAGCCAGGGGAGATGAATCCTATTACCTCTCTTAAGAGCCACCTTTCCAATGCCCTTCTGACCACTCTACTCATGAATGACCCTCTTCTTATTCAAAGCTTGTCAGCATCAACTGTCTGTTCTACTTCTTCAGTGTGATGCTTGAGCATTGTTGTGGAATACCACTATCCCATTTCTTCCCTGTCATCAGATTCTAATTCTGCTACATTGACTATGCTAAAGCCTTTGACTGTGTAGCTCACAATATACTGTGGAAAATTCTTAAAGAGATGGGAATACCAGACCACCTGACCTGCTTCCTGAGAAATCTGTATGCAGGTCAGGAAGAACTGGACATAGAACACAGGACTGGTTTCAAATTGGGAAAGGAGTATGACAAGGCTGTATATTGTCACCCTGCTTATTTAGTTTATATGCAGAGTACATCATGAGAAACACTGGGCTGGAGGAAGCACAAGCTGGAATGAAGAATGATGGGAGAAATATCAATAACCTCAGATATGCAGATGACACCACCCTCATGGCAGAAAGTGAAGAAGAACTAAAGAGCCTCTTGATGAAGGTGATAGAGAGAGTGAAAAAGTTGCCTTAAAACTCAACATTCAGAAAACAAAGATCATGGTATCGGATCCCATCACTTCATGATGAATAGATGGGGAAACAAGGAAACAGTGACTGAGGAGCCTGCAGGCTACAGTCAGTCCATGGGGGTTGCAAAGTGTCAGACATGACTGAGCAACTAACACTTTCATTTTCATTCCAAACTTACACCAATATTTGATATTCATCAAACCTTGATCCACCAGCCTTAGGATCCATTGAAGACTCCTGCCAGAAGCAACCACCTCTCTGATGTTGCCAAATGAAAAGTCTATATCTCCATAACTTCTTCTACATATATTAGATGACATTCAACTTTAAAGTAGAGCTTTCTTTTCTCATTTATTCATTTATTTCTGGCTTCCTATTGTATTCAGTGACTTGTAGCACATTACTATTGTTATCTCTTTTGAAGCTCAAATTGTCCCCATTTGGCCAGTCCTTTTATGCTGGCTTCCTATGGCCTTGGGACATTTTGTTATCATTTGTTTCCTTACTTTTTGGCCCAGTAAGAAGTTCCAGGCTCATCTTATCTGGTGCTATAGCTCTAGAATGAAATCAGCAATTTCTCCATGGAGGCTGGTTCTTTTCAGTGGAGGATGGTTTTGAGAAACAAAGATGTAGATATTATTGTGCTCATTGATTCTGGTCCCTCTCATTCAAAAAGCTAAGCATGCACACACACATGTGTATAATATGTGCACATATACATCTGTAACCATTTCTGTATTTTATCCACAAAACATGTATTTGCTTAATCAACTTTTTTGTTTGGTGTAATCAATCCTCAAACTTTGTCTACTGTCTCCTCTCACCATCACTTCTTCATCTACCCTCAACTATCCCATGTCCAGGGATTCTGGACATATAGAAACATGCCTCCACATCCCTCTGCAACCCTCATCACCACCCTACATCCTCAGCCTGTACTGATTCCTCTTGTGTTGGGAAGAGAAGGGATCATATTAAGAGAGAGGAAAGCAGTGGAAGGGAAGACAGGACTTAGATCACTTTAGTATTCAAAATGTAAAAATTTTAAGTGAATATGCCACAAAGAAATAAATTAAAAAGATGGCTAACTCTAATTCTAGAGCACATGCTATTTAAATATTAAAGCTTTATGCTACTTTTTAGAAGAAAAATGAATACAGAAAATGTTTATCATTTTACTAAAACTGAAACACTCTGAGTTCTGCTCTTCACACCATGGTGAAAATTTGAGTCAATACATTCATAAAATTTCTATCACCAAAATAAGGCATTACTTAAAATTAATTAAGCTTTTAAAAACTAATTTATTATTAAGTAGAAAAAGTGATTAGTATTCTATTTATTTTTCTCTGTTAGGCACTTTGGGGTCTACATTTGAAAGCAGCTATCAAAACCAACAGCAGCATAGCTTCCAGTTTGTTTGCTTGTTTTTCCTCACTTACTTTTTAGAAATCCATTCCATTAGGGAATCAGGTAGGGAAGAAAGGAAGGAAGGACGGAGTGGGTAAAGATATCCTTTAGAAATCTACACTACTTAGCTAAAAGTTATTTTCAGATTGCTCCATTAATGCTGCTTTTGAGGGTATGCATTCTCTTTGTTGTGAGAAGTGGAATATTTCCTGACATTATCAGTAAACAATGATGTCACAGTCATCAGCAATTGTAGCCACCACAAATGGCAAGCTGGTCAGCCTGAGGAAACCCACGAAGGAAAAGAATATCTGCCATCAAGCAGCCATCAGATTGCAGCCACACCCTATGGTGAGCCCCAAGGAAACTCAGGATGTGAAAGCACATTGGCCCCAGATAGCTGAGGTGCATATCAAAGGAATGATTTCAGTGAGCCCAGGATCTTGCATCTTCCCATACTTAGAAAAGCACTAAATTCCTTAACTTCAGATGTCAGATTTTCCTTAATTAACAATAATCTTTTGATGTGCCTATGACCTGCCCCTTTTGCAAAGCTTCTATATAAGCTACCCCTACCACTGCCTCCTCAGAGGATTTCTCTCAAGGTTGCTTGAGATGCTGCCTTCCAGACATAAAAGTCCTAAAAATTTTCACTGAATAAAACACAAATTTCAACTTTGAGGTTGTGAATTTTTTTTTTTTAAGTCCACAGTTATATTCGCCGACTATTTCTTATGGTGGCAGATTTCCTAACTGTCTTTCTAATTTTGATTTGGAATTTCATCTTATAAAGACGTTTGTTTGTTTTTTTCTTCCTCATGAACATTCCTCTCTATGAGTGGTTGCAAAGCCCTAAACAAGTTAAGTGAAGGGTTTGGGGCTTATATCTCATAGGGTAGCAAAAATATAGGGAATTTCATCTTGTACTATACAGGCTTGGCTCTTGTTTTCTTAAGTGGTCTTGCTGCTCAGTCTGATCATAAATGAATTTCTTTTAAAAGTTCTTCAATCTGCAAATTCTCTCTTCCCCACTCGCACCCATTTCCTGGTAGGGAACTGAGACTCAGGCCTTGACTTTAGGCACAGAGGCTTTAACTGCCAAAATATACTGATGAAATACAATATATTCAGTGTATTTGTTGTTGATGTTCAGTCACTCAGTTGTGCTCAACTCTTTGTGACCCCATGGACTGCAGCATGCCAGACTTCCATGTCCATCACCAACTCCTGGAGCTTGCTCAAACTCATGTCCATTAACTTAGTGATGCCATCCAAGCATACCATCCTCTGCTTCCCTCTTCTCCTCCTGCCCTTAGTCTTTCCCAGCGTCAAGGTCTTTTCCAGTGAGTTGGCTCTTTGCATCAGGTGGCCAAAGAAATGGAGTTTCAGCTTCAGCATCAGTCCTTCTAATGAATATTCAGAGTTAATATCCTTTAGGATTGACTAGTTTTATCTCCTTGTTGTCCAAGGGACTCTCAAGAGTCTTCTCAAGCACCATAGTTTGAAAGCATCAATTCTTCAGTGCTCAGACTTTCTTATGGTCCAAATCTCACAACCATACATGACTACTGGAAAAACCACATACTCATCTAGATAATATCAGGCATCTATGCATTTGATATTTGTTTCCAAGTCTCCATTTTGGTTATAAATTACTACTCTTTTGGAAATCTTTTAGACGTGTGATTTACTTTACACATTTACTTTTCACTAAGATTTGTTTTGTACTGAGCAGCTAGGTCTGTGAATTGAGAATTTAGAAACTTTTGAAACAAATGGAGTCTATTTTCTCCTCGTTTATCTTACCTCTTTTTGTTAACACAATTAAAATCTGATTTTATTATGTGAAGAAGTGAAGAGCACCGGTTGGAAAACAAAGAAACAAACAAGGATTTTTATCTTGGCTGAAGACAAGAAAATCTTCCCTTTTTTGGTGGTAGAACAACCACAGCGACAGCCCAGGGCATGCTTAACGAGTCAAGGTTTTTAAGCGGTTCATGCCAAGCAGCACTGCCATGCAGTATCATGACCCGGTTCTTTGAACAACTTGTGCATCCTGACAAATGACATCAGAAGAAAACATAAGGCAAATTCTGACCCCAGAGGGACTGAGCACAAACTGGAGGGAGCCTTCTGTAAAGCAATTTACCAATCTCCCCTGAGCAGAACGCTTACTGATCTATTTTCAAGGACTAGAGGAAAACACAAAGTAGAGTGTTTAATAAGCTTGACTGCCACCAATGGAAACCGCGATGCATGAGTCAATTGAGGGTGGCCAAGTATAGGTACCTGGGAAACAATCAGCTAAATGATAATCAAATTTATTAGATTTGCCCGGTGAGAATGTGTTGCATAAAGCACCTACGTAATTATGCAGGCTGCTCTAATGACACTCGGATGTTCCTGGTTGCCATTCGGGTTTCCAAGTCAGTTACAACTATTAATGATCAGTTTCTGTTTTGTTTTAAACAAGCAAGGTTTAATTTGTCTTAAAAACATTCATGGTTGTTTGCCTTTTTTTTTTTTTAAACTTGCTATCAGGGCAAGCAAACCTGTGGTCTGGATTTGCACCATGTTTTAGAAGCAGGGATTCTCAGCTGAGATGTCTTTCCAATAGAATTTTCTGCAGATATGAGCGTCCACTATGAATAATACTCCACAAGCAAAGTAGAAGCCATTATAGAGGTAGAACAGGAGATGCTAAATTTACCCTCTAACGTTTTCTTTGTGAAGCTTTCTGTAAGATTTAAAAGAAATTATCTAGAGACTTCCCTGGTGCTCCAGTGATTAAGAATCCACCTTCCAATACAGGGGACACAGATTCGATCCCTAGCCAGGGAACTAAGAGCCCACATGCCATGGGCATCTAAGTACAGCCAAAAATAAATGATTTAAACAGACTACTGGAAAAAAGTATTCTCACTGACAAATTAATTGTATCTTTAATATAATTAAAATTATTCTAGGGCATTTTGGGGACTATTAAGATGAAAAAGAATGATAAATGGCAGCTGAATGACAGGTTATCTTTTAACCTTGGAGAATATTTTCATCATATAATAACTTGAATTTTTCTTTTTGAGACGGAGGGACTATAGTCTTGCTATTCTGCAGCTACTACACATGAGTAACTCTCACTTGTGAGTCACAGGGCAAAAAGTTCCAAGAAATCCCATTGGTGTCAGTGAAATAAAGTCAACCCAGTCGCATGCCATGCATAAGAAGGGCGTAATGAGGTCTTTGCTGATTAAAGGAATATTTTATTGCACTTGATGGGCATCTGGTTGTGTCTACCCACACAAGGTAAGAGAATATTTACCTGAACTACAAAAGAAATGAAATGTACACCTTGAGGCAAGGGCAATGAATTCCACAGACAATGCCCTCCATTGTCATTATATGCAAAATGATGAGTGCCCCAGTACTGAAGTCTGCTACACAGGGAAGGATTACCATGTGGTCAGTAGGTGGTGCTGAAACCACAGGAAAAGGAAAAAGAGTCCCGGCTTTCTGTCTCTCCTGCTCCTGTCAGCAATTTTCTATATGTTTCCAAATTCCTCTGTTTAAAGACTGCATCTTGGAAAAGAGGCAACGATTCTCATAGTCTAAAGTGGCATTTCTCTTTTTGCTTACAGATATGAGAGAAGGTCACTGAAGAGCGTGTGTGCATGCATGCTGAGTTACTTGAGTCGTGTCTGACTCTTTGCAGCTCCATGGACTGTAGCTCACCAGGCTCCTCTGTCCATGGGATTCTCCATGCAACAGTATTGGAGTGGGTTGCCATGCCCTTCTCCAGGGGATCTTCCCCATTCAGGGACTGAACCTACATCTCTTATGTCTCCTGCACTGGCAGGTGGGTTCCTTACCACATTGCCACTTGGGAAGCCCTGAAGAGCATGAGATGCTTTAAAAGGAGAGTACAATTATCTTAGGGACATGGTTAAACCCTGGCCTCTACATGGTACAGGAAGGATGCGTGTATTGTATAAAGCTCACAATCAAATCAGTCCACCCACCCTAGAATCTGGGTCACTACTGACTAGCTTGTTTGGAGGTTTGTCCATAATTCTAAGTGAACTTTTTTTTCTGAAACCCTTTAGGATGGACAAGTATCAGTAGCTTCGAGGTCTCTGCAACTGCTGAGATCTCCTGTGTGTTTGGCAGGTAAGACGCCCTGAACTGAGCTAAGATTCCTTTCCCTGTTGTTTTGCCTGCTTTGAAGTGTGATCTGTATACACATTCAAAGAGATTTAAAGAAAGAAGAGGGAAAATGAGGCGTCTTCAATGAAGATTTTTATTACTGCTCTTCATTGGAGGAGAAACAGGCAACTAGCTGGTAAACATAGACCTGTTGGGAAGAACTCATTTCCAGGGCAGATTTTGAGGGTCACTGCACATTTAGTTCAATCTTCCACACCAGAGATAGGGAAACTTTCCTTTCTATTGAGAGCTCCTGACCCAAAGAGGAAAAGAAAATCAATTGAGGGTCAGAGAAGTAGAAAGCAACTTAATTTAGTTTATTTTCAGAGAGATGTTACACCTCTTCGTGCCTTTTCTATTAGGTACAGGGAACATAAAAGTCTAATGTGTGTGTGTACTCAGTCATGTCCAATTCTTTCAGACTCCAAGGCCTGCAGCCTGCCAGACTCCACTGTCCATGGAATTTTCCAAGCAAGAATACTGGAGTGGGTTGCCATTCATTTCTCCAGGGGATATTCCTGATCCAGAGACTGAACCCACGTCTCTAATGTGGGTCTCTCCTGCAGTGGCAGGCAGATTGTTTACTACCACGTCACCAAATGTTTATAAATCTCTAAACGTACATCAAATAATATAAAACTTATATCCAATACCTATAAAAGATAGGGGAGTTGAAAAAGAATGGGAAGGCAAGGAGATGGATAAAACATCAAAATACAGAAAAAGAGAGCAACAGAGAGACAGGCAGAGAGTGGCAGAGTTGCCTGCTGCACAAACACCAACATGCCCTGTGTTGAAGAAAAAACACAGACACCAAGGCGAAGGCAGGCAGAGGCAAAGGCATTTTTGAGAAGTGAAAGAGCAGTCTTTGGGGGAGCAACAAACATCCCATCCTGTAAATTTTAGGCTATCAACATAGAAAGCTTTGGTTGGGCAAGCAGCATCTTTGTAAACACAGTCATTTACAGAGAAGTTGTGGAAGGGAGCAAAATCTCCTACTCCGAATGTGTCTTTTTGACATGAAGATTAATTTAGGCTGATTCTTTCTAAGAAATGGAAGATTCAGAAAGTCTTTCTTTCTTTTTTTTTTTTTAAAGATGGTTACTTAAACTTTTTTTTTTTTTTAATTGGCTACAGCATGCAGGATCTTAGTTCCCCAATAAGGCATCTAACCCGTGCCCTTTGCAATGAAAGTGGGGATTCTTAGCTATTGGACCACCAGGAAAGTTTCAGAAAGTCTTTCTTTTTTACCTCTCCCTTAGCTGCCTAAACAATTTAGATAGAGGGCCTGTTTCCAGAATCAAGGCATAATTAGAGATTGGTGCCAAGATCTCTGGGTTAGCTGTGGTGGGGGAAACTTGGCCTAGCCTAGACCTCAGAGTCCACTCTGGGTCCCACAGTCTCTGCCTAGCCCAGCAAACATCTGTGTACCAGACATCTACTTTTCCATTTCTGGGTCCACTGCCTTCTTCTTCGAGTCCCAAACTACTACCGCCAACATCCTCTCTTGTTCATACGTAAAGATGGTCTTAACCATTTGGGGGGAATTATTCAGTTTTCCTGTGTCTGTCCTATGCATACATATTGGAGGAGGAAATGGCAACCCACTCCAGTATTCTTGCCTGGAATATTCCATGGATAAGAGGAGCCTGGCAGGCTCCATGGGGTCATAAAAAGTCAGACATGACTGAGTGACTGAGCATGCACGCTTCCATGTATATTTGCTGTTAAATTTTTGTTTGACTTTCTCCTGTTAATCTGTCTCATGTCAATTTAATTCTGAGACAAGCTGGAAGAATGTGAAAGCACAGAGGAAAATGTCTTCCTCCGCTAAAGTTGCATCTTGCTACTTCCACATAAAGGTGCTTGGAATTTAAGTCAGAGTTCGAACCAAAGCCCCAAATTTTCTACATCTTTATTGAATGTCCTCTACAATGACATTCAATGACAATACAACTGGGTATTGTTATGATCATTACATGAAGCACTGTAGTTTTAATACCATGTAAATATATTGTGCTTTGATTAGCATTAAAAATTAGTGAGAAATTTTAGACAGGGATCTATTAAGGGTAAAAAGAGAACTTGCTTTCTGGCTAGGTATTGGTAAAAAGAAAAAAAAAAGGGTAAAAAAAAAATTTAACTACTTCCTCATTCCAGAAACATGTTAACTAAAACCAACAAACAAAACTCCCTATTAGTATGTGTATGTGTGTGTGCACACATGGATGCATGCATGTGTCCAAATGTCCATTCCTTAAATCTTTTTAAAACTTTACAAGAAATGTACTCATTTCCTATAATATCCATTAGAATCTAAGAGCTCCTTATTGGTAGGGAAGATAGTATGACGAGAACACAGATTATAACAAATAAAAATACACTATTTGTATGACTCATGCCAAGTTCCAAAGGTGTCTTTCTGGGCTGCAGTGCAAAAGAGTGAGCAGAGTTTTGCAAATTGCTGCGGCATCAAATAGACCAAGACTCACAGTGAGATAAATATGAAAAATCAATTCATTCATTCATCCAAGCAAGCAAGATATACAAGCTACATGACCTTTGCATTACAGATTCTGCAGTTTACAAACAGTTTCTCACCCATTGCCATAGCTCTCATGAGCTCTACCTTAGACTCCACGGGGAGTTATTTCTGGATTAGGTAGAAAAGCAAACAAGCTCAGAGAGATTGTCTTGCATTTGGCCACTATACCAGGACGCACTACTTTGCTTAATTCTAGAGAGCACCATTTCCACCACGAACAGTGTTAGCTGGTGCAACATGGCAGCCAATAGACTGTCCTGCCATTTCCTCCCAGACTGGAAGCCCCCAAACAAAGCAGGAGGACCAGAATCAAGCTGGGTGCTCAGTTCACTGGAGATATGCCCAATCCAAGAGCTTGCCTCAGAAGTGGCAGCTGGGGATTATTTCTCACAGAGTAAATACCATGATTTTGGTGACTCTTTGATGTTGACAATGGCTTCCATGGTGGCTCAGTGGTGAAGAACCTGCCTGCCAGTGCAGGAGATGTGGGTTTGATCTCTGGGTCAAGAAGATCCCCTGGAGAAGGAAATGGCAACCCACTCCAGTAATCTTGCCTGGGAAATTCCACGGACAGAGGAGCCTGGAGGACTATAGCCCATAGGGTTACAATGTTGATATAGATTTTTCTAAAAATGTCAGCATGGTGAAATGTATAAAAGTCTCTATTTACTGTTTTAAAAACCTGGTTTTCAGGTTTGGCCATACGACACACATTGGAGATATAACCATCAAGAAGTCATTTGACATCTGAGCTATAGTTTTCTCATCTATAATTTGGAAGTGATGGTACTTGGCATCCTAGGATGACTATGAAATTCAAACTGGCTTAATGGGATTTACACATGCTTTATAAACCATAAAGTGCTACCCAAGTGCAAGATACTGTTATTACCATTCCTATTGACACCAAGGGCTTCCTTCATAGCTCAGTTGGTAAAGAATCTGCCTGCAATGTAGGAGACCTTGGTTCGATTCCTGGGTCAGGAAGATCCACTGGAGAAGGAATAGGCTATCCACTCTAGTATTCTTGGACTTCCCTTGTGGCGCAGCTGGTAAAGAATCCACCTGCAATTTGGAAGACCTGAGTTCGATCCCTGGGTCATGAAGATTCCCTGGAGAAGGGAAAGGCTACCCACTCCAGTATTATGGCCTGGAGAATTCCATGGACTATATAGTCCATGGGGTTGCAAAGACTAGGACATGACTGAGAGATCTTCACTTTCACTTTCACTTTCACTTATTGACACCGAAGATTTGCTTGGGAAAAAAAGGAAAAGGAGAGAGCTATATTGAGGATAAAAAGAGGATAACATTCTAAAGTAAAGAGCTCACTGTTGTAAGTCATAGTTCCAAGACACCTGTTGGCTGCTTAATAAAAGCCAGTGAAGATGACAAAGTAATTTCTGGTTCAAGCATGGATGCTCAAATACAGGCATTTATGTTCAACTGCCAGATGCTTCAAGCTAGCAGCTAAATCCGAAGATACCAAAGACACTTCATGCACCAACAATATCCTGGCCTCTCAAGTCAGAGCAATGCAAAGAATGTCACTGGAAAATTACCCAGGAGAAGGAGTGTCTGTGAAACTGATGAGGAGGAAGATGGCAATTCCACAAGAATCACTAAACTACTGGTTAGCAAAGGAAGTAGAATATGAATAGAGAAAAATCAGGATCTAGAGTTTGGGAGGTAAGAGAGGTACCTTTGCTGTTTATGAAGATGACTACCTTCCTTGATGCTGGAAGAGGTTACACTCATTTATGATTTTTGGAAATCTGTCAATGGAAGATTTAAAGTCGGTGGTTTAAAACAGATTGTTAAAATATTTACTTGTATTCTCTAACCAGATTTAAAGTTGTACTGCATTTATCCAGGTGGTAAGTAATGTGCTTATTAAACATTTTCCTTTTTTTTTAATCTGTTAAATAATTTATATGAGGAGAAAAAAAAAGTAGACTTACCCTGATGCCTAGTTCTTGTTGACTGGAATTCTCACTTTGGGTTCTTGGTTAAAAGGTGCTAATACTATGATGGCCATATCATCATCCTTGAACATCATTATCATCATTTCAGCTTACATATATTGTGAAAGGTATTTATATAATTACAAAGGTTATATTTACCGTGTGACAGGATCTGTGCTGAACACCTACATTTATGACCTTATTAAAATTTAAGCACTGTGAAGACAGGGAACCCGTCTTTCTCATTCGGCATAGATGCCTTATATGTAGCATTTGTTGTTGTTTAATCACGGAGTCATGTTCTGCTCTTTTGGGACCGCATGGACTGTAGCCTGCCAGGCTTCTCACTCCATGGGATTTCCCAGGCAAGAATACTGGGGTGGGTTGCCATTCCCTTCTCCAGGGGATCTTTCCGACCCAGGGATGGAACCTGCATCTCCTGAATTATAGACAGGTTCTTTACCACTGAGTCACCTGGGAAGCCCCAAACGTAGCATAGTTAATGACAAAATATGTGCTTGACAAATATCTCGTGAATGAATGAATCACTAGAAGTTAAACCTCAATACTCTCATGATAAGTATCATTATTATCACCATTTACTAGACAATGAACCTGAGGCTTAAAAAGGCTACATATATTTCCAAGGACACGGACATAGTTAGAGGGAGAAAACAGGTATTCTGTCCTTGAGTTTGGTTGACTGGAAAGCCCTATATGCTATATTTCCATTCCAACATGACTGAAGCTTCCTGCTCACTTTAATTTATTTTGAAAGAGGTGTTTGGGTGGCTGCCAATGTTAAGGTATAAATGAGCTTTTCCTAATTCTCTTTTTATTCTGATAAAATGTGACATGATGTGTTGCAGCAGTCAAGTCACAAGGAGGGGGAAGAAGAAAAGAGAATCCAGTGGAGCCCAGTGTGAGGTGAGAAAAGGATTCAAGGGAAGAATGAGAAGCATCAGCCACTGGAAAAGCCAGAAAGGAATCATTATACTTTATTGTCAAATGCTGCAAAAGGTAGTCATGTGGGTTATTTATGGAAACCGGCTCCATACATGAAGGTTTAAGCTCAATAGAAGGAAAAATATGTGGATAAAAAACATTTCTAAGTTAACAAAAATCATTTCCACCTATCATATATTGAAAAAAATTTGACCTCTTGAATAAACGGCAATTTTGTTTACAGATTAAAATGTGGACAGTGGAGGCAGACTTCCTCAGTTTTAATTCTAATTCAATTACTTACTGTGTTGATCCTAGGAAAATTATTTCATTTCTCAGAGCTTCAGTTGCTTCAGATTTAATAGGAATAAGAATATATACCTCATACTTTGAGGATTAAGTGAGCAAATTAATATAAAGTTTTGAAAACTGAGCTTACCACATAATAACTGTTCGGTATTACTAAGAATCTAGCAGAAACAATGATGCCTCCATATTTCATTCTGAAATGCGGAAATCCTTGCAATGGCCAACAATGCCCTATCTCACCTCAACTGATACTTTTATTTAAGACAGAGATCTGAAGAACCAATTGACATGTACACACTGCATTGAGGGAGATCTGGGTTTGAGCCCTGGGTTGCAAAGATCCCCTGGAGGAGGGTATGGCAACCCACTCTAGTATTCTTGCCTGGAGAATCCCCAAGGACTGAACAGCCTGGCAGACTACAGTCCATGGGGTTGCAAAGAGTTGTACATGACTGAGTGACTAAGCATAGCACAACCAACAAGGACCTAGTGTATAGATCATGAAAAAACAGAGAGAGAGAGAGAGAAAAAAAAGAAAAGAAAAGAAACTGAGCTGTGGAATAAGAAATATCTAGATGCAAATTTTAGCTCTACCACTTACTAGGTGACTGATTATGGGTAGGTCACTTGACTTGTAACTCAGTTAATTTCCTAACTTCACTAGTCCTGTGGCTACATGTAGTATGACTAAATCAAGCTAAACGTGTGACACAAACTATCTATCATCATCATCAACATCTTTATCACTGAGCTTATTTGTACCTGA
Source organism: Antilocapra americana (assembly GCA_007570785.1). Taxonomy (NCBI): domain Eukaryota; kingdom Metazoa; phylum Chordata; class Mammalia; order Artiodactyla; family Antilocapridae; genus Antilocapra; species Antilocapra americana. The sequence goes on from ML660201.1 coordinate 20,631,652, forward strand.
GTTCCATGTATTATAATTGTAAGAACTTTCACAAGAAAACCAGCTTCTCTAACCTGCAGAGATTGGGGTGAGATAGAGAAAACTTTAATGAGAGAAAAATGTCATAAATCTCCAAAGTGATGCTGTGGGTCTCTAAGTCCTGACAAAACTGCTCCTACTTTACATGGAAGCAAAACAGGAAAAAAGTTGACAGCAACTAAAAATGGTAACAGATGCTCAAAGCAATTTGCTGCCAGTGAAAGTATCATAAGGAGATTATCATTGTACATAGACATTTCTTTGCCAGAACAGTGTACAAACACCCAGATAAACAGCACAGGTGCCGTCCTGTTCACTTGCCAGGGCAACGCACCGAGTTTGAAGACGTTCCCCGGAATGATATCAAGTCAAGAGATTCTCATGCTTGTTGTATTCACATTTCAGGACCTCCATTAACTCTCCGGACATCATCAGACACTGTGAAAAATGCTGAAGACAGGACAATATGACCCTGAGCTGAGAAGATTAATAACCGGTGAATAAACTAAACTAGCTCACTGATAGCTTGCTATGCTGATTTCTACAGCTATCTTAATGGATTATTTGAGTAATTTATGGACCACAGCAAAAAATATACTTTACTGAGGGACATGAAAGGTCTGAGCAAAGCTTAGGTGAGTGGTATCTTTAGCTTTTAAATACAGAATCTTTACAAACCTTTGTTTATCCCTTTTGTCCTCTATTTGATAATTTTCCAGAGGCCAGAAATCACACAAGGACTAAGGGTTGCTTTTGAAAGCATCAGCACAAACTCCCAAAGAAACTGTAAGACTGCTCACCTCACAGGGACACCCAAGGTATACTGCTTGACTTTGTACAAGTGATACACATGGGAATACAGGGTACTGAACTTCTAAGGGAATTCTACTCTTCTACAGGAGTCATAGACTCAACTAGTAATTAAGAGAGCTGAATTTCAACCTGGAGATAGACTTGAGAAGTGTTACTCATTCGTGTCCAACTCTGTGACTCCACGGACTGTAGTCCACTAGGGTACTCTGTTAATGTAATTCTCCAGGCAAAAATACTGGAGTGGGTAGCCATTCCCTTCTCCAGGTAATCTTTCTGACCCAGGGATCAAAGACATGTAGGCAGATTCTTTACCATCTGAACCGCCTGGAAAGCCAGATAGACTTATATGATGCTAAACTTAGATTTAGAATCTTCATCATGTTAGTGGCTGACTATAACATATACTCAATCCCTATTTCTTTTATAAAGCACAGGCTAAATAATCATGGTTATATAGACAACCTAAGAACAGTGGTAACATTTGGTCTCTATTCCTTAATAATTCAATGTTTGTCCCCTATTGTCAACACTGAGGTGGTGTCCTGCACTAGCTTACACACTAGGAACCACAAGGCTTGGCCTCTGGTCTGTATACTGTTCTTAAATAAATCAGATACATTACACTGGTCTTGATTTACAGGGCTTTCCTTTTCCATACTATCTCACTATAGAGAGCTGGTCAAAAATAATTTATATACTGGGATGATTTTATAAAAATAGAATAATAAAAAAGCAACAAAAAAAATCACTACAAATATGTGTCAGTTACTGTGCTAGTTTCTCTCCCTAAATGACCTCTTTTCCTCGTCATAGTAACTCTATTAGGATTCTGGCACCTAGCTAAAATCTCTTTCAACAATAGTACGGTTCTTTAAGGTATAAACTATAAGGACATAAAGAAAGGTTGGGAGTTTTAACTATTGAAACTGGGGATGTTGGGAAACCACTAAATGGTGAACAGACATGAAGCCTGATCCTTGGCTGCCTCTGGGAAAATAGACTAGACTGACTTTTTAAATTTTACAGGTTTTTATTTTCTGTTGTTTTCTTTAGTTATTATTATTATTATTTTAGGCTTTACCATGCAGCATGCAGGATCTTAGTTCCCTGACCAGGGATCAAACCAATGCTGCCAGAATTGGAATCATGGAGTCTTAACCACTGGACCTCCGGGGAAGTCCCCTGACTTACTCTTTAGAATATTCCCCCCAAAATCCAGGAAGTGGTGACCTCAACTGCCACTGGAAGTGAATGTGATGGACCACTGGATCACTGTTAACTTAGAATGAGTTAAGTCCCCAGATACTTTCCCTTATTCCATGCATCCAGATGACTAGCTTCCTTACCCAGAAGGATGCTGAGATTTTTATTTTCTAAGCAGATAATAGAGGAAGGTTTCTAAGCCAGAGGATACCAGGTTCAAATGAGGGTAGCAAGGATTTTTGTGAATACCTCTATCAAGAATGTTGAGGTTCTCAGCTCCCTTCCTCAGCATGGCTCTCCAACACTGATAGAGAGATGTCTGTCTCTAGGGACTGTGATCAATTTAAAAGAAAATGCCTAAAAATATTGATATGGGGAGGAGCTCTCTCCCGAAAATGGCTCAATCATCTTGAACTCAGTCAATAAACTCGACCCTCCTGTTCCTGGGTTCAAGTTCCTGGACCCTTACATTTTAGTGTCTCAGTCTTCCATGTGACTCAACAACTGAGAATCACTAGACATCTGAGGACAGTTTCTAACACAGAAGATCAAGCTAAAGGCAAGTCAAGAAAATCTGTCATTAAAATTTTTAGAGAAACAAGAGATACTGAATTTATGCACAGACATATCCTCTACCCAACACCACAAATGAGCAACAGTCAGAGACTAAAAGAGGACTGCTAGAAATCTAAGCCATGGTAATCGAGTAGTAAAGGGCAACTGGTTTAAGACATGTCCTACAGGCTGGACTCTGGGAAAAGAGGAAGCTTTCTGCCCAGCTCCATGGAAACTAGCCATGGCCCACTGTTTAAGGCAATTAATCACAGTTAACTCAACACTTGGTCTCTAGTCCCCAATAATTCAATGTTCTTCCCCAGTTGTGAACACTGAGGTGGTGTCCTGCGCCAGCTAACACACTAGGAACCACAAGGCTTGACCTTTGGTATGTTGATTGTGCAAAGAAAGAAACAGTGCTGTGAAAATCATGCAGTTCTTTTTCATACTAATGTTCCATATATAACCCTGGAGAAAAAAATTAAAGCAGAAAACAAAATTTTGTCAGATAGACACTGTTACACCTATTTCAAAGATGAGGAAACTGAGGCTCAGAAAGTCACACAATTTGTAAGAAGCAAAGGGGAAATTTTAACCTGGGTCTGTGGGTGTTCGTAACTAGGACAGTATACCTAGTTGCTTCCAGGAGGGAAGAGACCCATCGTTTTGCAGACAGTCTCTTACGCGTCAGGCTGTAGGCCAAGTGCTCTGTATAATGTACCTCACTTAGGCTCACAATAACATGGAGTGGTAGGCATTACTCCTATTTTACAAAGGCAGAATCAGAAGCTTCAAGAGAAAGCAGTTAAGATCAGGATTTGAAGGCAGGTCTCAAAGCCCACGATAAGGAGCCCATAGCACATGTATTTTAATCCTCTCCATCACATTGAATAAGTTGGGAGTACTGTCGATGTTTATATAGGATTCCTAAAGTTTTCTCAATGTAAGCTCTGCTTTTTGGCCTGCTATTATTGAGTCTCAAAAAATTCAACTCTTGTGTTTGTTTTCTTTGGAGGATCCATGCCACGTAAAACGTTACCTGACAAATTTCTTATTCTGCCACTGAATGTTCATTGAGGAGAATGGCAGTTTTCTGCTTGACTTACTATGTCTCCAAACACAGATTTTGTTGTGATGCATTTGTATTTCCCGATATTGACAACAGAAAAGGATCTTAATGCAGACAGAAAACTGTTCAAACTTGATGTAAGATCACCCTTCTCAAGAATTCACAGCTCTTGGCTCCGAGTAGGAGTCATTATCTCAAATACGGAGAAACACACATTCTCTCCATGGCTGAACAGTAAATGATGGTTAATCTATGGTTCAAGGACTTTCCTCCAAGAATCCACAGGAGGAGTGTACCACAGATATGTTGTCAACCCCAGCTGGTAACATTTCCATTACCTGACATTACAAGGATCAGTTCTGCTTATCTGCTGTCCCAGTCGATCGACAGCACCTTGTTCATCCTACTTTGGAGGAAAAACTACGTAATAACCTACTGATAATTCATTGTTACTCTCCTTTCAGTATGTTGGCACTGAATCAATTGCATCCCCTACTCTCTTCTTGCTCCCAAGCCAACATATATGTTACCAAGCCAATCCTTTGTAATGGAGATGGATAAGGCAGTATTTCGGTATTCTTGCTTTCCAGCAGGTATCAGTCAAAACACAAGTGTGAATTTTTTTAACCTAATATATTGTTCTATCTAGTGTTTCAAAAATAAAATAAAGCTGACTTTAGTTCTGAGGTGCTTTAGATTAAACCAGGTTATATGACAAATGACAGCACAGTTTTGGTTAGCCCTTGTAGATTAGCAGGGGCAGATCCAGGTGACACCTGTGGAAGGTATTGATTAAAAGGAGCTGATATCCATCTTTCCAAGCACAGAATAATCCCCTGGCTTTACAGAAATGATGGCAATCTTACAGAGAAGGTTAATCAGATACATGGGAAATCATACCTGCTCCTTGATAAAGTACAAATCACTCAGAGATCAATCACAAACCCCAGCTACCCACACTGGCCCTGAGAAAACAGAATCCAAGGCAGACGGATAATGCTTTGCTCAAGACCTAGTACAAAGCAAGACATTCTGCATGTTTGAACAGTTTTCCCTGCTGAGAGCATTGATTTGTGGGTTCTATAGTATTAATACATGCACTACAGTAAACAACATAAATATAAGAAGTAGATATAAAGTACTGATTTATTTTTTCTGAGAAGAGAGTGACTAATCTCTCAGACCTCAGCACTGCTACAAAAACATTGCTGGATTCTTGGCACAGTCTTAGGGAACCTAGTAAGACACAAAGTTAAGCACCTTGAGTCACTACTCGAGTCACTGTAGTGAAAGTGATGGCGGCAGGTAGTGAAAGGAATATGAGCCCAATGTTCCTGACTGTCATTTAAAGGTGTAAGTAGTGTTAGTCGCTCAGTCGTGCCCAACTCTTTCTGACTCCGTGGACTGCAGCCCACTAGGCCCCCCGTCCCTGAGATTTTCCAGGCAAGGATACCGGAGTGGGTTGCCATTTCCTTCTCCAGGGGATCTTCTGAATCCAAGGATCAAATCCAAGTCTCCTGCACTGCAGGCAGGTTCTTTACTGACTGAGCTACAAGAGAAGCCTCATTTAAAGGTGCTGCTGCTGCTAAGTCGCTTCAGTAATGTCTGACTATGTGTGACCCCATAGATGGCAGCCAACCAGGCTCCCCCATCCCTGGGATTCTCCAGGCAAGAACACTGGAGTGGGTTGCCATTTCCTTCTCTAATACATGAAAGTGAAAAGTGAAACTGAAGTTGCTCAGTCGTGTCCGACTCCTAGTGACCCCATGGACTGCAGCCTACCAGGCTCCTCCATGATTCCATAAGAGTTTCCAGGCAAGAGTACTGGAGTGGGTTGCCATTGCCTTCTCCCATTTAAAGGTGAGTCCCCACTAAATGCAGGGACTAGTCCATGCTTTACAGAGAGAATTTGATTCTTTACAACAGAGGGACTTTCCATTTTATACAAGAGAGACTAACACTTCTTAAGATTCATTTGTTCTAGGTCAGAGACATGTTCAGAACAGTTGGAGTTGGTATATGAAACCAGGCTGTCAGATACCAAAGCCCTTATTCCTTTCACTATGCTCCATTGACAACCTCTATTTTTTCCTTTGATCTGTTGCCTATTAATTTCCTTAGCCATTGCTTTAATAACAAGAATTTGCTGAGCTCCTTTGGGAGGCAGCATGATAGAATAGAGGGAAGAACAGACTATTGGGTGCCAGCTTTGATATATAATTTCCCCTTTCTAGTTTCCTCTGAAAAGAGAAGGGGCTAGAAGAGATGATCTCATCTCTTCCAAGGCTCTCAAAGGGTTCTTCCAAATGGGCCAATTCATGAATAGATTGTTAAAAATGATGATTATAATAAGCTATGAAAAGACCCTTAATTAATGTGGTCTGCTCATTCATTTGTTCATTCACTCATTTATTCTTTCATTCATAGTTACAGAACATCTACTATGTGTAGGTGAGTGCTCAACACTATGGGTAAAGGTCAGTGGTCCTGATCCTCATGAAGCTTACATTCTAGTTAGGGTGATGGATAATGAATATACAAGCAAAAGTGAAAAAGTGTGTTTAGATGTTGAAAGTGTTGTGAGAGAAATGAATATGGTACTATGATAGAAAATAACAGGAAGAAACACCTTTTCAAAGGATGGTTAGAAGAGATCTTTGAAGGAGATCTGAGATCTAAGGGATGAAAAGGAATCAGTTACAAAATGGAGTAAGGAAGTAGGTTGAAGGAGGAGAATTTTATGGCAAAGAGAAAAATTATCCAAATATCTTATATTATTACAATGGTTACATGGAAGACAAAGACAATCATCAAAGCGCCTTGCAAAACAAAAAGAAAAGCAATAGTACATGCATAAATAAATAAGTAAATAAGATGGGTGCACCTCATTTTTCAGATGAGGAAACTGAAGCTCAAGAGATGATGAATTTGTCACCCAGGCTGAGAAACTAAATGGACTAAAGATAAGGTTATTTAATTAAGCCCACTGGGAGCAGACATGCATCATAGCACTAAGGCTTGCCTTGGTCATCATAACTGGTGGGATTTATATTGTCCAGAGCTCAACACACAAGTTCTCCTCCTTGTGTCACATCAGGATGGCCTCAGGTCATCAATTCAACCCAATGATACAGCCAGAAATGTTAGCTCTGGCTCCAGGCTAGGTTAGAGGGTTTCACAGGAGATTTTTCTAGAAGCTTAAAACTTTAAATTGCTGATCTATACCATAGAGACTATAATAATGACACCTAATATTTATTCTGGGGCTTTTCTGGTGGCTCAGATGGTAAAGCATCAGCCTACAAAGCAGGAGACCCAGGTTCAATCCCTGGGTAGGGAAGATCCCCAGAGAAGGGAATGGTAACCCACTCCAGTATTCTTGCCTGGAAAATTCCATGGACAGAGAAGCCTGGTGGGCTATCATCCAAGGGGTCGCAATGAGTTGGACACAACTGAGCAACTAACACTTTCACTTTCAGTATTTATTCTGTGTCTACCACATGGACAGGTACTGTATTGAGCACTTGAAAGAACTGTCATTTAATTTCCTTAATATCTTTATGAGGTAGGTACCATTTTTCTTTTCTTTTTTTCTTCCATTTATTTATTTATTTTCTTTACATTATCGTGTTGGTTTTGCCATACATTGACATTAATCCACCATGGGTATACATGTGTTCCCCTTCCAGAACTCCCCTCCCGCCTCCCTCCTGATTCCATCTCTCTGGGTCATCCCTCTGCACCAGCCCTGAGCACCCTGTATCATGCATCAAACCTGGGCTGGCGATTCATTTCACATATGATAATTTACATGTTTCAATGCCATTCATTGTATGCTTATCTGACTCAGTCTCAGAGATAGTACAGCACAACAGAAACGACATTGGACGTTTTGTTTTAAGATTGTATTCTGACCTGGGATTGCTATTCAGTAGTTGGGAATCTGAAACATGCCACATTACCTTTCTGAACCTCGGTTTCCTTAGAAAATGGGAAAATAAAACTAGTTTCTATTTGCCTCACTCAATAAAGATGGTATATGTTCTGTGTTAAGTGAAGTGACCAGTATTATTTCCTGTAGATACTAAGTCACTTCTTTGTTTATTTGAATAAAATATTAATGGTGACTGAAACAGAAAACAGCTTAAACTAAACTGAGTAAGCCTATAAATGCAGTTTGTCTGCAGGACCCAATGGGCATGGATCTAAGAGATATTAAGTTAACCAAAGTGCTAATGAAGGATAATGGTTGGCCCCTTCCCTCTTCAGAACAGTTGTTTCAGAGTTATTTGAGATGCTCTCTCCCTCACTTAAAGTCCTTAAGAATGTCCACCCAATAAAACATAACTCTATATCTGTGTCTTTATTCCTGTCCTTCAAATAGGTTCATCAGTTCCATCTTTCTAGATTTCATATATATGCATTAATATACTATATTTGTCTTTCTCTTTCTGACTTACTTTACTCTGTATAACAGGCTATGGACTTGTGGACACAGCTGGGTTAGGAGAGGGTGAGATGAATCGGGAGAGTAGCATTGACATAGATATACTATCATGTGTAAAATAGCTAGCTAGCAGGAAGCTGCTGTTAGCACAGGGAGCTCAGCTTGGTGCTCTGTGAGTGCGTAGAGGGGTGGGAAGCATGAGGGAGGTTCAAGAGGGAGAAGATATATGTATACTTATAACTGATTTGCGTTGTCGTACAGTAGAAGCAAACAACATTGTCAAGAAATTATCCTCCAATTAAAAATTAAGAAAACATAACTCTCAACTTCAAAAAAAGAATTGCTGGGAAGGCAGGCAGAGGGGTGGGTCAGGATAGGGGCACATAAGTAGCTTTGAGTTTCTGGTAATCTAGCTCTTAAGTTGATCATGGCCTACAGATATTAATTATTTTAATTCAATAATAAAAAAATTAAAGAATGATAAACATCCAAGGGGAAATAAGGGCTCATCATTATCGGCTGTCATTAGCTGGTAGTTATTTTTTCACTGAAAAATGAACTATCCTCATCTCGTTGCTTTATCGAAATTTACTGAATTGTATGCTTGGCATTAAAGATTCAAAAATGAACAGTAATCAAGTGGGAGTTGTAAACAGACTGCTGCAAAAACGTGATAGGTGAAACAAGATGATGTTCACAGAGAAATATGGGAGGAGATCAAGTAGAAATAAGGGTAGAAATAAGGGTAATTCTCCATGGAGGGGGCTGCGATCAGATGAAACAGATGAAACTCAGGAGGGAGTGCTAGAGCTCAGGGAGAGGAAAAACTGAGCTAACATGGCAGAAATGCTTCATCTGTGAAGTCAGCTATGCAGAGGCAGACACAAGACATCTGCAGCACACAGCTGATCGGCCAGTGACTGGGTTTCTCAATTGGCGGACTGTGAACGCCAACCATAGAGAAGGCAATAAATATCTGAACACTGATGTGTACTAATGAATGTAAATATAATATCTGATTTAGTCTTCCCATCAATCCTATGTAGTAGGCTCAGTTATACACATTTCACAAGTTCACCCTGAACAGCTTGGAAGTGATAGGTGTTAGGATTTGAACCTCATCCATCTTTCTGCAAAGCCTGTATCCATCCCTCTATAATATATTAGCAGATAAGGAAAGAGATGGACCATACTGGATATTCCAGAGACCTTCTCTACCCAGTTATGCTACTTTTAATATTTAGCGTGGCATCATAGAAATGGAGAGGAACTGGCCAAGAGTCTCTAGAGCTACCATGCATGGAAGACGGGGTGAGAGTATTTCTCCAACCATGTCTTCAGGAGCAGAGTTGAGGACTGTGATCACAGTAGAAACAAGATCAGGAGAAGCACCTAAGTAGCTGAGAATCATAAAGCTGGTGATCCCTAAGAATGTGTTAAGCTCCAGGAATTACATGACTCCTGGATATTAGAGCTGGGAAATTTATTTCATTGCTCCTTTCTCTTTTTCTTTCTTTCTTTGTGTGCAAGATAGATCAAAACTCATTTTTTTTCCTTTTAAAGTTGAAATATAATTCACATCACATAAAATTTTTCTTTTAAAGTATACTATTCAGTGGTTTCTAGATATTTACTTTTTGTGTAATCATCACTACTTTCCAATTCCATAAAGATCTATCACCTCAACAAACAAAATAAAAAACTGTACCTTAAAGAGTCAGTCTCAATTCTCCCATCTGCCCATCTCCTGGCAAAAGCTAATCTACTTTTTGTTTCCAAGAATGTGCTTGTTTTTGACATTTCATAGAAATGGCATCATACAATATATAATCCGTTTTTAGTCACTTCTTTCACTAAGCATCATGTTTTCAAGACCAATCCATGTATCAGTATTTCATCTCTTTTTACAGATGAATAATTAATGTATGTTCAGTGCAGTTCAGTTGCTCAGTCATGTCCAACTCTTAGAGACCCCATGGACTGAAGCACACCAGGCCTCCCTGTCCATCACCAACTCCTGGAGTCCACCCAAACCATTGACCATTGAGTCAGTGATGCCATCCAACCAACTCATCCTCTGTCGTCCCCTTCTCCTCGTGCCCTCAATCTTTTCCAGCAAGAGGGTCTATTCAAGTGAGTCAGCTCTTCACATCAGGTGGCCAAAGTATTGGAGTTTCAGCTTCAACATCAGTCATTCCAATGAACACCCAGGACTGATCTCCTTTAGGATGGACTGGTTGGATCTCCTTGCAGTCCAAGGGACTCTCAACAGTCTTCTCCAACACCACAGTTCCAAAGCATCAGTTCTTTGGGGCTCAGCTCTCTTGATAGTCCAACTCTCACATCCATACATGACTACTGAAAAAACTATAGCCTTGACTAGATGGACCTTTGTTGGCAAAGTAATGTCTCTGCTTTTTAATATGTTTTCTATGTTGGTCATAACTTTCCTTCCAAGGAGTAAGCGTCTTTTAATTTCATGGCTGCAATCACCATCTGCAGTGATTTTGGAACCCCCCCAAAATAAAGTCCGTCACTGTTTCCCCATTTTTTGCCATGAAATCATGAGACTGGATGCCATGATATTAGTTTTCTGAATGTTGAGCTTTAATCCAAATTTTTTACTCTCCTTTTTCACTTTCATCAAGAGGCTCTTTAGTTCTTCACTTTCTGCCATAAGGGTGGTATCATCTGCATAACTAAGGTTGTTGATATTTCTCCCAGCAATCTTGACTCCAGCTTGTGCTTCCTCCAGCCCAGCGTTTCTCTGTGTACTTTGCATATAAGTTAAATAAGCAGGGGGACAATATACAGCCTTGATGTACTCCTTTTCCTATTTGGAACCAGTCTGTTGTTCCATGTCCAGTTCTAACTGTTGCTTCCTGATCTGCATACAGGTTTCTCAAGAGGCAGGTCAGGTGGTCTGGTATTCCCATCTCTTTCAGAATTTTCCACAGTTTATTGTGATCTACACACTCAAAGGCTTTGGCATAGTCAATACAGCAGAAATAGATGTTTTTCTGGAACTCTCTTGGCTTTTTAGATGATCCAGTGGGTGTTGGCAATTTGATCTATGGTTCCTCTGCTTTTTCTAAATCCAGCTTGAACATCTGGAAGTTCATGGTTCAGGTATTATTGAAGCCTGGCTTGGAGAATTTTGAGCATTACTTTACTAGTGTGTGAGATGAGTGAAATTTTGCAGTAATTTGAGCATTCTTTGGCATTGCCTTTCTTTGGAATTGTAATGAAAACTGACCTTTTCCAGTTCTGTGGCCACTGCTGAGTTTTCCAAATTTGTTGGCATATTGAGTGTAGCACTTTTACAGGATCATCTTTTAGGATTTGAAATATCTCAACTGGAATTCCATCACCTAATGAGTAACTATCCATTGTCTGCATAGACCATTGTCTGGATAGATCACACATGATGGACATGTAGAATGTTTCCACTTTTGGTCATGGCAAATAATGCTGCTATGAACATTCATATACAAGTTTGCACTGCATTCTGATACATCTAAACAGGGCTCAGTTTCAAAGTCAGTATATGTAACAAAACTTTTATATACTGAAAATTGCCCTTAAGAATCCCAGAGGAAGGCATTAGGCTTGGAATCAATACATTATGCAAATGAGCTAGTTTGCTAGCCAGCTCTGTCTTTGGCTCTGAGCCTGCTGATGTGGCTGGCTTGGGTTTGGTGGCCATGATGTATAAGGACAACGTGTCATCAGATGCTGGAGTCCCCTTCAGGGTGGCCAGATGATCATATTTTCAGAAGTATATGAAGACTAAGGCCCTGCAAGGCTAGAGTTCTTTCAGATCCCAGTCTCACGGCCATTCGTGGATGGAGTGGTTGATAAAACTGCCCACACCACTTAATTTCTACTTTTGCCTCTTCCTTTCAGGTATTATAACCTGAGTTAATACAGAATAAATGTTTATACAATGCAAATCTCCTGCTCATGGAAGATTTCATCTCATCTTCTCTGAAAGCCTGAGTGACAGTACCTCTGGATAGATTTTTCTTCTGTTGTTGAGTGAAAAAGAAATTGGAAATTAGAGGGCTTTCATTCTGTATTCCAACTTAAGCAGTTCTTTATCATAGACAGAGCTTCAGAACTGGAGGAGGCCTTAACTCTCTATTCAGGGCTCTTCATTTTTTTTTTTCATTATCTTAATTCAAAATCATTTATTTTTTCTCAAAATAGATGCTCCTTGAATTTCCCAGAACTTGCAGTTGTATGAACTAGATTGTTTTATATTCATATCAGTTCATTCGCTCAGTCGTGTCCGACTCTTTGCGATCCCATGACTGCAGCACACCAGGCTTCCCTGTCCATCACCAATTTCTGGAGCTTGCTAAAATTCATGTCCACTGAGTCAGTGATGCCACCTCATTCTCTGTGCTCCCCTTCTCCTCCTGCCTTCAATCTTTCTCAGCATCAGGGTCTTTTCAAATAAGCCGGTTCTTCACATCTGGTGGCCAAAGTATTGGAGCTTCAGCTTCAGCATCAGGCTTTTTTTTATATTAAATCTCTTCTTAAAATATCATTAGGATTCTAATTGATTTTTTTTATTGGTTTTGCCATACAATGACATGATATCGCCAGAAAACAAGAGTCTGAGGCAGTTTGATCCACACGGTGTCACACAAGGGGCTGGTAACTGAGCTGGACCCAGAACCTAAATGGGCAGGACCTCACTCACTCTTCTTTCCACTGGAAGGCAATCATTCCCATATTCACAAAATTTCAACAAAGTTTGTTATACCTTCTCAAGGTTTTTTTTTTTTTTTTAAACTATTCACAACCTTTATAAGCCAGCACATTGTCTACTGTTTCCTTCTTTTCTCCTCCCTCTCTTTTTTGGCAGTAAAGCTGAACTCTAATTCCACTCCCCCCAACCCCCAGACAGGTAGGGGTTCCACAAAGACAAGTTAGCCAAGGGACAGAGCTATTTTGTCCTTAATTTATGGATTTTCCTTTACATAGAGAACTTTCCCAAACAGATCAGCACATTAAAGATTTTGGCTGGAAGATAGCACCCATAATTTTCTGGAGTTAAAGCTTAGCACAAATTCTGTCATCCAAACACAGTAGTCAAATCAATTAGAACCATTCATGGAAATGAGCTTGTAGGTATTTCATGACCACTGCTTATTACCATTAATCCACATTCTCCCCATCTCTTTGACAATTGACAGGAACCCCCAGTCAGCTGCTAGAGAAAGCAGAGTCTTTTTAAAGACAGGGAGTAATTTGTTTCCCAGTGAGAGGTGATAACCTGCCTCAATTTGCTTCAGATTTCTCAAAGATAATGACTTCTGTTTTCTTGTCCTAATTAACTACTGGCCATTTCTGAGAAGACCCTGTCCATTCAGACAACCAAGTTTCTCTTCCCACTGATAACCTCCTGGTAGAGATATGGGAGTGAAATACAGATGAGCAGTAGAATAATGTACAGAATTATAAACAGAATGATTTTAAATATTCCCTCTTTCAACTATCTTTTTCTCTTAGCCTTATCACGGTCAGTTTGTATCTACTCACTAATGTAACAGATGAAAATAATCAAAAGGGTGATCTTTCTCCCAGGGTCATGGATCCACTTAGTACTTACTGCAAGTCAAATGCTCACAGAGGTCCTGACGATATCACCGCTGTGTGATTTAGAGATATGAGACAATGAGGGATAATGAGATCCGGGAGCAATTTACAGAATACATGTCTCCCCTCTAAAAGCATTCCAATTCAAAAGTTTTAAATCCTCTCACAACCAAAGAAAATTGAGTGTGTGGATTCAAGTGGAATTAGGCATGAGAGCTACCAGTTCGCAAACTCTGGTCTTTGGCTGACGTTTAAAGACTCTCAATGTTTCTAAAGAGTCCTCTCCTCTCTCCTCCCCTAACCTCACTCTTTCTCATCCAATGGTGAACCTGGGAAACATCCATGAAGAATTTCTGGCTCTGCATTACCTTCTCCTGCAACCACATACAGTGGTCTGACCCTCCACATTATAAGGTTCATAATGACAGACCTGAGGCTGTGCCGCGGTACAAGTCTACCCAGTTTGCAGTTCAGTCTTAGGAAGCCCACTAATGCTACTTACCCAGTCGCTTTCTTGCCTACCACTTATATGAGTTACAAAGCTGACATCTGATTGCCATCTGCCTGACTGCCTTGGCTTACCTCTCAAAGGGTTCAAAACTCAAGCAATGAACACAGGTATTGTTTATGCAACAGCCTCAAATTCCAATACGTAGTTAGAGAGAAAATAAATTTTTATAGGACTCCTTTAAGAATAAACTATTTGTAATTAGCATAATAACCTTTTCAACCCATACTGCATTTGTGATTATGGATAAATTCATGCTGGGAGGAAAAAAAAACAAAAACAAAAACAGAAAGACTTTGCCATAAGAAAATAAAGTCAACATGACAGAATTCAACCTAGCAGCAATATTTTTGCTCAGGGGTGGAAAAACACAGGGCAGAAATAAATTTTTCAAACTATAAACTCATAGACTGATAACATTTCAGAATCAGGAGGTTCATAAGGATCAATGTTTACAAAGTCACTGAAGTAGGTCACAAAAATGTTAAAATGACTGGGAAATGCCTTTTGCAGGCCGCTGAGATCACACACTCCTATCTGATGCATGAATTCTTTCTGCAGTGTTACCCTGGAGTAGATGTCCAGTCTGGAAATAAACATTATTGATAATTAAAAAAAACAAAATCATTTGTTTCATCTTCTTCATGGTCTAATTATTTGAAACTTTTCCCTTTTATTGAACACAAATAATACCCTCTGTTACATTATTACCTATTTAGGGACTGCCCTTTGATACCAAATAGAGTTTGACAGTTCTTGAAATGTTTGAAAACATTGATTATCCCTTCCTTTCCACCCTCCCTAACTCCTCTGCTTTGGCTTAACATCCTTCAGCTATGTCTCCTATCATTTGCTCAGTTGTCTTTCTCTAGGCTGATTTTAAATTTAAATGTCAGTCTGAAAAAAACCCACAGTCCTCCTCAAGTTTTATTTTCACTGGGGCTACTATAGACTTTAAGAATTTTGGTTTCCTCTCTTGTTTTGGGTTCTCCATTAAGTAACAGATATAAATTGCTTTTTTCTAAAGCACAGAATATTGTTAACTCACCAGTAATCTTACAGTCAACAAGACCTTTAACACACAGCCTGAGCCTAAACTTTTACTCTTTCAGCTTTACTTCTGAAGCCAAGTACAAACCTTTACAGTTGTCAGTATTAAAATTAATCTTGTTTCATTTGGTTCCCATGATTACCTTTTAAATACTGGTTCTGTCATTTCATCTATTCCCTCATGGTTCACATGATCAGAAAATGTACTCAGCATATTATGAGTAACGTCATGTGTCAATGACAAGAAATTTCAATATGGAAAGGCTGAGGAAAGAGGGCAGAGGGATAGTTTGGGACCTCCCTTCCAGGTTGACAAAAATGCCCTAATAAAAATTTTGGGGTGAGGTATTTAAACCAGTCCTCCAAATTATCCTCCTGTCTCCTCTCTCCATCTTGCCCGCATATGTAACACAAGAGAGTTTCCTTAAAGGTGTCTTCCTGATGCTATTTTGACTAGCAGGAGAAAGGAAAATATTTATAAGAAAAAAAAAAAAGGTTAGTACTTATTTCTCATTTGAAAATCTATGCTGGCAGAAAGTTATTAATGACAGAAGTTATGAGATAACATGTATCGTGTAATTTTTGGTAACAAGGATATTTATTTACAGGTTTGAAGACAGACACACACAAAGGGGCTTCCCTGGTGGCACAGTGGCTTAGTCTCTGTGCTCCCAGTGCAGCGGGCCCAGGTTCAGGCCCTCGTCAGGGAACTAAATCCCACATGCCACATCTAAAGATTCAATGTGCTGCAACTAAGAGCCGGCACAGCCAAGTAAATAAATAATAAATGAATATACACAGACACATACATGCATACATACGCATACATCTATTACATATATAAGTATGCCTGGATGTAATTCTGGAAGACAACATAAAACTTTATGCAGCTCTCTCTGAATAATTAGATTATCTTTTTCCTAATATTTCTATACATAATATATGGATTATCACCTACTTTAAAGGTAATTTTAAAAAATCCTATATTGGTGATAATCGCTTTTCTTTCTAAGTTCTCTTAGAAGGTACAAAATTTCCCCTGAAGTTGGTGTCAAGACCAGTTAGGTACAATTGATAGAACCTGTTTTCTTTGCTTTAAAAAAGAAAAATCAAAATATTTTTCTCTCTACAGTCCACAGTTGCTGAAATGGGATCAATAGTGTTTCGGGGCCTGCCTCTTAGGAAGTGCTCTCATCTCCCCTTTCACATGTATTTTTCCTGAATGTGCTGAGGATTTCCATTCCTCTCATACATTAGATAAGTGTTTTCTACCTGTAATTACCTTTACATTTTTTAATCTCCTGAACTCTGATTCATTTTTTAATTCCTAGTTCAGTGATCACCTTTACTCCCCTAGTTAGTCACTCACTCCACTTTTTCATTCCTTCCACAGTCTGAACACAGTCTATTTCTTGGCTCTTATTAATAGTATCTGTGCTCAGACTGTGAGCTCCTAGATTTTTGACCTTTGATATATGTAGGCATTCTCTGGGGAAATTACTAAAAATGAAAATTTCTGGGTTGCACCCCTGGAAGGTTTTGTTTATCAGGACAGGAGTCCAGGAATGTGCATTTATTAAAAACAAAACTCTAGGTAATTTTATTGCTTGTGGTCCAAGGCCCACAGTGTCCTACAGGGAGAGAGATGGCTACAGCTTTTATATCTTTTGACTATTTCCTAATATTCAGACTGCATAAGTTTTCCTGTATCATCTATATTGGTCTTTATAATTGTTTCTTTTGTCTTAAGCATCAAAACATATTAGTACAAATAGCATTGTGACCATGTGACCAGATGTTTTACTTATGCTGTGGGCAAAGGCAGTAGAGGCAGATACATATTATATCAGAGGAGATGTGGGCTAGGCTTTTAAGAGTAGATGTGGAAGAGAAGGCACTTCTGATTGCACCCTTAGGATTCCACTGTTTCAGGCAGCCAAGTTTTACTTATATTTCTAAGCAGTTCTACTGCTGAAAAGAGAGAAAGGTGAGGGGGAGTTAATATGATAATAGATGACATGTTTTCCAGTTCAGGAAATTTTCAAAGCAGATGTTGCTAATCTTCACTTAATAACATGTCTTGCACACTGATTATAGAACTGCTAGAAGGCCATGTAAGAAACCCCCATTGCTCTCAATGTTCTGCTTACATTTCTTCTCCCATAACCAGTAACCTACTTTCCGCTTTTCAAATGGCTGCATAAAAGAGACAACCATTTTAACCTTTTCGAAATGGATCTTGCTAGAGTAAATCCGAGAGAGTTGATGGAAATGTTAATTAACTTGCTTTCATCTTGGTCAGGTTCTGTACTTAACCTGAAGGCCCACAAATTCTTTCGGAGGGCTTTCTTAGATTTGATTGTGTATGACAGCCAGAGAAATTCAATCATGGTTTGGTGAGGTGACAAGTTTGGGAGGGCACTATTCTTCCTGCTTCTGGCACACAAAACAGATGCCAAGAAAGGAAGGTAGGTGAGAGTCACTTATGAATTATTCTGATATATCTCTTTTCTGGTTCAGGGTTTGTATCAGACAGAATTTTCCTTTTCAAAGTTGGGAACCAACTCTTGGATTCCCCCATGGGACCATCTCTAAAATAAAAGGAGAAGGATGAACTGAAACACACACACACACACACACACACACACACACACACACACACCCTCTGCTTATGAGGGAATCATGTCCATATAAACCCAGTCTGCATGACAAAACAACATTCTCAAACCCCACAGGAAGCTCTGATATTTAGGAACAGAAAATAAAAGTGCTTAATTTTGCTTTCCTTCTTATTTATAACATAATTAGTCACTTAATCCATTTAGCATTACATCCATTTCAGCATTGGACATTATAAAAAAGAAAACTCAGTATAGTTGAAAACAAACCACGTCGATCCTGCAACATTTTATGACTAAAAATCTCAACATAAACCATTTCTTTCCCCCAGCAGGGGACTAGCTCTGTGGCAAGATGCAAGAGGACAGATGTAACTAAAAGATGTGCATGAGAAATAGAGGGATTTTTATTTATGTATTTGAAAAATATACAACTTTAATAATGCTGGGCATGTGTTCAGAAGTGGTGGCTTAGGTAGGTCAGAGATCTATGCTTTTTAATACCAACCTCCTCTCAAGTAAGGGTTTTATCACATTAATAGCTAAGTCATACTGATTGTAAAACAGCTGAAATGAGGCAGTTAGTATGGCCTGTGACAGCCATGAAGAATGAAACGTGAGGTTTTTGGTGTAAGCCAGATGGATATCTTCAATATACTTCTTATTATCTGCTTGTGGTAATAAGTTCAGTTAAACTGAATCAGTACAACACAAGTCTCTTAGAATTGTGGGAAAAGTAATTAATTATGTGCTTCACATTTAAAAAAGCCAAAGAATCATATTCTGTTTGCATTTTTTAAAATTTTGATTGGTAAGCACTCACTAGGAAATAAACCATTAATTTCACTCTACAGTAGGTTTTTTTTTTCCCCCTTAAAAGAAAATACTTGGATCAAGCAGGTTAAATATCACTAGTAATAAGTTTTTCTCTATTGTACAATGTCTAGAAGAGAAGGAGAAATATCCAGAACATGGAAGCAACCTAGATGTCCATCAGCAGATGAATGGATAAGGAAACTGTGGTACATACACACAATGGAATACTACTCAGCCATTAAAAAGAATACATTCGAATCAGTTCTAATGAGGTGGATGAAACTGAAGCCTATTATACAGAGTGAAGTAAGCCAGAAAGAAAAACAACAATACAGTATACTAATGCATATATATGGAATTTAGAAAGATGGTAATGATAACCCTGTATGTGAGACAGCAAAAGAGAGACAGATATATAGAACAGTCTTTTGGACTCTACAGGAGAGGGTGAGGGTGGGATGATATGGGAGAATGGCACTGAAGCATGTAAATTTTCATATGTGAAACAAAATGCCAGCCCAGGTTCGATGCGTGATACAGGGTGCTTGGGGCTGGTGCACTGGGATGACCCAGAGGGATGGAATTGGGAGGGAGGTGGGAGGGGGGTTCTGGAAGGGGAACATATATACACCCATGGTGGATTCATGTCAATGTATGGCAAAGCCAACACAATATTGTAAAGTAAATAAATAAATAAATAAATTTATTTATTAAAAAAAAAGAAAGAAAATAAGATGCATTCTCTGGATGATTTTGACTATAATACCTGACCATGTACAGGAATTCTGACCTGAGGGCTTTTTTTTTTTTTAATTTTGTTACAGAGATCACTCACGTAAAACTATAAAAAAATGATTACCAGAATTGAAAGAGCCACGTGTACCCCAATGTTCATCGCTGCATTGTTTACAATAGCCAGGACATGGAAGCAACCTAGATGCCCATCAACTGATGAATGGATAGGAAAGCTGTGGTACATATACACAATGGAATATTACTCAGCATTAAAAAAAAATTCATTTGAATCAGTTCTACTCAGATGGATGGAACTGGAGCCCATTATCCAGACTGAAGTAAGCCAGAAGCAAAAACAACAATACAGTATATTAACGCATATATATGTAATTTAGAAAGACGGTAACGAGAACCCAGCATGCGAGACAGCAAAGGGAACACAGATGTATAGAACAGACTTGTGGACTCTGTGGATGAGGGTAAGGGTGGGATGATATGGGAGAGTGGCATTGAAACATGTTAATTATCATGTGTCTAATCAATCGCCAGCCCAGGATTGATGCTCGGGGCTGGTGCATCGAGATTTCCCGGGGGGAGGGAGGAGGGCAGGAGGAGGGAGGGGGGTTCTGGAGGGGGAGCATGTGTAAACCCATGGTGATATCATGTCATTGTATGGCAAAACTAATAAAATATATATATATATTAAAAAATGATTACCAATACTCATATTCCGATTTATAGAATTAACAGTCTTTAACTTTTCCTCATAGACCACTAGCCTTTTTTCTCCTCTAAACATATATTAAGAATTTACCCCCAAGTAAAGTATTATCAATACAGCTAGAGTCCTTTAATATAATCTTATTCCAGATCTCCTTTCTCACAAATGAAAATCACAAGTTAGCACTTACGCTGAGCATTGTATCGTTATGTTTAAACATTTCATGGTATTATTTTTATTACTAATTCTCTATTAAATCATGCTATATACATTATATAAAATACATTATATGAAATACTACCATATGTATTATTCTTTAATTTACATGCATATTTTTTGTCAACATAATGTACAAACAACATAATGAAAATTTTTGCAAGTCCATCTCAGAATATGTATAATTTCCTCTAGAGTAAATATCTGAAATAGAATTGCTGGGCTAATTTTCCTTGTTCACATCAGTGCCTATCCCAGGTCACATTCGTACTTAAACTATGTGAGTACTATTTTCCTTCTATTTTTACCAACAAATTATTTGGTTAGATGTCTAGCTTTTGCCAATCTTATATGTAAAAAAAAGTCATATCACACTGGTACTTTAATATGCATTTACCTGATTACTAACATGCTTAGTCCCTCAGTTGCATCTGACTCTTTGTGCCCCATTGGACTGCAGCCTGCCAGCTCCTCTGTAGATGAAATTCTCCAGGCAAGAATACTGGAGTGGCTTCCCTTCTCCAGGGAATCTTCCTGACCCAGGGATCGAACCTGTGTCTCCTGAATTACAGGCAGATTCTTTATCTGCTGAGCCATCAGGGAAGCCCTGATTACTAATGAGGCTGACAATTTTTCAAAATCTTGTTAGTCCACACTATGTGTTTTATAGTAAAGGCAAGAACATGAAAGCTGCCTTCAGCATAGAGGCCTTCTTAGGGAAGGGTAGGGTTGGCATAGAAAAGCACAATAGTTAAGGAATTATGACTTCCCTCTAGACCAAAAGTGGAAAAATGATGGGAAAAATAGAATCAGGGTAGACTGCCCTGGCACACAGTCTTAATACAATTAAATCTCAGCATTATGAAAGAAGAAAAGCACTTTTACAGAGAGGATCAGACAAAGAATGATCATATCCATGACTGATATTGCTAAAGGCACTTTATTTGTTAAATCTATGTGGCCTTCATTAGGGCTCACAAGAATCTCAGAGGAAGTAATTATGTTCTGTGTCATAAAAATCCTGGCTTCATGTTTTGGCAGAAAAGGAGTTCTAGGTTATGTCACAGTCAGTGAACACAGGAGGCAGAGGCACAATCACCTACCCTTTCTTTAGGCTTCTGCTGGTTGAGTTGTGAAATGAAAGTGAAAGTCCCTCAGTCGTGTCCAAATCTTTGTGAACCCATGGGTATAGTCTATGGAATTCTCTGGGCCAGAATACTGGAGTTGGTAGCCTTTCCCTTCTCCAGGGGATTTTCCCAACCCAGGAATTGAACCCAGGTCTCCAGCATTGCAGGCAGATTCTTTACCAGCTGAGGTACAAAGGAAGCCGGGGAGTACTGGAGTGGGTAGCCTATCCCTTCTCCAGTGGATCTTCCTGACCCAAGAATCGAACTGGGGTCTCCTGTACTGCAGGCAGATTCTTTAGAACTGAGCTATCAGGAAAGCCCCATTATTTGAGTTAGCTGCTGCCAACTCTAGGGTGGTAGGTTTTCAGATCTAATAGGATCTAGTACTGAAATGTTCTGACCACTGTTCTACCAGGGGATCTAACATAATTAGCATTCTGCACTTCTAACAACAAACTTTTCCTTCCTACTCTAAATGCCTTGGGTCAGAATTTGTGCTAATCCTATTAGAAAGACCCTTAATTATTGCCTCTAAATAATTGGTTCCAGTGGAAGGCATCTAATTAGGTAGAAATGTATTCTGTTATAAGGGCCCAACATTAAGAGCTTTTGCTATGTGTTAGCAGCAAAATGTCACTGCTGATTATGGATTTCTGATTGATTCCCAGTCAAATATGGAAAAAGTCTTGAATAATTTTACATAGAAGATGTGGGCTGCTTCAAACTTATTTTCAAAAAAGGTTCCAATTGAAAAGACTACATTATTGTGTCAGTCATTGCCATGCATGGAGAAGTTGATATTTTTCAATTTCCTATAGTTAAAATAGAAGAACAATTTAAAATAATGCACTGTAATAATGTTGTAGAAACTTGTTAGTACTGGTAAGAAAACTCCTTTTCTTCTGCAATCTGTATTATTGGACAGCATCTTGTCTTCTAAATATAAACAAACACTTGATGGAATGGACAATGAGTACCAATTCTGGCAAGGGAACAAATAATTTACTGTTCAGGAAGCCAAAGAACACCTTCACTTTGCAGGGTCAGGGAATGAGGGCACAAAATAATCGTGTATTAGGAGTATACGTGGTCTTAGTTAAATACTACTAAGAACCCTTTTCCACAGCACATCTGATCTGAACTCTCTGCTACATATAGCAAATTTCCAGGGATATTTAATATTACATATGGTAATGTTTATGTTTCACTGATAACTGAGAGGGGAGGGATAGGTTAGGAGGTTGGAGGGAAGTTCAAGAGGAAGGGGACATATGTATACCTATGGCTGATTCATGTTGATAAATGGGAGAAATCAATACCATATTATAAATGAATTATCCTCCAAATAAAAATAAATGAATTTAAGAAAAAAGAACCCCTTTTCTAACAAAGTACAAATTTACTTTCTCTTAAAATACAAAGTAATTCTGTGCACTGAATAAAAATTGAAATAAAAGAAATATATTTACATATTAAATTGTTAAAAAATTTAAATGAAATTTATTTGTTAAGAAACGTTTTAAAACCCATATGAAATCAGTATAAAATTTTTATAGAGAGCAACTAAAACTAAAAATAGAGCAAAAACCCTGCATTCTCTCTCCTGGGCATATATCTGGAGAAAAACATGGTCTCAAAAGATACATGCACCCCGGAGTTGATTGCAGTACAGTTTGCAATAGTGAAGGCATGGAGTCAACCTCTGTCAATCCACTGACAGAGGACTGGATAATGGAGATGTGATAAATATATATAACAGAATATTACTCAGCCATTAAAAAGAATGAAACAATGGCATTTGCAGCAACATGAATGGACCTAGAGACTGTCATACTGAGTGAAGTAAGTCAGATAGAGAAGGAGAGATATCATATGACATCTCTTATATGCAGAATCTAAAAATAAATGATATAAGTGAACTGATTTATAAAACAGACTCACAGACATAATGACTTTATGGTTGCCAGGGTGAAAAGATGGGGAAGGGACAGTTAAGGAGTTTGGGATCAGTATGTATACACGGCTATATTTAAAATGGATAATCAATTAGGTCCTACCATAGAACACAGGGAATTCTATTCAATGGTATATAGCAGCCTGGATGAGAGAGGAGCTTGGTGGAGACCAGACATATTCTTGTATATTGCTGAGCCCCTTTGCTATCCATTTGAAACCATCACCACATTGTTAATCAGCTATACTCTAACATAAAATAAAAAGTTAAAAAAAGAGAAGGGATTAGCAAGTTTCTTTTTTTCTATAAAAAAATGAGTAGCAAATACTTTAGGCTTTGCTGGTTCAAGAGGCAAAACTGAGGATAGCTATATATTACAAGGTCTTCCCTAGTGGTTCAGATGGTAAAGAATCTGCCTGCAATGCAATAGAGGCGGGTTTGAGCCCTGGATCAGGAAGATCCCCTGGAGAAGGGAAAGGAAACTCACTCCAGTATTCTTGCCTGGAGAATCCCAGGGACAGAGGAGTCTAGCGGGCTATTACATGGTCTCTGTCATGACTATTACACTCTGCTGTTGTACAGATAGAACTATCGTCAATAATGTAAACAAATGACATGGCTGTATCTCACTAAAATCTAATTTATGCACACTGAAATAAGAACTTCATAAAAATTTCTACATATCTGAAAGTATTATTATTCTTTTGATTTCTTTTCAACCAGCAAAACACATGGAAGCCATCCTTAGCTACTGGGTTATACAAAAATAGATGGCTAGCTGAATTTGGCCCATAGGCCATAGTTTGCCAGTGACTGAAATTTCAGTCATTTTAGACTCTGGTGTGTATGAGGATCAAGCAGGGTGTTTATTAAAAATGTACAGTTTGCACATGTCATCCTCAAAGATATAGCTTTGTTAGGTCAAGGGTGAGGCAGTAGAGATATGCATTTCTATTAAGCATTCCACTGAACTTTCACTTAGTTGGTAGCATATTCAAAGTTCTTTGATGTAGGATAGAGCTTCAGATGGTAAAAAATCTGCCTGCTATGCAGGAGACCCGGTTTCAGTCCCTGGATTGGGAGCATCCCCTGGTGAAGGGAATGGCAACCCACGCCAGCAGCTTGCCTGGAGAATTCCATAGACAGAGGAGCCTGGCGGGCTACAGTCTGTAGGGTCACAAAGAGCTGGACAGGACTAAGTGACTAACACTTTCACTTTCAGGGCTCCTCAAAGTATGGTCTGGAACTACCAGCAAGAGAGTTAGTTACTCAAGGTCACTTTGGATGTAGTTCAGCTAGGTAACAGCACAGCTTACAGCCCTGCATTTCATTTTGAGCCTGGGAGGTGATCAATAAGATCTAGGGTGGCTATTACCATAGTTATCTTGCTGAACTACATCCAAGACAAAGAGAAGTCACTCTTCTTGAGGACTGCTACTTAAAAATACCTGTCTTAGGAAGCCTGTACAATAAAGACACTGCCTCACGCATGTGAGTTAAATGGCATGCCTTTAACTCTGCTCTAGAGATAAAAATGAATTAGTAAGTACAGTACTGCATGGAAATGTAACCTGCCTTCCACCTAGTTCTTAATGATGTTCACAATCGCTAAAGCACACCTTCCATGAAAGGTCAAATATAATACTTTCTGTTAAGATTCAGGGGTATAACTTGAGAACCATTCTTGCTTAAAATAAAACAGGGAATCAAAATTCCAAATAGACGCTAACTAGCTAAAAAAAAAAATCAGTCAAATTTAGAAATTCAGATGATGGGATGATAATCAAGAGCCCCCTGGGCACCTGTCAGAATTCTGCAGTTTGGAAGCCTGCTCATGCATAATCTGAATATTTATCCATTTTGTGGTCGTCTGCTAGAGATTTATTTTAAACCTGCTGTACCTGCTGTAGTGGATCTATTTCCTTCTCCCCCTCTCCCCTGCTGGCTTTACTTACTGTCCCTATGTTTGACAGTATCTTCAGATTCTCTCCAAAAAACTGGTGTAGGGGGATGGAGGAGAATTGAATCTTAAAAGCATTGCTAATGACAGAATTATTGCAAAAGGTTAGAGAATATGTTGTCTGATGCCTGACCTTCATAGTGTTTTAATCCCAGACACTGGAGGAGATCAAAACGAATACAAGCACATTTTAAGGTTAGAGCATAACTTCTCTGATAAATTAGTCCCTTTGTGGATCTCTAAATTGAATTAAGATACAGCGCTCCATCACATTTCAGGCTATTTTGCCACATTTACATTAAAGGTGTAGGGCTCAAGCATTTTGATGTGCGATTCAAGACCTGGCACAGTTCATGTGGAGTTCAGAACGGTTTTCTCTGCCTTTATCGTGCTTTATGAGGCAGATTTCTAAATTGTATTTCTCCGTTTATGTTAATGTCCTTCTCGGTGACCTGGCAGTCTGGGTGCCCCTCTGCGCACGCACGCGCACACACACACACACACACACACACATGCACGCACGCATACTTCCGATTAATGTAAATGGGACCTAGAATCAAGCAACGGGAAATAAATATACTCTGAAACATCTGACCTTATCCAAGTCACAGGGTTAACTCCTGTGAACATATTAACCAAAAAAAGCTCATTTTCTTTTTTTCTCCATCTCACCTGGGAGAAAATATTAAGAATCCGAGGGGACTTCGCTGGTGGTACATTGGTTGAGGATCTTCCTGCCAATGTTGGGGACATGGGTTATAGATCCCTGGTCCAGGAAGATTCCACATGCCTCGGAGCAACTAAGCCCATGAGGCGCAACTACTGAGCCCTCAAGCTGCAACTCCTGAGCTCGTGCGCCCGGAGCCCGCGCCCCACAGCAAGAGAATCCAGCGCAGGGAGAAGCCAGTGCGCGCAAAGCAGCACAGCCCCGCTCGCTCTAACCAGAGAAAGTCTGCACTGCAATGAAGACCAGGTACAGCCCCAAATAAATAAATGCATACTTAAGAGAAAATTAGATGGCCTCTCTGGAGAAAGTGACTACAGTTGAATACCCACAGCCAAGTCCGGAAAGAACTCTGCTTTGAAACAAAGGAATTCGCCCACAATCAGGCAGGGAACATACCACTTTGACCGCACAGTTTCTGCCTACAGATCTCTGCTTTCCTCTTTCCACAGGCCACTGGGCTCTTTTGGACCCATCCTTCCTCCTTCCCTATCTATTACCCGATCTCAGTGCTCATTTGCCTCAGCATAACATGTCTCCAGCACAGGCAGGTGTGTACTGACCTTGTTACATGTCCCTCTACATCCTTTCCCTTAAAGTCCACTAAAACTCTCTTATGTTTTAGAATGGAAATGGAAAACTGGCATTAATAACACCTTCCGATCTTTGTGTACCACCTTCACAACGTTTGTACATCCTTTTATAATAATACAAACAATATTTCTTTAGAAATATAAATATATTTTAAAAGGAGTTTTTTAAAAAATCATTGCCATTAATGGAAAGTTAACATTTTCCTAATACACATGGAAAGATATATATATTTAGTAAAAGTAAACAAAAAAATTAACTCTGATTTGTCTAAAATGATCTTTTGTACCATATATGGGGAAATCACTGTTTACATGTTAACTGGAAGGCAAGAAATGAAGTGTTAAGTTTCTTAACATAGGTAGAAGTTACCACTCAGCAACATTTATATCCACCAAACAAGGATCCCTTATAGGAAGGACGTTAACCAAATACAGGGATAACTTATTTCGTCATGTGAAAAAACCCCAGTTTTAACAATATATAGGGCATATATATGGCGCCTGTGCTTAGGTAAATATAGATTTATGTCTGACTCTTGGACTTAACAGTTTTCCATCTGCACAGACTAGTATGTTTAATGATAAAAAGGCTTCCCTAAATGGCAGTACTTTTCAAACTTCTAATGATTTCAAAATATGTAATTAGGTAATTTTTAGCTTTCTTCATTCAATTAAAATAGAGGCAAACATTCTTTCTGGGATATTTTTATTGCCTTAGGCTATCTTACTCCATAGCTAATCAGGTCTTAGCTATGTTATTAATCATCTCTGAAACCTTGGGGTTCTTCCTGGTTCTAGTTCATCACTAATTTTCCTTTTGTAATTGAGAAAGCTATACATTAGCAAAGACACTAGCTGAAATTTTGCTATGCCAGTATTAGCTAAATTTTTTTCTTTGCCCTATAAAACAGAGTGAACACACAGTCAGTCACATACCCATGCTATTGCTCCGAGTGAATAATTAATAGATTGAAATAGCTGGAGTAAATATAAATACAGATTTATGTCTGGCTCTTGGACTTAATGGCACCCCACTCCAGTATTCTTGCCTGGAGAATCTTGTGGACGGAGGAGCTTGGTAGGCTCCTGTCCATGGGGTCGCACAGAGCCGGACACGACTGAAGCAACTTAGCTGCTTGGACTTACAGTTTTCTAACTACATAGACAAGTATGTTTATGATAAAAAGCCTTCCCTAAGTGGAAGTACTTTTCAAATTTCTAATGACTCCAAACTATGTAATTAGATAATTTTTAGCTTTCTTTGTTAAAACAGAGGCAAATATTCTTTCTGGGATATTTTTCTTTGCCTTAGGCTATCTTATTTCACAGAGGGAGTTACAAATGTGCAAGGGGGGAAATAATAAATAAACTGTAACACATCTGTGTCTATTATGGAGAAACAGGAAAAATGAGTAAGATTTCCTGGCACAGTAGAAAGAACCAGCAATAATGAAAAATCAGGATTCCAGGGTTCACATCTGCTACTGGTGACCTTGAGAAACTTGCCAACCTGAGCTTTATCTTCCTCAGTCAGATCATGGCCAAGATCCCTTCAATTCAAGAATTCTTTGATTTGGCAGCCAGATATAAAGTGACAGAAATGCAAATGAAATGGAAGTTAAAACCTCATCTTCACAATTCTTACCTGGTACTTTCAGCACATCCCATCAAACTGGTGTTCTGTCATCTACTATAAAGCACCCAGGTGAAGGAATGTGGAAAATTTTGCTTCCTTAAAACTGGCAGGGTTGGCTGGGTGACTGAAGCAAAGCGCAGAGGTGGCCAAAGCCCTTTATGAGTACAAATCCATATCCACATCTCTGAATAACCAAGGCCTCTCTTTTAAAAACCTCCAATGTCATTGTTTAAACAATGTTAGCTAAAAATAGTATTTGAGCCATGGGTTTTTAATTTGTTAGCACGGTGTTCCTAGACATGAATTTCAAATCTATAGAGACTTGAAGAAATTTAATTAAAGGATTGAAGATAACATTAGTTAGAATACTATAATAGATACAATGGCAGTGATTCTCAAAATTGTATTGGATGATTCTGAAATAAGATTGCCTTTCCATCATATTCATGACCGACAGTTCTCTAAGAATTGTTAATCATACCATTTTTGCCTTGATGGATTAATTTAGCAACACAGTGATATCTGTACATATTAATATGAAGGATGCCACTTCAATAGGTTACATTATTTGAAATGGCGACATATATATCAATCTACGTGTTCTCTGGGTTAGTCATTACCTTTTACTACAAGGTTTCCAGTACTGCTCGCAGTTCCAAAATGGTTAGTGGCTATGCAGGTGTAACTTCCAGCATCTAATTTAGTCACATTGATGATTCTGAGGCTTCCATCTTCAGAAATGGTAATTCTGAAATTAAAGCAGATAAACCCCAAATGGTAAGTTTACTTCATGTGACCAACTGGAAAATATTTCTATCATCCTGTCATTTTCAAACTATTAAATCATGGTTACATCACTTGACAGCCTCATCTTTATTTATGACATTTATCTACATACAGATAAATATAATTAGGATGTGTGATTTATTTAGTAATTATATTACTTTAATTGCTAATATGGTTTCAATGTTCTGTAGGGATAACTGCTAGAAGTACGAGACAGGATGTAGCCATTCTCTCTCTTTGGCAGATATAACCACATTATCCAAAAGGAAGGCTTATTGTAGATTACCGTTCATCATTAAACTGCTGAAGAATAAGAAAGAAAGATCCTTGATGGGCCACTTTAAGCATTTTCATTGAAAATGTTTTATTCCTTCTCGAGAGGCTTAAATTAAATTAGTTATTATTAAGCTTATTTCTTCCTGAATTATGTCAGACAATACACCGTTAATGAGATGCAAGAGCTGAACTCAAAAAAATTAAAATATTCCAGAACATGGTATGACTTTGGCAGAATGGCAAATGTGGATGGCACATCTCAGGGCCCGCAATTAGGGACAAATATCTACCACCAGGTGGGAAGGAAGCACTTCCACTGACAGACACAAAACTGGAACAGGGGGACTGGAGGGAAGCCTGTTTTCAACGTGACTATAGCAGAAGGGAAGGGTATGCAGATGAACAAGACATACAGCCTGGCTTAGAGGATAGTTGGAGAAATAAGAAATGTACACAGATGGCTTATTCAAGGTAAATGTCTGTTGAATATTTACTGCATCTTTCAAATCTACCCACTCCTGTCTATCTCCTTGGCTCCCGCTTTCTTACCCAACCTACCATAATAACAGCCTTTTAAATGATCTGGCTATTTCTACTCCTGTCTCTCAAGTGCATCCTTCAGTCAGTGGCTAGGCGATCTTTTAAAATACAGATTATGTCATCCCTCAGGCTTACAGATCCCTATTCGGCTCCACTTTGCACTCGGAACAAATGCTTTCCCAGAACTTATATGGCCTGAGGAATCTGGCCTTTGCCTTTCTCCTGACTTTGCCCTTCTCATTTCATCTTAATCTTCCTACTCTTCAGTGAGGTCTAGACACACAGGTCTTCTACAAGTTCCTAGAGTATCTGACCCCCTTCCCACCTCAAGACTTTTCTGTAATATTTGCTCTTCTGTCTGACTCAACATCAGGACACAACTATTACTTTCATACTCTCTTGGGACCTCAACTTGTGGATTGTTGTTCCTTACAGACTTTCCCTGACTTAACATGTCTAAAATAGATTTCCCTTTTCCTGTTAATCTCATTTCTGCAGCCACTTTATTTCTTCCCATTCAACTCAATCCAGAAGCTTCCTTTACCTGTTAACTCTCCTATCAGCTGGAACATTAGCTTCCCTGAATACAAGGACTCTGTTTTAGGACTTAATCTTCTGGATCTAGTATTTAATAGATGCCCTGTAAGCATCTCTTAAGTGATCGAGTAAACTGGTCACAGAAGAAGAGCTAAAAATCCAGTAGCATGATTTTCAAATAAGCTGTATAAGTTTCTGATATTAAACAGTAAATACCAGTAGTAACCAAGTACACAGTGATTATGCACACCATACTAGAGAGCTTTCATTTTTAATACATCTTTATGATGATTCAGAATTAATTCCTTGTGATTAAAGGGAATATTTAACAGAGAAATAAATGTTTGTGTACAAAATGCAAAAAAAGAGAAAAATCAATACTATGTTATTGGAATTCAGAATGGCTAAAGCACTTGGCACTAGTATCAGCCTTAACAGAGTCCTTCAGAAAAGAACTAGGATGAACACAGCTTTATTTAACAGAACTTTTGGCTAAACATTTTAAATCATGAGAAGATTTAGTTACACTGGGTTTCAAATGTGGTACATATTTGATGAAAGTACTTAGGAATGGAGAGGTGATCACCTTCTTGATGACCCATTCCAGGTTCTAAGATTCAGGCTGAGGACATGGTGTGAAGGTTTGAGAACTCTACCAAGGATGCTGGCATCAGAGGATTGCTATTCAAATTCCAATTCCTCTGGCTGTGTGACCCGAGGCAATTTGCTTAACTTTTTAAGTTTTAGCACCCTCATCTATAAAATAGAGCTCATAATACCAATCTTATAGGATGTCAGCAAAAAAATTATGTAAGAGGATCAGAGATACCCTTGGTATTTATGAGGGATAATAAAAAGAGTAATTCTCTTTTATCTTTAAAATTATTCTGTAATTTAATAATTGGTACAGATGGGGAAAATGGAACACAGTTATCTTAATATACTTAAAACAGTAATTAAATCAGCCTGCTTTGTGCACTCCACTGTCACATCAGACAATCTGAAGTCAATGTACAAATGACCTGGGTCATCCCAAATCAATGTACAGGATACAGACGAAGAGGCCCTTTGTTCATTTACACCATAGATACACACATAACAGTTTGCTCAGTAAAAAAACATATGATACACTATTAGCCAAAGAGCAGATTTGTAAATACTCACAAAAATAGAGTGGTGATTAAATGCTAATCACCTCAATAATCACAAAAATAGCATTAAAATAATTAATCATGTTCCCATTTACAAAATAATTGGCTGGAAATTGTGAAATGCTGGCATACGAGAACTCATAAAGAAGGTGACATTTGTGTTTTGGACGTGGAATCATCTTCCATGAAGTAACACAGGCCTTTGTTGTTGTTCAGCCGCTAAGCTATGTTCAGCTCTTTGCAATCCCATGGACTGCAGCACAACAGGCTTCCCTGTTCTTCACCATCTCCCGGAGTTTGTGCAAATTCATGTCTATTGAGTTGGTGATGCCTTCCAAGCATCTCATCCTCTGTCGCTCCCTTCTCCTCCATAGGCCTAGGGTGTATTAAACACTCTGAGGGGTGATATGACTCTTCTGAAGCACTAAAGGGCTACTAATAATTTACACTTTTAAAATTCTCCAGATCCAAAAGGCTTGCATCACACTGTATACTATATAATGTCAAAGGATATAAATAAGGAAACAAATACAGGATTTGTCATCAGATGACCAGAGTTCTAGCTTTAACCCTGATACTTGCTAGGTATATGACCTGACCAAAATACTTATGCTCCAAGACAAGGTTTCTCAACCTCAGCACTACTTATGTTTTGGACCAGGGAAGTCTTTGTCATGGGGAGGATATTTAAGAGCATTCTTGTCCCTTACCCACTGTACTTCATGGGCTATGCCTGTCCTCCCAAATCATGACAATCAAAAATATCTCCCAAATATCCTCTGGACACATCCACCCCCCGCTAAGAGCCACTGGTCTCCATCAGTATTTTTTAAATTACATAGGATATTATGATGGTTATCTGCTACAATAGATCAGATATGTGAGAGTTTCTTTTAACTGTCAAGAGACGTAAAAATGTTTTTCTGAGCATCACTTGCATCCTGACATCCCTAATTTTGGTATTTTCATACCTACACAAAAGGTATTTAACATATAGTTTCTACTCAGCTGCAGGACTCAGCTGGTTCTTCACATCTCTCCCAAGGCTCTGCTTTCCCTTTATTCTCAAGATGTCCCTGTCCAATTTTCTAGGAGCCTTATGAAATGAGAAAGTAATTTTACAGATAACAGTACTGTCCATCTGTAAGAGTCCATCTCCTGACACCAGTTTAATTTTAATCTTTCCATTGTTTTCCACAAAGAGTTGAGTAGAGACCTAAGCCTCCAATGCTAGAGTTCCAGACAATGGAGAAGGTCAGGGAGGGGGTGGAATTTGTAGAATTTGTAATTTTTAGTACCTGTCATTAAATCTCATCATACTTCTGGGACTGCTCACTCTTCCCAGGGATAATCCAATTGCAGGTTCAATATGAAATTGGGAGAACTGCTCTTTTGGGAAATTCAACCACTTCCTTATGTGAGCAATGCAGTGGAGTGAATAAAAACATATGTTCTGGAACTAAGTTGTCTAGACTCAAATCAGGCTTGTACCAGTTATGAGCTGTGTGACTTTGGGTAAGTTAGTTCTTCTGAACCTAAATTTTTTATACGAGATAACGGAATAATAAAAGTAACTATATTCATGGCTTGCTGTAAAGATATGCAATGCTCAGAACAGTACATGGCACATAAAATGCACCATATAAGTGCACGCATTTGCCAAATGTTCTATTAGCTAAAGCTTTGTCCCCTCTTAGAGATCCATTGTTTCAAACATTAATACAGGACTCTGTTAAGGCTAAGACTACTCTCGAGTCATTCTGCCCCTCTGAAGTCCAACAACACACTACTATGCTTAATGAAGGATACAGGTGACAACAAACAGTCCTGGAAGGGGATGAAAAACTGGACTTATAAATACCTACTGTAAACCTCCTGCATACCAAAACCTCTACAGATCAGGAGGACTTTATATTTTAAAAAAGAGTTTTGGTCACACTGTGTGTCACATGGGATCTCAGTCCCCGACTCAGGGATCAAATCTGTGCCCCCTATATTGGAAGTACAGAGTCTTTACCACTGGACCACCAGGGAAGTCCAATCAGGAGGACTTCAGATGACTATATAGCTAGAAATAATGATGACATAGCTAGAAATTGACTGCTTTGATCTCCCTGGACTGCAAGGACATCAAACCAGTCAATCCTAAAGGAAATCAACGCTGACTATTTATTGGAAGTACTGATGTTGAAGATGAAGCTCAGATACTGTGGCCACCTCATGCAAAGAGCTGACTCACTGGAAAAGACCCTGATGCTGGGAAAGATTGAGGGGAGGAGGATAAGCAGGCAGCAGAGGATGAGATGGCTGGATGATGTCACTGACTCAGTCGACATGAGTTTGAGCAAACTCTGGGATATAATGAAGGACAAGGAAGCCTGGTATGCTACAGTCCATGGGGTCACAAAGAATCAGACACAACTTAGCAAAATGAACAACAACTAATATTTAGATACTTGCTTCCCTTCCACATTGATCCTATACCAACCTATTTTTCAGTGAATATTTCTACATTCATTTTTGTTCCATTATTAAAGTGCCTTATTCTGGTCTAAGAATAGTATTATTTCCACATTTGTTTCTTGAACAGGTTTCAAAGTTCCCACTTCATTTTAATTCCCCCATTTCAAACTACTGGCTGACCTGTAGCTATCAGCTTGAGACTGAACTTTGAGCTCCTCCTAATACTCATGCATAGTGATAGAGTAAGATTTAAAAAAAAGAGAAAATGTAAATCTGCTTCTGGCTTAGAACAAAAGGTTTAGCCTTGACCGACATGTAGGCTCTTTTTAAAACATTGATAGTATCAGAGAAAAGTCGAAGATGATAAAGCAGCAAGTAGTAAAAAATAAAGGTATGACACAGGACTTAATTTTCTCTACGTGAGACGAGGTCATCTAATTCACAACAGAGTAAATTACCTATTGCATAGAGAAGCAGTTGTTCCCCCAGTTTCATTTGGAGACTGCAGAGCCATAGGGTATGGGAGCGTATCTGGAATTATGAGACAAATTGAGTCTCTCTTTCTCAATATGAGGCTCTGGGTTACAGCCACTGAAGAGCTGACCTTGTCAGTCCTATAAATCAAAACCAGTCTGGGGACACTGGACCTTTAAAAATGCTGATCTTTTCTTTTTGGGGGCTCTGGTAACAGATGATAAAAGCTGCCAACTCCACAATATTCTATCACCCTACAGAGGAGGGTTATTCCAAAATTGCAACTTATGATTTTCTGGGTAGTTCTCCATGGAAGCCCGGCTGCTGGTGACACAGGCAGCATGTCCTCACCTGCCTCTGAGTCACAAGGAAACACTTCCCTTAAAAGTCAATCCCATGAAAGTACAACTTCTCCCCTTCTGCAAAGGGAGGAACTATGAATTAATAACCTCCTTTCAACAAAGGAAGTATCAAACTGTTCAGTTAAATTAAATATTATCTTTCAGATTGTTAGACCAGGGATAACATAATTCACTTAAAAATCACACATAGTTTAAAAAAAAAAATTCAGAGGGTCATAGCAGGCTTTTCCTTTCTTTTATACATGAGGAGTTCCAGAAAACATGTTTGGAAGTTGAAAGCTTGAGCACAAAAGAACAGGCTTACACATTACAAGGGGAGTGAACACTCCTAGGGGGCTGAAATATATTATAAAACTTTAACAGAAGTATTGTACATCTTAGCTCAAGCAAACTGACAGGATGGTGGAGCTATCACGGGACCACTGATCCCAGGAACCACAAGTGATTTCCTAGAATGAGGAACTACCTAGCCACAAATCTGCTTCAGCCAGCACAGAATTTTCTCTTTCCTTTTCTAGTTTTTATTGGAGTATTATTGTTTTACAGTGTTGTGTTAGTTTTTACTGTACAGCAAAGTCAATGAGCTACTCGTGTACATGCACCCGCTCTCTTCTGAATTCCCTTCCCATTTAGGTCAGTACATTGCATTAAGCACAGTTCCCAGTGCTATACAGTAGGTTCTCATCAGCTATCTGTTTTATATATTGCAGCGTATATATGTTAATCCCAGTTTTCCAATTCATCCTACCCTCCCTTCCTCCTCCCGGTGTCCACACATTTGTTCTCTGCATCTGTGTCTCTATTTCTGCTTTGTAAATATGCCCATCTGTACCATTTTTCTAGTTCACATATATGCATTAATATATGATACGTGTTTTTCTCTTTCTGACTTATTTCACTCTGTAGGAAAGTTCCTGTGGCAGAGAAACAAATAAGTCTTACAGAATTTTCTTTTAAACCAAATAATTGAGTGATTTCATACAAAACCCCATCCCTGGCTCATTATGGCAAATGGGAAGACGAGGGGAGTCCTGCAACACATCTCAGGGTACCAATGGGCCACAGGGAAGGAGAAGATACTACTTAAGTAGCTGGTGGGCTTTCTGGCTCTCGCCATGCCTGGCTTGAACAGTTAATTCATGCCCCGTCCTCACTCCTGTGGCCTTTGGAGAATACTTTAAACCATGTCCCTGAACTGAGCCAATGGGACAGGGCTTGGGACAGCCTTTAGGCTTGAGATCACACTTCTCTGCCTCTTGGACTCTCCCCAGCCCAGACATCCCACACAGAACAATGGGAGGATGAGGGGAAATTGGGCTCTGTATTTCCTAGAATTGCCATAGCAAAGTATCAAGAATCAGGTGACTTAAAACCAGAAGGATTGATTGGCCCACGATTCTGAGAGCAGAGGTCTGAAATCAAGGTACTTGAAGAGCTGGTTGTTTTTGGAGGCTTTGAAGGAGACTCCTTCTTGCCTCTCTTATTTCCAGTGACAGTCAGCAGTCCCTGGTGCTCCTCGGCTTACAGATGCACCCCTCTAAACCTCTGACTCCACTGTCACGGGTGGTTCTTCGTGTGTGTCTCCTCACATCATCTTTTCTCTGCACGTGTGTCTGTACCCAAATTTCCTTCTTACAAGGACATGAGTCACTGGATTAGGGTCCATCCTAAACCCGTATGATTTCATTTTAACTTCAGGCAGACATAAATTTAAGGGATATCCTTCAACTGACAGTGTCAAGAGCAGAAACCCACCAGAGTTGTTGGTCTGGGTGGAGCAAGCCGCTTCAGGGCCTACTCTGTAGCCATCAGAGGATGGGAAGAAGGGGTGACGTGGAGCAGTGGACTTGCTCCTCTGGGCACAGAACCATCACACGTAGTCTCCAGTGCATCCACTTCCCTTCTCCATGGCCTGGCCCTTCTACTCAATAGTAGTTACAGAGACTTGAAATTACTGCTCTTTAGTTGATGGTTGGATGGCATCACTGACTCAATGGACATGAGTTTGAGCAAACTCTGGGAGATAGTGAAGAACAGGGAAGCCTGGCATGCTACAGTCCATGGGGTCACAAAGAGTCAGACACGACTAAAGAACTGAACATCAATAACCTCTGCTACCACCCTGGAGTCAGTCAATGACGTCCCTTCCCTGATTAGGGCATTAACTTCTTACTGGGGCCTCTGCTTGCCCACCTGTACCTCTACAATCAATCCACAACACAAATCTAGCCAGCTCCTTAAAAAAGAAAAAAAGGCAGATTATATCACTTCTCTGATCAAAACATACTATGGCTCCTGAGGGCATTCAAAGCAAGAGAAGTAAATATTCTCTGTGATACACAAGGCCTTCATTTTCTGCTATATCCATCTCCACATTACTTCTTGGCTCTCACCTACTACTTTCCCATAACTGTTTCGTATCTAACCAGGCTAACTTTTCTGTTTCTAGAAATACTCAACATGTCATATACTAAACATTTGTATGGATTGCTGACTCTGCCTGGCACTCTCTTCCCTAAACACCCACAAGGTCAACTCCTTAGGGTTGAAAAGAGTTGGACACTACTTAGCGAATGAACACAACAACAAAGGTAGTAAACTAATAATCAGAAGTGGAATCTTAAGGACAGTTTGATGTAGTAATGAATAATTTGTAAAAGTCCAACAGGAAAACAAAAATTAAGACCGAATTGTGATTTCAATTTGTTCTTTAGTTAACCAGGTTTATTTGCTGGAATCAAGTAGCTCTTCCAATCTATTCTTTCTCTGTTGTCTAGACAATTAATTAATATTAATTTTGATATTAAAATTATTGTCAAAATTAGGTAGAGGAGATCTCTACCAAAATGGTGCCCTGTGGCTTTCGAAGTAGTTCTGCATAGAACTGGAATTTCTGTAGAAAGGCCTTATCTTTACTTGCCTTGGAAGCAACAGCAATACAAAATAGTTTTAAAATACAACACTCATGAAGGAGTCAAAACTTTGAAGGAGTGGAGAGGTGGCCAGGAAGCGACAAAGATTTGTTTATTCAACCTATCAATAGCAGAATCAGCCTGTGACCAACAAAGCTGAAGACATATGGGCTCAGAGCTGTCCCTGAATTTGTGCCAGCTTAGAAACAGGAAAAGCCTGGCAGGTTAACTGGCACTGGTGTGCTGCAGACATCAGCTAAAAACACCAAAAGCTTGTTTTGAAGGAAAAAAAAAAATTAGGACTTGGTAAGTTTGAACCTGGCTATCTAATAAATGTCAAAAGATATTTTAACTTTTGTGATGGTTAATTTTATGTGTCAGCTTGATTGGGCTAAAGGATATTAAGACGGCTGGTAAAACATTATTTCTGAGTGTGTCTGGAAGGGTGTTTCTGGGAGACATTAGAATCTGAGTCAGCAGACAGAATAAAGGTTGCCTTCACCCATATGGATGGCCATCATCTAATCCCCGGAGGGCTGAGGGAACAAAAAGGCAGAGAAAGGCTGAATTGATTCTCTGTGTGAAGTGGGACACCCCTGTTCTCCTGACCTTCGACATTAGTGCTCCTGCTTTTTGGACCTTAAGACTCAGACTGTCATTTATACCATTGACTCCCCTCATCTCCAGGCCTTGGAACTCACTCTGCACATCACCGCTAGCTCTCCTGATTCTCCAGCTTGCAAACAGCATATCATGGGATTTCCTACCTCCATAAAGTGTGAGCCAATTCCTATAGTAAATCTTCTCTTATATAGCCTCTCAGTTCTGTTTTTCTGGAGAACTCTAATACAACTTTAACTGCAGTTTGCTTGATATTATAAATTTCGAGAGATAGATAGGAATTCTCAGCCTGACTAGGGAAGAGTGAATTCTCCTGATTTATATGAATACTGTTTCATAGTAATGTACAGCTTATAGTCAGTGGATAGCCGTAGAAGATGGCTTTGCTCCCCATCCTAAGAAAGAAGTATGTTTTGGATGACAAATTTAAGTGAAGGTCAGTGGGAAGAGATTTAGTCTCAGGGTGATTTCAGGCCAACATGTCACTGATCTTTCCGTGTAGCGTCCAAGGCAGCAATAGACATTGTGCTACTGAACAGACACCCTGGTGATAGAGCTCCCTTAGAGATAATTTGCTTTCTGTCATCAGATTCGAGTTTAATAAACCCCTGAACAACCTGTGTATTTCTGCCTGCAGAACAACCAGTAGTTCAGAGCTTGTTGCCCTTGCCTGCAGCAGTGCTTGGAAGAGAAAATAAAATCATGTTTGTTTAACCTGGTTTGATCTGGGTCTAACTTTCTCTGAACAACAGTTTTCAAAGCTTCATAAAATTACCCGGAAGGAACTACTGCCCAGGGCAAGATGAGTATTTAATACTGTAAAGTTCATTTTGATTATTCTTTGTGACATGGTGCTTGGATGAGCATGGGAAATATATTTCTTGAGCAGGTAAACATTGCAATTTTATGCATTACAAATAACACTGAAAATACCATGTCTTGGGAAGAAAGAAATAAATTAAAGGACATGTTTTTGTTGGAAATTTGTTTCTTAAATTGCTATCTTTCCTTGAGGCAGGACTTCTCTGTGTCTCTATTAATATAATACTTAGAATTCCTTTCTTCCACTTTCCTATGATCTGCTGCTGCTGCTGTTGCTAAGTTACTTCAGTCATGTCCGACTCTGTGTGACCCCATAGATGGCAGACCACCAGGCTCCCCCATCCCTGGGATTCTCCAGGCAAGAACACCGGAGTGGATTCCTGTGATCTGAAATACTTTCAAATACATCTATAAGACACTAGGAAGATAAATGAGGTGTGGACAGGAAGGTAATATAATATTCTATTTTCTATACTTGTATATATTTTTATCAAAGCATCATAATAAGTAATATTAA
Source organism: Antilocapra americana (assembly GCA_007570785.1). Taxonomy (NCBI): domain Eukaryota; kingdom Metazoa; phylum Chordata; class Mammalia; order Artiodactyla; family Antilocapridae; genus Antilocapra; species Antilocapra americana. The sequence goes on from ML660201.1 coordinate 20,671,483, forward strand.
TTTTATAATGAGACAAATGTATTATTAAACTACAGGCACTCAGGAAGTTTTATATAACAACCTCTTAGGACGTTAGAGTAGTTTAATAACCAAGTATAGCTGTCTTTAGAAATAATTGGAAATAGAAGAGAAGATATGTATAGAAACGGACCAAAAGACCCAGAGGAATGTCTTTGAATACATACTCAGTTGAGTGTTGGGCAGGACAAGGAGGAGAAAGCACCTACAACATACTATTGGGTGCTGTTGGATGCTTGTATTAATACTTCTCATCACATTTAATCTGCATGACAATCCTGAGAAGCGTTATTATTTCAATTTTTCAGATGAGAAAAAATGAAATATAGAGAAGTAAATTAAATGTCCAAGGTTAATGTAATTAGTGAAGGAAGAAGTAGGTTTTCTAACTTAGATCTCATTACAAAGTCTGCACTCTCTATCAAGCCATCCTGTGGTGCTGGAGAGCTCAGGAAAGAAACAAGAAACAAAAAACATCATAACCCCATGTGAGAGGTTTTCCTTAAACTTGCCATTAGATCTTTGATTATAGTTAAATACTTTTTTTTTTTGTATTTTACTTGCTGAAATTCCTTTTTCTAACATTGAGAAATCTGTGTTCAAATTATTCTCTTAAAGCCAAAACAAAAGAGAAGAAAGCTTACTAACATAAAGTTGTAATCACAGAAGGTTCCTTTACCTTGAAGTGATTAAAATGCCTGAAAGACAATGTTAATTATTAATTAGAAAGGGAGGGTCACTGTATAGATTATGCAATTTTGTAAGGAGAGGAGGCTTTTACAACACAAAGAGCTATATTGGCTATGCTAGAAAAAAAATGTTTTAATTTGATTATGTACCCAATTTTCAACTCTTTGGGAATTGCAGAATCATGGTTTATGTGTTTCAAACCCCCACCCCAGGTCCCTGTAATATTGCTAAGAGAAGAAATCAAAGTAGAGTTTCCTAGTTCCTGAAAAAATCACAAAAGAACACCACTGTCAGGGCCCAGCTAAAATTCCCACAACACCACCTGCCCTGCATACCAGCAGCATCTATTTACACCTCCTGCAGAAGAACATCAGCTCCTAACTGTATCACCATCATAGTCATGTAACCCACACTTTCCCAAACTCCCTGGCATGCTCCCAGTTTCATATGTTCCAGCAGATGGCTTGAATCCTTGCCCCAATATATATTAGACATGTGACTTGGGACAGTCTCTTAGCCTCTCTGGGCTCCAGTCTGCCATCTCTAAAGTAATAATTAACATGGACTTTCCTGTTGGTGCAATGGCTAAGATTCCATGCTCCCAATGCAGGGGGCCCAGGTTTGATCCCTGGTCAGGGAACTACATTCCACATGCTGCAAGAAAGAGTTCGCAAGTTGCAAGTAAAGAGTCCCATGTGCTGCAACTAAGACCTGGTGTAGCCAAATAAATAATAAATAAAAATTAAAGTAAAACAGTAACAGTATCTCTATTTTATAAGTTTTGTGAGAAAGCTAAATGTAAAAATAGCCATGGAACATTTATAACTGCGGTGCTGCACTGTAAACACCTAATAAATGTTGGCTGCAATGATCACGTTTACTATTATTATTTTCTGTAACATTATTGTAATTAATAGTCACAGTATTTTCTTTAAATGGCTCAAAGTTTAAAATGAGAGTAATTAAATAAGGGACACTTTATGTCACTACCATAAATAGAAGCCATTATCACTGCCATCAATAGATGTTAACCATAAAAATAAACGTGATAAAAACATACCTAAGTTATCACGTTCCAGCTGGGTTTGCTTATCTGCCAGGGTACTGAGCTGATGGCCTGCTTCTTCTCTGGCAAAAGAGATATTAACCAGGATTTCAAGCGTTCAGACAGAGTAGGACCAGACAGACTTTCTCCTTGACCGACTTAGGAGTGAAAGAGAACTATGCGATTCCCTGGCATTCAGTGTCCATATACTGGGTAACGTCTAAGGCAAACAGAATCCTTGGGGAGCAATGAGTCTTATACTTGGTGAAACATACATCTATTTCAACCAGGTTCCCAGGATCAAGTTCCTTTTACAATATTTTGACCAAGCTGGCCATCAACCTGTGTGGGGCAGGTCCCAATATTGCATATTCATGACTTTTTGATACACATATGGCATTTGTCATGTACTGCCTCAACAACCCATCACCCCATCTAGCCAAAGAATTTCTAGAAGGCAGGGCCCAAAGTCTTACACTTTTTTATGTCTGCTTATTATTTCATGCACTCTTTTATGTACAAAGAGATAGAGATAAACAGTAAACATGATAATCAGATTAAAATTCATTTAGTCTTGAAAATTTTAGATACTAGGGACAATCCCTTGATTTCTAACCTTTTTCTGGTGGGTAGAAGTCTGAGATCTCTTTAAGAACTGAAAACAAATTCTTAAATATAACATTCTATCCCCATTTCCCTTCTCACTAGAAATACAAGTATATACACTTATTTTTTGAAAGTTCACAGGCCTCCATGTGAGGAAACTAGAGATAACAGTGTCCTGGAGTAAAAAGAGATACCATAAAAGTTTTAGTCATCAAAGTATGTGAGCTATATTACCATTTTCTATAAAGCTCCATAAAAGGACTCTACATGCTAAAGTTAATATTTTGGTATTCTCTTTTCCAGGGGAATTATTTGTATCTGCTCTGTACTTTCAGGTCTAGAATGGAGAAACTTCCATGAGCAACCTGACTCTTTGCCTAAATCTTCTTTCCTCTCAACAAATATTGAACCAAGTGCCATGTGAAAAATATACACAGGAGCCTGGTAGGTTGTACTATTTTTTTCCTCCATGGCTGGACAAGAAAGCTATTTCTTTTCAAGGAAGAGTCTTTATTCTTTTCAGAAAAACCACCTAAAAAGAACTGGAAAGTCACACAGGTAATGGGTTCCAATAAATAATTCTCATGATGACAGAACATTTAAGGAATTGATATATGGGTCTGCTTCTACTTAATAGCCCAAATCTGCAAGGACCTTTTCCTGATTCCAAGGGGAAGCTGATGACAGAAAAAGTGAAGAGCTTAAGAAAGGAGCAGGAAGCCCCTACAATTAAAGGTGTCTTGGGGACCGACAGAAGCTAGTAATTTAGATATGCCAGTGTTAAGGGGAGTTTGATAAGGACATTGCAGGGGTGGGTTCTGAGGAGAACAGATCATCGTGAATCTGACCTACTTAAAGTGAAGGACAGGATAATATCTGAACATATTTGAACTGAATATATGCAAAAGAGTTTTCTGACAAATCTTCCTCTAATGATCAGCACACACTAAGTCTTGGACAATCTGGTAAAGGAAGCTTTTGCATAAATGTTAAACTTGAATGATGAAAGGAATATAGAAGTCCTGAAAATACTGATAATCTCAAGCAACAAGCCAAAGGTGCTATCATTATTTTCAAAGAACTCACAGTAGCAAATTATTCAAATTGATATCTCTAATCACTGAAAAAAATTAGATCGGCTAATGCTAACCCCAACAAAGTACGCTTTTTTGTGTTATCTCTGTGTCCAAGATATCAGGGGAAGTGATGCAGAATTGTTAGACATGTTTGCCTTGGGGAGATGGTAAAATTCAGATAAAGAATTTACTAGAAGCTTTTTCTTGATTGTGTGCCTGGGAGCGAATAAGTCAGTGTGTATTTGTGTGTATGTGTACATGTATGAGCTCAGTTCAAGAATAAGGAGAAGAATTATTAATAACATTTATCAGTTAGAATGATACATGAAAAATTGGATATGAATAGTAAACTCATTTTTTAAAATGAGGTAACCTGAATAATAAGTGATTTAGGGATATTCGCTTTGTAGTGGTCAAATAGCAGAGGGAAACAAAGTTGAAAAGAGTACAAAACATCAGGAGGTCTGTATAATTAATCAGTGATCCTACAAAGTATGCCATAAATTAGAGCTACAATTATACCACTGTGCTTGGGAAATAGAAAATCGGACTTCTTATATAAGCAGTCAGGCTTAATGTTTAAAATCTATCTCTAGCATAATGCAAAGTGCACTTTAGGAAATTTGGTTAAAAGAGTTAATGCTTCCATTGCTGCTGTTTACAACCTAATTTGCAAGTTTTTACAGCATCTAAATAGTCAACCTGCAGTCAAGAAAGAAATAGGATTGCCATTTTTGAATATCTTGTCAAGAAATAAAACTTTAAAAGTTGCTGGAAAATAAAGTTTCTATGGATGCTAAAATTAGTTAGAAAGCATTTTCCTTTTATAAATTAACTATAAATTTTACTTTCAATGTATAACTTGTGTCTTTGCAATTTTCAACTTCATTTCTTTCTACAGACGATATACTCCAAGATGTTCATTGTGCTAAATTATTTATTGCAAACATTCTGGGATTTTGCATTGTTTTTATGTTACAGGTAAAGATTTGTATAGCTTGGAAGAAAAATGTTTGCTTAATACAAATTACAATGTGCCAGGTTCCTTGCCAGCTTATGTTATGTTCAGTTCAATAGCTCAGTCGTGTCTGACTCTTTGTGACCCCATGGACTGCAGCACGTCAGGCTTCTCTGTTCATCACCAACTCCTGAAGCTTGCTCAAACTCATGTCCATCGAGTCAGTGATGCCATCCAACCATCTCATCCTCTGTCATCCCCTTCTCCTTTTGCCTTCAATCTTTCCCATCATCAGAGTCTTTTCTAAGGAGTCAGTTCTTCGCATCAGGTGGTCAAAGTATTGGAGTTTCAGCTTCAGCATTAGTCCTTCCAATGAATATTCAGTACTGATTTCCCTTAGAATGGATTGGTTTGATTTCCTTGCAATCCAAGGGACTCTAAGAGTCTTCTCCAACACCACAGTTCAAAAGCATCAATTCTTTGGCACTCAGCTTTCTTTATAGTCCGACTCTCACATTCATACATGAATACTGGAAAAACCATAGCTTTGAAAAGACAGATTTTTGTTGGCAAAGTAATGTCTCTGCTTTTTAATATGCTGTCTAGATTGGTCATAGCTTTTCTTTCAAGGAGCAAGTATCTTTTAATTTCATGGTTGCAGTCACCATCTGCAGTGAATATGTTATGTTATACCACTGAAATGATTCCAGGTCATTCACTAGGGTCATTTTTCCGAGAAAAAGGCATTAGGAAAGGTCAGTTGTGTCAATTGTGTGTGTGTGTATATATATATATATATGTATATGTATATACAGAAACCCAACTCAGCCTGGCATCTAATGGCATGTTTATATATATACACATACACACACACACACACACACACACACACACACACACACACACACACACAAAATATGCAGGGGACTCCCTATAAAGACGAAGAGTCTGGTTGGAACCTGCTTTTGGGTTCCTATGTGCACCCAGCTGTTCTGTCATTTGCCCATGTAGCCTCTCAGAATAAATCCCAAATTATCAGCTTTTAAGTGTATTAGTCATCTTCCTAACTTTTGTAGCCTGCTTGAACAATAAAATAAAGAAATACAGAGTCCTTCATTCTTGGTCTGCTCTACTTTTTAGTCTAAATATAATTAGGCCACAGACACTTCCTGAGCAACTGCTACATTAAAAGGCACTGTGGGACTTCCCTGGTGGCCCAGTGGTTAAGACGCTGAGCTTCCAATGCAGGGGGCCCAGGTTCAATCCCTGATCAGGGAACTAAGATCCCATATGCCACTCAGCATGGCCAAAAAATAAATAAAATAAAACCATGATGTAGAAGAATTAAAAAAAAAAAGGCACTGTGATAACCAATACAGGGGATTCAGAAGGAAAGCAGCAGCATCGCTGTGATGATCAAGCTCTCCTGTGGAGCAGACATCCACCTGCCTGCCTAGAATCCACTCCTGTTTGCCTAGTATTAACAATGATCCCTGTTTTCCTTTGGGAAGCCATGTCTCCCTATTTTCAGACCACAGAGTTTGGTGGTTATAATACCATCTTCTGACCACCAGGTTGTTCATGTGACTCAGGCATGGCCAGTGAGAGTATCCAATGCTCTTTGCTGAGGTCATTGGCTTAGGGGTGGGCACGTGACCTACTCTAGGCCAATCAGGGTTAAATAACTGTCATTCTAAGACACTTACTAAAACAACTGGAAAAGAGGTAAGCATTTTCTCCTGGAGTTATAAAATGGAAGATGATCTGGCAAGGGTCACCCGTTATTCCTAACAGGGAATAGCTTGCCTGAGAAAAAAACTGAGAGAAATTAAGTCTTGATGATATTTCACCAGCACACTGACAAAACTCTGGAATTTTCAGATACATGAACCAGGAAATTCCTTTTGAAGGGTGATGAAGATTTTCTAAGACATGACTATGGTGATAGTTGTGAAACTTACTATATTTATTAAAACTCATTGAATTTGACACTTAAGATGGATGAATTTTATGGTTTGTTAAGTATACCTCCATAAAATTGTTAAAAAATCTATTACATGCCAGGTTGAGTTGGGTTTTTGTTATCTGCAATCCCAGGAGTCATGACAGATACAGTCTTACTGGTGAGAGGGTGGACAGAGAAGAAATAGTATGTGTTTGGTGAGAGATGATGCATCAAATGGTGCAACACCAGAAGGGGTCAGTATGGATGCTTATGCTGATTATAACTGTCCACTTCCTTATCTACCTCTTCACCAGACTCTATGCTCATGAAATAGAGTCTTTTTTCTCTCTGTGTTCAAAACCTAGAACAGGGATGACTCAGACATGTTATAAACATGTTTGTGCTGTGGTGGTGGTGCTGGAGCCGCTGGGGAACTCTTCTTGTGAGAAGTGGCTTGTGGAAAGACTGTGATTCAAAATGACTTTGACTGTATGAGACACAAGAGGAAGTATTTGGACCTTTTAGCATGTGATCAAATGTTTTTCTGACTTAAAACAAAATCAGGGTTTCTCTCATGGCTCAGAGGTAAAGAATCTGCCTGCCAATGCAGGAGACTCAGGTTCAGTCTCTGGTCCAAGAAAAATCCCACATGTCATGCAGCAACTAAGCCTGTTTGCCACAGCTCCTAGTCTGTGCCCTAGAGCCTGGGAGCTGTATGTAACAAGAGGAGCTACCACAATGAGAAGCCTGCACACTGAAGCTAGAGAGTAGCCCCCACTCTCCACAAGTAGAGAAAAGTTTGCATAGCAATGGAGACCCAGCACAGCCAAAAATTAAAAACAATAAAATTATTTAAAAATCAAAGTTTGTAATTAGTGCTATGCATGTTTTCCAGAAAATTCAGATAAAAACATTATTTGAGACAAAGAAGTGTGGCCCTGTTAAGTTCATCCTCAGAATTGGACAAATTCCCTGGATAAGTGTTAGAATGTTCACCTTACTTTGTCTTCCTGGGGACAGGGTTCTTTGGAGAGATTATATACCCAATACATTTAGGTTGGCCCTTCCACAATTTTTCTCAGCAGCTCTTTAGCTGTTTAGGAATACATTCCAAAGTATGAAATGATAGATTCAGATATTTATCTTACTTTTGAGGAAGGAGGATAAAGCAAACATATTGTAATCAACTTCCAAGAAGCTTAAAACGTTATTTTCTTGTGAGAAAAAAATATGTACATGCCCACAGATTCTGTACTCTGTTCAGCTGCTGACAAGCCATTTTTGGAACTGTTCTTGAGATCTGTGCAGAAAAACAGCAAATGCGATCTCAGCTTATTTGTTCTGGCTGATACCATCTGAGCAGAAGCCCAAAGGCACAGGCTTTTGAGATAAGACAGACTTCCCCAGCTGAAAATGGGCATGGCTCAAAGACATAAGATCCACCCCACTCTTAAAAGGGGGCACAACTCTGTAACTTTTATTTGAAATTAAATCTCATCAAAATTGTTGTCATGGTTTTTCATAAACTCCTCTGCAGCAGGTAAGTAGAAATAAAATGCCTTTCCTTTCAGACTTAAAATTTTTAGAATGTGTCCATGTACATACATAAAGAAGGCTGAGTACCAAGGCACTGATGCTCTTGAATTGTGGTGCTTGGACTGCAAGGAGATCAAACCAGTCAATCCTAAAGGAAATCAACCCTGAATATTAACTGGAAAGACTGATGTTGAAGCTGAAACTCCAATAATTTGGCCATCTGATGGGAAGAGCCGTCACTGGAAAAGACCCTGATGCTGGGAAAGACTGAAGGCAAGAGGAGGAGGGGGTGACAGAGGATGAGAGAGTTGGATAGCAGCACTGACTCAGTGGACATGCATTTGAGTAAACTCCAGGGCTTAGTGAAAGACAGGAAATCCTGGCATGCCACAGTCCATGCGTCAGATTTAGACATGACTTAGCAACATACATATAAAGTGTGACTGAAGTCACCACTCACTTAGTGCCTAATCATGGGCATTTGTACAATTTCATTTTCTGAAAAATGCTGGGGTTGGATTTAGTGTTTTCTAGGTTGAAAAGTTCATAATTGTGTCACCAGTCAATAATGTAGAAGATTCAGACACTTCAGTGAAAAGAGACTTGGCTCATTGAAACAATCTGCCTATGCAGAGGACATAAAAGCTCTTATTTTGCACGGTTTAAACTAAATTCAAAATATCACTTGTTTACAGGAAAGCCTTCCAAACACCATGTCCAAATTGGATTTACACCAGCTGTTAATGATAAGAAAATAAAGTTAACTGGAAAACTGCACTTTCCAAATAATGAAGAGCCAATTTAAAAAAAATTGTTTATATTACCTGGGTTACTTCTTTTCTTTTTTTCTCTCTCTTTTCTATCTTAACATTCATTCATTGTCTATGTGTGATTACTAATCCTAATAGGTTCGTGGGCAATAATGTGAATAGGAAATACTCCCTGCCTTCAAGAAACTCACAGGCTGGTGAAAAATAAAAATCTCATCACCATCACCATCCATAAATAATAGATTAGACAGTGTGGTTTCCTTTTTGAAGCGGATATATGTATTTGAAGGATATACTGAGAACATTTGACAGAAGTTCTAAGAGGGAATTAATTGAGAAAGTTCTTTCATGGCGAGAAACTGACTTTTAAAGGGCCTGTAGAAATTAAATACATACATGCAAAGCACTGATGCGATAACAGACCCTCATAGTCAGGAATTAACTCTGAGGCAGAAAGGGAGCTGAATGACTCAGCAAGGGACCAGGTCACCAAGCCTGTTATGTAGCCTTATAACAAAGATTTTATCCTGAGGAAAAGGACTTGAAGCATGAGAGGGATATCATGATAGATGCATTTTTCAAAGATCATGTGAGTGAATGAGCAAGGAGAATGAATTTGAGTACAAGATGGAAACCAGCGAAACCAGGCCAAAAGCTCTTGCAAGGGTCCAGGTGTATGTTGCCCAAGAGATGGCCACTAAGCCTGTGTGGTTACTTACATTTAAATTAATTAAATTTAAATTTCAGCTCCTCTTTTGCCTTAGCCACCTTGAGAGTGGTCAGTAGACACATGTGGTGAGTGGCTGACATATTGGAATAGTGCAGATACAGAAAAATTCCATCAATACAGAAAATCTTATTGGGCAGTGTTGAACTAGACCAGAAATGAAGAGGCTTTAAACTAGGCAGTTGTGGCCAGGATGACCAAAAATGGCATGGGGGGAATATTTCCGAGGAGAATTAAATGAATAATATGAGGTGAATATGAGTTGAGGTGGGGCTTCCCAAGTGGTAAAGAATCTGCCTACCAATGCAGGAGTCATTGGAGATGCGGGTCCAGTCCCTGGGCTGGGAAGACATCCTGAAGAAGGAAATGGCAATCCATTCTAGTATTCCTGCTTGAGAAATCCCATAGACAGAGGAACCTGGTGGGCTAGAGTCCATGGGGTCACAAAAAAGTTGGACACAACTGAGCAATAGAGCATGCCCCATGAGAAGGGGCGTGAAGAAAGATTCAGACGCTATTGATTGTGGTGAGATAAAGGATACAGGAAGACTTTTTTTTTTATTATTGTTTTTGCCATACATTGTCATGATATCACCATGGGTTTACATATGCTTCCCCTCCGGAACCCCCCTCCCTCCTCCCTCCCACCCCGGGAAATCTCGCTGCACCAGTCCTGAGCATCAATCCTGGGCTGGCGATTGATTAGACACATGACAATTAACATGCTTCAATGCCCTTCTCCCATATCATCCCACCCTTACCCTCATCCACAAAGTCCACGAGTCTATTCTATACATCTGCGTTCCTTTTGTTGTCTCCCATGTTGGGTTCTCGTTACTGTCTTTCTAAATTCCATATATATGCGTTAATATACTGTATTGTTGTTTTTGCTTCTGGCTTACTTCACTCTGGATAATGGGCTCCAGTTTCGTCCATCTGAGTAGAATTGCTTCAAATGAATTTTTTTTTAATGCTGAGTAATATTCTATTGTGTATATGTACCACAGCTTTCTTATCCATTCATCAGGAAGACGTTTTGTATAGCATTGATGACCTGCTGAATTTGGCTGATTAATTATGACCATGCAGGTAGAAGATGATGCTGAAGATAATGCTTTAATTCTATAATTACATTTTATAAATATGATGAACTTTAATCGAATCAATGAACATTGGAATTGGGAGGCACCATTCAGTTTATAGATCAGAAAACACAGGGAGACCTCCGTCTCATTCACTGTGATCTCCTCAGTCCTATACTGCCTGATGTGTTGAGAAGCATAAATAAAGTCACTGTGAATGGATGGATCAAGGAGGCCCAGACATGACATGAAGTAGGGTCTAAGGTAGAATATCCCAGTTCTTGAAGTGAGAAACATGGTTAAATTCCCAGTTGTTGTTATGAATTAGATGTTGAATCATAGATAAATTATCAGTTTTCTAAATCATGGTTTCCTCTTCTATAAATGAAGCATTGGGTCACTGCAAGTATTAAAAAATAATTTACAAAATATTGCTTTGAAAATTATGAATTCCTTCAAATTGCAGAAGACTGTTGTTTATTATCATTATCCAGGCTTATCTAGTTCTTTATTCAAAGTTTGGTTGTGGATCAATGATAACAACACTGTTATATCTGAATGCTTCTGAGTAATGCAGAATCTCAAGTCCACAGCCTAGATGTTCTATATCAGAATTTTTATTTTAATAAAACTCCTAGATATTTTGCATGCTTCTTAAAGTCAGAGAAACAATAAACTACCTACTAAAAGACTCAGCAATTTCAAGTTTCCCGATTCTTATAGGATGGTGAATGAACAGTCAACACAATTACTAAGCCAATTTGGTGGGAAATGAATATAATTTGAAGTGTGATTTACTCACGTTGGATGTTCACAATTGAGGGCCCTAGAAAATCACTAGACAACAGTCTAATTTTCTTAGGTAGATGCCATCTTGGTAGTGGCCAAATCTGCAGTGAGATTGTTAATTATTTGGATGAGGACAGGGGAGATGTACTAACTGCTTCTCCAAATGACACAAAGGTAAGGAAGAGAGCTCCCATATTGTTTATCAGTCAGAGTACAATCAGAAGGCAGCAACCACACTGTGCATAGCAGAATTAAACTTCTAAATGATTTCCACCATCTGGAATGCTAGGCAGAAAACAATAATAAATGATGTTTAATAGAGACAATTATAAATGTCTCTATGAAGGTTTCATAGTGAACTGAGAACTTCCAGACATTCAAGCTGGATTTAGAAAAGGCAGAGGACCAGAGATTAAATTGTCAACATCTGTTGCATCATCGAAAAACCACAAGAGTTCCAGTAAAACATCTACCTCTGCTTTATTGACTATGCCAAAGCCTTTGACTCTGTGGATCATAATAAACTGTGGAAAATTCTTCAAGAGGTGGGAATACCAGACCACCTGACCTGCCTCCAGAGAAATCTGTATACAGGTCAAGAAGCAAAAGTTAGAACTGGACATGGACCAACAGAGTCACCCTGCTTATTTAAGTTACATACAGAGTACATCATGCAAAATGCAGGGCTGGTTGAAGCACAAGCTGGAATCAAGATTGCTGGGAGAAATATAAATAACCTCATATATGCAGATGACACCACCCTTACAGCAGAAAGTGAAGAAGACCCGAAGAGCTTCTTGATGAAAGGGAATGAGGATAGTGAAAACGTTCGCTTAAACTCAGCGTTCATAAAACTAAGATCATGACATCCAGTCCCATCACTTCATGGCAACTAGATGGGGAAACAATGTGAACAATGACAGACTTCATCTTTTAGAATTCCAAAATCACACAGATGGTGACTGCAGTCATGAAATTAAAAGACGCTTGGAAGAAAAGCTATGACCAACCTAGACAGCATATTAAAAAGCAGACACATTACTTTGCCGACAAAGGTCCATCTAGTCAAAGCCATGTTTTTTCCAATAGTCATGTACGGATGTGAGAATTGGACCATAAAGAAATCTGAGTGTGAAGGACTGATGCTTTTGAACTGTGGTTTGGAGAAGACTGTTGAGAGTCTCTTGGACTGCAAGGAGATCTAACCAGTCCATCCTAAAGGAAATAAGTTCTGAATACTCATTGGAAGAACTGATGCTGAAGCTCCAATTCTGGCCACCTGATGCGAATAACTGACTCCTTAGAAAAGACCTTGTTGGGTCATATGGCAGTTCTATTTCCAGTTTTTTAAGGAATCTCCACACTGTCCTCCATAGTGGCTGTACTAGTTTGCATCCCCACCAACAGTGTGAGAGGATTCCCTTTTCTCCATATCCTCTCTAGCATTTATTGCTTGTAGACTTTTGGATGGCAGCCATTCTGACTGGTGTAAAGTGGTACCTCATTGTGGTTTTGATTTGCATTTCTCTGATAATGAGTGATGTTGAGCATCTTTTCATGTGTTTGTTAGCCATTTTTATGTCTTCTTTGGAGAAATGTCTGTTTAGTTCTTTGGGCCACTTTTTGATTGGGTCATTTATTTTTCTGGAATTGAGCTGCAGGAGTTGCTTGTATATTTTTGAGATTAATTGTTTGTCCATTGCTTTGTTTGCTATTACTTTCTCCCATTCTGAAGGCTGCCTTTTTACCTTGTTTTTAGTTTCCTTTGTTGTGCAGAAGCTTTTAATTTTAATTAGGTCCCATTTGTTTATTTTTGCTTTTATTGCCAATATTCTGGGAGGTGGGTCATAGAGGATCCTGCTTTGGTTTATGTCGGAGAGTGTTTTGCCTGTTTTCCTCTAGCAGTTTTATAGTTTCTGGTCTTATGTTGGGCATACACACCAAGGAAACCAGAATTGAAAGAGACACGTGTACCCCAATGTTCATCGCTGCATTGTTTACAATAGCCAGGACATGGTAGCAACCTATATGTCCATCAACAGATGAATGGATAAGAAAGCTGTGGTACATATACACAATGGAATATTACTCAGCCATTAAAAAGGATATATTTAAATCAGTTCTACCCATGTGGAGGAAACTGGAGCCTATTATCCAGAGTGAAGTAAGCCAGAAGGAAAAACAACAATACAGTATACTAATGCATATATATGGAATTTAGAAAGATGGTAACGACAACCCTGTATGCAAGACAGCAAAAGAAACGCAGATGTATAGAACAGTCTTTTGGACTCTATGGGAGAGGGCAAGGGTGGGATGATATGGGAAAACAGCATTGAACATGTAAATTATCATATGTGAAATCAACTGCCAGCCCAGGTTTGATGCTTGATATAGGTTGCTCAGGGCTGGTGCACTGGGATGACCCAGAGGGATGGAATTGGGAGGGAGGTGGGAGGGGGAAGGGGGCATGTGTTCTGGAAGGGGAACACATGTATATCCATGGCAGATTCATGTCAATGTATGGCAAAACCAACATGGTAATGTAAATAAAATTTAAAAAAATAATAAAATTAAAAAAAAAGACAACAAAAAAAGAGAGAGAGAGAGAGAGAGAGAGAAAAGACCTTATTGCTGGGAAGGGTTGAAGACAGGGGGAGGAGGGGATGACCAAAGATGAGACAGTTGGATGGCATCACTGACCTGATGGACATGAGTTTGAGCAACCTCTGGGAGTTGGTGATGGACAAGGAAGACTGGCTTGCTATAGTCCATGGGGTCACGAAGAGTCAGACAAGACTAAGTGACTGAACTGAACTATGAAGTTTCAAAAATATTAAATATGCAAATATGATGTTCTTTTATTCATTAAATATACAGGCAAAAAGAACACACTGTGTGTCATGCAAAGTACTGGGAAAGCAATGGTGAGCCAAGCTGATGAGGTCTCTGCCCTCATGAAACTTAAATTATTTTAGAGGAGACTATGTTTTCTATGGGCAACTATTCTCACATTCACTAATTTAACAAACACAGCTTGAGCATCCACTGTGAGCCCTGTCCTCTTCTGGGTACTGAACAACCAGCAATAAATAAGACAAATGATGTCACTGCTCTCTAGGAGCTGATATTTTAGTGAAAGGAGGGAGATAAGAAATAATAAAGCAGATATATGAATGCTATAATTTCATTGAGTAATATGAGCCAAGAATAAAATGCAGACATTAATCTGATAGATTTGTGTGTTCCAGGAAGAAGGAAGAGGGTAAGACATGAGTTTGGTGGCTAAAGCTTGAGCCAAGCCATGTAGTAAGAAATTTAAATTTTATTTCTAAACCAACTTGAAGCTAAATAAACATATTCACAAATGTAAAAATTATATCATAATAGCTGCCACAATGGAGAAGTATATAGTATTTTAAGAGTTAATGATAAGAGAGTTTAAGTCTAAGCAAGTAATGATGCCACTGAGATCTGAAGCAAGAGTCAGTTAGGCAAAAAAAGAAAGCAGGAGAGTATATTCTATATAGAAGGGAGAGAAATGATCATGGCATAGATTAGACAAACAGTGAGAAAATTAATTAATAAATTTCAGGTGACCTAATAAACTCAGTCTGATACAACAGAATAATGACGCTGCCAAAACTGTGAACATAATTTTGGGTTGCATGGATAGATATACACCATCCAGAATGCGGAAGTGGGTGGCACTCTATTTTGTGCTGATCAGACTGCAGTTGGTGCTAAGGTACCACCTTTCAACAGCCCTTACAAAATGCAACTGTGTTTAGGACATTTGATGATACATGGGGAGAAGAGAGATAGGACTCTAAACCTCTTCACAGGAAAATGAAAGAATGGTGCTCCCCATTTCTTTGTTGTTACTTCTTGCCTACCTAACATCTGGTCTCACCTTGTAATATTGCCTCCATTTTCTTTTGAGGAAGTGGCGCAGTGGTAAAGGATCCACCTGCCAATGAGGGAGATGTAAGAGATGCAGGTTCGATCTCTGGGTCATGAAGATACTCTGGAGGAGGAAATGGCAACCCATTCTAGTATTCTTGCTCGGAAAAATCCCATCGACAGAGGAGCTTAACAAGCTACAGTCCATGGGGCCACAAAGAGTCATACACGACTGAGCATGCACACACTTCCCCATTGGGTTTGACCTGGTGGGCTGTAGTCAGGAGCTTTCACTTTCCCTGTGGTTTGGACGGGTGCTACAATGGCCACACACGACTACATTCCCCTAGAAGAGCAGAACAAAGAACATGAAGATGGTTGGGGTTTATTAAACTCAGCAGTGGCAGCCTGACCAAATGGCCCCTATAAAGAACAACTTCTGCATTTCTTGTTCCCTAACCTCAGACAGTCAACTTGGGCAAACTCAGTTTCAAACCTTCTTCTTCCATGGATTTTCTAAGTCCTTGATATCCTCTCAGTAAAAGTTCTTGCTTGCTTGAGTTAGCTAAGTTATTTTTGCTAATTGCAACCAAAGAACACTGACACATTTAGCTGTGGTGAACAAAACACTTGGGTGAGCCGGGGGACAGGAGAGCTGCTGTCTTCAAACATTTGGAAGACTGTTAAAGAAAAGGAAGCTTAGATTTCTTCTGCACCATACCAGGGAGCTGATTTAAAACTCAATGATAGGAAGGGGAACACATGTATACCCATGGATTCATGTCAATGTATGGCAAAATCAACACGAAAATGCAAAGAAAAAATAAATAAATACATTTAAAAAACCCTCAATGATAAAAACTATATTTATGAATAAACATTTTAATAAATGAAATTCCCCTAAGTGGTACAATTCTTCAATGAAAGGTCACCAGTTTCTATTAGTGAAGGTATTCTCAACAGAAGAGAGCTAAACAAATTAGGTTTTTCTTACAGAGAAGTCAGGAATGAGAAAGAATGGTTGAAATGATTTTTAAGGTTCACAGATTCACTAATTTTCAGGGTTCAAATGATATCTGTCATACAACTTATATTTTTCATTGTAATTTTTTGTTATATTTTTTGTCAGCATATTGCTCCCAAGATTAAATAGACTTTGATGGATAAGAAAGAGGCAGTGGATTTTTATAGGAAGCACAACTAAAAACAAAAACACAAAAATGTCAAGTGTCTAATGGATTGAAAAAGTTAGGGCATGCTTTCTAGACCAACTTCCCTGTATAAAAGGTTATCCTGTGCACCTGGTTTTGTTTTCATCTCTGAAACATGACACCAAAGCTAAACCACAGCCCGGTAATTTCATTGTCTCCAATCCACATTTCAAGTATTTGAGAGAGTAATAATATCCTTTGCTTTCCCAGCTATTATGGAGGGTAGCTGGGTAGGACTGAATGGATGGCTGATTTCTAATGATGTGGTTTGGTTCAGAGGTGGCCATGCTACCTTCAGCAGGAACTTGACAATATTTTAGGTAGTAGGCACTGAGACAAATAAAAAAATATTTATTTATTTATGTAAGGTATGCTCTCAAAGGTTGTCATTTTTCTATAATGAAGATTTTCCTATAGTTGCTGAACTATTAATTGTATTATTAAATACCTCTCATATGAAGCTCTGTATCAGTTAGTTATCACTGAATAACAAGTAGCACCCAAATTCAGTTGCTTAAAACACCAAGTTGCTTAAAAAAAAAATTTCTCATGGGTCTGTGGATCAGCTAAGTGTTAGCTGGAGTGGTGGGGTGACTGGGCTATGTTTGTCTTTTCCTAATCCAGCAGACTGTGCTTGTTTTATTTGCAGGGTAGTGACAAGCAGCAAGGGAAAAGCTCTAATGTGCAACCACTTTTAAAGCATTTGCTTGCATCAATTTTACTAACATTCTGCTGGACAAAGCACAGCCAAGACAGAGTCAAAATGGGAAGGAGTTGTCAATGGGCATGAATATAGGTAAGTATAAAACAATTGGGGACAACTGCTGCAATCAATCTGCTTCTGGATTAAAGTAATAAGTTTATTTATAATTGACTATTGGGAGAAAACTGTCTATTTTCAATAACATTTTTCAGATAACGAAATTTGTAGCTCACTTATCTCTCTTCCTAGGTTACTAGAAAGCTCAAAATATTCATATTTATTTATCCGAATCACTACTAATATACACTTCTCCCTTTTTGTACAAGGTCTAACTCTTCTATTTCAAAAGTCTTACTGTATATTAACTTGTAAGCTACCTCAAGATTTTGTTTGTTTGTTTCAGAGAGATTGTATATAGACAAAAAGTGAAGATATTGTCATTGTCCATTCAGTGTCTATAGATATTAAAATGTCTGTGGACAAGAGAAGAGAGAGAAGCTTTATTTTTTAAAGGGGCTTTAGTCATCATTACATATTACATTCTCCTAGTTCTACTATGAACCAAAGTGACAGCGGTGTGTCTCAACAAAAGTTTTTCTGGGAATTACCTCAAACCAATTTCCACTAGGGATGCAGCCTCTGACAATCTCTACAGGTTCAAAAAGAGAAGTGTTTTAAAATTCCTAACTCACACCCAAGAAGGTGACAGATGTAAAGAAAATCATCTGAAAATGAAGTTCTTCATTTCATTTTAGAATATTTCTTCTAAAGATATCATGAAACCGGTTTTCAAAGGACTTTGAAGATGTAGCAGCAGTGTTTCATGCCCGTATGACTGAGTCCAGGAAATATTACCTGAGCCTTGGCAGTGGAATTTGAAATGCTGACTTGAAATATTTTCATTGAAGTTGTAGCAACATTAAATAGAACTAGAAAGTTATTTAAGCTGGTTTTAACATTTTCTTATATATTTCCTCTGAACTGACAGGAAACTCTCAAAGTTGGTGAGACAAAGAATTAACAGGTGTTAAAAGCCTTTGGGGAAATTTACCCCTAGAAGACACCAGAGGATTTTGATAGATTCCAAATCACTTTTGATGATCTGGAGATTTCTTTGTGATCAATCAGTCACAAAGCAAAATGAATCTGAAAATAAAGGGTGTGTAGTGAGTCAGTGCTCAGTTGTGTCTGACGCTTTGCATTGAGTTCTCCGAATTAAATGAAGAGTGGGCTAGGTATGTATTTAATTTGATGGTAAGAAGGTGATTTATATTAAAATATTAGTTAGACTGTCTACACCAATTTTAAAACCAGGGATAGCTCTTCAATGATTTTCACACAACAGGTTGAGAGGTATCAATGTGAAAAGGGCTACCAAAAAGTCACAATCAATTTAAAGAATTCATAAACACCTCACATAGACTTGAGGACTTTCTGGTTTCATCACACTGAAATATGGCTAGGTATTTATAATTTTAAAGAGCATTTCACAGAAACTCTATACATATTATGGATACAAAAAAATATTGCCTTCTGAAAGCTTGCTCTGAAAACATCACACAACTCCTTATTTTTAATACATTTCCCCCTAGAAGCTAACTGCGTTGACCAAAAAGGACTTCAAAGGGTAATATTCTTTTCTTGATGTCAAAATATCGCCATAGTTTCCTTTAATGGTATTTATTCCTGTGAAGGAAGAAATAGTTTATAGTTATCATTAACTGCTTATATATTTTACTCAGTATGATCCAGAGGAAGGCTCTGGCACACATGTTGAGACCTTTGATTTCAACTGATGCCTCAGTAGTTCTAATTGTGAGTATGTCTTTGTAGGTATGTGGATACCCAAAGACTGCTGACTCTTTTGTCTCCTAGGGGCACAACTTTTGTCAAACAAATTGGTCAAGAGAACTAGTCAATGCAAGGGCTTTTTTGTCTTTATGCCTGTTGGTCTGGAGTTACGTAGGAATTTAGAAATTCATAAAATCTAAATTCCTTTAGTCTAGTTTTAGTTTTACCACTTGACTCATGGAGTGTAAGGAATACCTTCTCTTACCCTTTCCACAAATGCACTGCTTCCTTATCATGTGAGGTACCTCTTTATTGCTGTTGTTGTGTTGATAAGTTGTGTCCGATTCTTTGGTGACCCCATGGACTGTAGCCCACGAGGCTTCTCTGTCCATGGGATTTCCCAGGCAAGAATATGGGAGTGGGTTACCATTTCCTTCTCCAGGGGATCTTCTCAACCCAGGGATAAAACTCATGTCTCCTATACTAGCGGGAGGATTCTTTACCACTGAGCCACCTGTGAAGTGCAAGGCACCTCTTAGATCTTGTCTTTTATGAAGACGTCTCTGATTCTCCTATCTTGAGTTTCTTTCCCTTGCATTCTTGCATCCATCACTTTTCCTGCTTCTTAAGGGACTTTTTGCTTTCTATATTATATCATAATGCTTCCTGAGGTACACTTTATCACCACAGTTGTACTGAGGGGAGTGATGACAGAGATAATTCAAAAAAATAAAGACTGTTTATGCTAATGTTAAAAGGAACACATTTGAAAAGGTATCAGGGAAGATTCAAGGTTGGCTGCCATGGGAATTCAACAGTCTGAGTTATGCTGACAAATTTCCATGTTTCAATACCTTAGCAACCACTGATCGTTGTACTGCCTACACAGGTTTGCCTTTTCTAGAAAGTCATATAATTAGAATCATACAATTTCTACTTTTTCAGATTGGCTTCTTTCACTTAGTAATATGTATTTCTCATCTCTCCTTGATAGTTTTTGTTTTTTAATTTAATAAAATATTGATTGAAATATTTAATGAAATATTGGCTATATTCACTATGCTGTACAACATATCCTTGTAGCTTATTTTATACAATTTGAAATATTTAATGAAATATTGGCTATATTCACTATGTTGTACAGCATATCCTTGTAGCTTATTTTATACATAATAGTTTGTACCTCTTAATCCTCTACCCCTATAATGCACCACTGGGGTGAGGATTTTTGCATCTATATTCATGAGATACTGATCTGTACAGTCATCCCATGGCATTCATGGGAGATTGGTTCTAGGACCATCCATAGATGCCAAAATCTACAAATGCTCAAGTCCCATTATTGGTCCATCACATCCATGATTCTAAATCTGTGTACTCAGATGGACCATGTAATACTGTAGTATTTATTGAAAAAATATTCACATACGTTGACTCTCACGGTTCTATTCCAAGTTGTTTTAAGTGTCAACTGTGCTTTCTTTTCACATGTCTTTGTGTGGTTTCAGTATTAAGGTAATGTTGGCCTCAGAGGATGAATTAAGAAGTATTCCCTCCATTTCTGTCTTCTGAAAGAGACTATAGTTTATTGGTATAATTTCTTCCTGAAATGTTTTGGTAGAACTGAACAGTAAATGCATCTAGGCAATGTGCTTTCTATTTTGGAAGGTTATTAATTATTGATTCAGTATTTCTAACAGATATAGGCCTATTCAGATTGTTGATTTCTTCTTGTGTGAATTTTTGAAGACTGTACTTAAGCAAGGGGCTCACTTCATTTAGTTTATCTAATTTGTGGGTGCTGAGTCCAGCATGGCATTAATTACTCTTTTCCTGTCCACGGGATCTGCAGTGATACTCCTCTTTCATTCTCATATTAGTATCTTTTATTAGTATTTTTCATATATTTAATTCTCATTCTCTCTTTTTTCTTGGTTAATCTGTAACATGAACAACAGACTGGTTCCAAATAGGAAAAGGAATACGTCAAGGCTGTATATTGTCACCCTGCTTATTTAACTTCTATGCAGAGTACATCATGAGAAACGCTGGGCTGGAAGAAGCACAAGCTGGAATCAAGACTGCCGGGAGAAATATCAATAACCTCAGATATGCAGACGACACCACACTTATGGTAGAAAGTGAAGAAGAACTAAAGAGCCTCTTGATGAAAGTGAAAGAGGAGAGTGAAAAAGTTGGCTTAAAGCTCAACATTCAGAAAACTAAGATCATGGCATCCGGTCCCATCACTTCATGGCAGATAAATGGGGAAACAGTGGAAACAGTGGCTGACTTTATTTTTCTGGACTCCAAAATCACTGCAGATGGTGATTGCAGCCATGAAATTAAAAGACGCTTACTCCTTGGAAGGAAAGTTATGACCAACCTAGAAAGCATATTAAAAAGCAGAGACATTACTTTGTCAACAAAGGTCCATCTAGTCAAGGCTATGGTTTTTCCAGTGGTTATGTATGGATGTGAGAGTTGGACCATAAACAAAGCTGAGTGCCGAAGAATTGATGCTATTGAACTGTGGTGTTGGAGAAGACTCTTTAGAGTCCCTTGGACTGCAAGGAGATTCAACCAGTCCATCCTATAGGAGATCAGTCCTGGGTGTTCACTGGAAGGACTGATGTTGAAGCTGAAACTCCAGTACTTTGGCCACCTGATGCGAAGAGCTGACTCTTTGGAAAAGACCCTGATGCTGGGAAAGATCGAGGGCAGGAGGAGAAGGGGACGACAGAAGATGAGATGGCTGGATGGCATCACTGAATTGATGGACATGGATTTGGGTGGACTCCAGGAGCTGGTGATGGACAGGGAGGCCTGGCGTGCTGCAGTTCATGAGATCACAAAGAGTCGGACATGACTGAACGACTGAACTGATCTGAACTGAAGTTACTATTTTCAATTCTTTCAAGGATATACCTATAAGTATCATGTGATAATTTTATTTTTAATCTTTTGAGAAATCTCCATACTCTTTCCCACAGTGGTTGTATCAATTTATATTCTCACTAACATGAGGGTTCCACTTTCCCATACTATCTTCTTTCTAGTTTTTTTTTTAAATATATTTATTTTTTAATTGAAGGATAATTGCTTTACAGAATTTTGTTGTTTTATCAGCCATAGGTATACATATATCCTCTCCCTTTTGAACCTCCCTCTCATCTCCCTTCCCCTCCCACCCCTCTAAGTTGATACAGAGCTCCTGTTTGAGTTTCCTGAGCCATACAGCAAATTCCTGTTGGCTATCTACTTTATATATGTAATGTAAACTTCCATGTTACCCTTTCCATACATCTCACCCTCTCCTCCCCTCTCCCCATGTCAGTAAGTCTATTCTCTATGTCTGTTTCTCCATTGCTGCCCTGTAAATAGATTCTTCTGTACTATTTTTCTAGATTTCATATATATGCATTAGAATACAATATTTTTCTTTCTCTTTTTTACTTACTTCACTCTGTATAATAGGTTCTAGGTTTTTTCACTTCATTAAAACTGACTTAAATGCATTCCTTTTTATGGCTGAGTAATATTCCATTGTATATATGTCCCACAACTTCCTTATCCATTCAAATATCAAAGGACATCTAGGTTGCTTCCATGTTCTAGCTATTGTAAATAGTGCTGCAATGAACAATGGGATACATGTATATTTTTCAGTTTTGGTTTCCTCAGGATATATGCCTAGGAGTGGGATTGCTGGGTCATATGGTGGTTTTATTTCTAGCTTTATAATGAACCTCCATACTGTTTTGCATCCATATATCTTCCATTTTGACACTTTCTTCTTATATAGATAGCTATGCCCAGCATCCACTAGTTTTGTATCTAGTGAAGGTAATTTGAAAAGCCACCTCTCTTCCAGTCTCAGCAATATAGTGTTGTCAGGGTTTTACCACTAAACCTTGGAGTGAAACACAGAAGCCAGACTTACACTGATCAGAGAATTTAACTTCTTCTGGACATAGTGATTGGTTAGGGATGATCACATGATCCAACTAGCTCAATGATCTGCAATAAGACTTATTCTGGAACTTTCTGAACAATGATTCTCACTCTTTCCTTCTAAAATTAAGTATCTGCAGACTTGAGGTCTGGAGTTGCTACAACTATCTTTCTTTTTTCTTTTTTGGCCCAGAGGAGGAAAAGAGTCATCAAGAAGAGCTGAGCTTGTGTTTATTTTGTGACTTGCAACGAGAAAAAAGACCTAAGACACTCCACCTGATTAACACATGCAAATACCATCTACTATTATGTTGGCAGAATAATGCTAACATATAAGATTTATATTAGACTTGAGTCCTAGGGAATATTTCATCTTTAAATCTGATTTTGCATCTAATGTCACTCATTACATATGATGCTTAATTTTCAATTCTTAGATTTTGGTGAGCACCTGGCTGTC
Organism: Antilocapra americana; assembly: GCA_007570785.1. NCBI lineage: Eukaryota > Metazoa > Chordata > Mammalia > Artiodactyla > Antilocapridae > Antilocapra > Antilocapra americana. The sequence continues at coordinate 20,694,747 of ML660201.1, forward strand.
TCCTTTGCCTACTATTTTTTAAAGATCATTAAAACTTTGGAATGTCTTATAAGACTTTTCATGGCAGATTCACCTTCATGACTAGCTTTGCTTTAGCCAATATTAAAATAAAGTTGAAGTGCTAGAGAATCAGCCCACTCTTATCTGCCACGTGTTCCTTCAAAATATTCCAGGTGATAGGAAGAGGGAGAGTGACTATAGTTAAATATAAGTTTTATAACCTACTTAATTCTTATGATAGAACTCCTTATGGTGAGAGAAAGAAGATTAGAGAACAAAAGCCAAGATTTAAAAACCTAAGCAAAATTGTCTAGAGACAGAAGCTTAAAATTAGTCCCAGGCAGAGAGGATAAAAGTGCTAGAAAACTCCATATGATATTGTTGTAATTACTGACTAGACCTAGATTGCATGCCTATGAAGTTATTACATAGCAACATTAAATGCACCAAGGCTGTAGGTCTTCACTATCCATCCTAGGCATGAAAAGTTCTAACTCCAATACATGAACAGCCCTCCCCCTCAGTGAAAAGAGGAGGAAGGAGTCAGGCATTGTTGGCCCTTTCGATTTGGATGACACGTGTTCTCTGAACCACCTAGAGGGATTCTCTGTAGACTGAATGAAATCCAAAGGTCAGAGAAAAAAAAAAAACAAACAAAACTGATAAATATAATTGGGATTTCCTTGCAGCACCATATTTGATGACAAGACATTTGACACAGTGACGATTTAATATGTGGAAAAGGGGAGAAAGACCAGACATACTGTCCATCCGTAGTAATTGATCTTCTGCAAGTTCCCACTGGGCACAGGGGGACAATGCTCATAAATAGCTTCTTCATGTAACCCAAAGGGAGAAGGTGAAAGACCTTGTTCATTTCAGTGAAGATTCCTCTTTCTCTCTAGGAGACAAGCTGACATGGTGACATCGAGCAGAGGGACCAGAGGAGGCTGGGTGATATGTAGTCAATCAAGGTAAGATTTCCGAATGGAAACTCAATCTCCCTCAGGTCAGGTTTATAAGTCTGCAATTATCTTGTATGACATACAAATAAATCTCCACTTCCTTACTTTGGAAAGAATTAGTGCATATTTTAGAAAAGGAAATGTGAGAATGAATGATTCTCACATTCAGAAATCTTCCATTCACTATGTATTATGGAAACTAAAAGCTGATTCTATAGGTATCAATTTGATCTGAGATTACTTATTGCTTAGATAAATGGCTCTAACACTTTTATCTAGAGTGTTAGCATAGTACCTGGCACACAATATTGCTGCTGTGCTGTGCTTAGTCACTCAGTTGTGTCCAGCTCTTTGCGACCCCATGGACTGAAGCCCACTAGACTCCTCTGTCCATGGGGATTTTCCAGGCAAGAATACTGGAGTGAGTTGATATGTTGCTAAATAATATTTAAATGAATGGACTGATGAATTAATGCCTCCATCAACTAATTAATTTCCTCCAGGTGGTCTGGAGATCTGTTATTTAAATCAGTAGACCCAACAAAGCTTGACAACTTCCCTTACCTTTAACTGAGGGAAAAGACAGTTCATGTATTACAGTCAGAACTTTGCAAGGCTGGAATGTATAGCAAAGATCAGGTAGATGTTGAATGTGCTACTGAATATACTACTCTAAAGTTTATAGAAGTCTTGGCTGGAAACAAAACTTGGACTACCTCAGCATTTAGAAAGCTTAGAAGGCTGTGAACTAGATGAAGACAAGACACCTAGGAAGAGGGAAGAGATAGATAAGAGGCCTAAACATTGGGTCCTGGGTCAGTGTGGAGATTGTAGATATGAAAAGACAACACACTTAAATAAGAAGGAGTGACTGGCGTATAGAAAGTAAGCCAGGGTGCTGGATATAGGGCAAAATAAGAGTTTCACTCTAGGAGGAGTGGCCCATACCCATGTCTAATGCAGCAGAGAGAGACTAAGTTGAAGAATGAATACTAGTCATTAGATTTGACATTAACACTCTTGTGAAGTGTCATTAACCTTAACAACAGTGGTTTCAGGGCAGTGTGGGGGAAGGCTTATGGTGAGGGCACTCTGGTAGGTGATGGTACACTTCATAGAGATAGGGCATATTGGGGAGACACATTTAAGGGAAGAGTGAGATGATGAGATCAGATCTAGATGTGGTGAGCTTGCGATCATGTGGAATATTCATACAATGGTGTGTATGTAATTTTGAAGTCAAGCAACTCTACAAATGAACTATGGTTTTGCCACTCACTCATCTGAAAGGCTATGGGTATGTTAGTAAATGCTGAGCAGCTTCAGTTCCTTCAAGTGTAAGAGAGCATAATAACAATGAGCTGGAAAGTTCTAGAGAGATTCACATAAAGTATACACCTAGCACGTATTAAACACTTGATATATGCTAGCTGTTATTGTAATTATGTTGGTAGAGATGCCCTAAATATGGCTGCTCAGAAATTCCCAAAGTTATTACTATAATTCTCATCAGAATCCCAGAGATTTTAAGTGGGTAATGTGAATAGCAGTGAGTTAAATAGCATGTCTCAAGAAGATACTGAGTTGTTTTAAAATTTGAAATACTTTTAGGATACTGACAAAATCATATAATGACATATGATCAAGCTGTTACAAATGAAAATGACAACAAATGAAACTAGGCTCTAGGCTTCCATTATGAAATGATATCTACTATATAATTTTAAATTAAAAAGTCAAGCTATAAAACAGGTATGAGAGTGTCATTTTTGAAAAAAATGTGTATGCATTTAAAATCTATAGAATAAAACCTCTATAGTGCTTTACCATTTCTAAAGCACTTTGCCATCTGATGAAGTTTCACCAGAACACTGGAGGTATTTATTATTGAGTGCATTTTAAAGACAAGAAATTAAGTGATTTGCTTATGGAGATGGCAAAATGGGCCACGGATTCCACTCCCCAAATCAAGCTCTTTTCGTATCAAATCATGTCATTGCAGTAGCCTCAAGTTCTGAGAGTGTCTGGGACTAAGAGTTCCAAACTCATGGGAAGGTATGAGCACAGAGAGGGGAGAGGGTCCATCTCCATCCACAAAACCATCCAAGCCTTTTACTTAAGGCTGCTCTGGGAAAAACTAGTTCTTTTATGCTCTTTATCTTTTTTCTCTGTTTGTGAGGGCTTTCACCTCTGCTTTAAGAAGCTCCTTATTACAGAGGCAGCAGGATTTTTCTCCAGGATTTGGGGCATCAGGCCAAGGGTAGAAGCCTGGCCTTTCTGGGTTGGGTGACTTGCAGAACTCCCCAGCATCTGAGTAAGGGTTGGGAATCCCCCAAGTCTTACTTTAGTTGATGTTAAATTTGTCAAGTTTCTTTTAGTTTGTTCAGTCATCAAAGAGCTCCCAGCACAAGGAACTTTGACACACATGACTTGTTTAGAGGTTAAAATTTTGGCATTCCAAAACAAAACTGCTTTTGAAAATAATATTTAAAAGGTGAAGTCACTAGAGGCATATATTAACACATACTACGATTTTGATGCTTGCAAATAAGGATTTGCAATGAAAGGGGGAAAAAAGGGAACTGTCATACAGAGATGGCCATATTTGCTGTTCTGGTATATACACATGAAGGAATAAAACTTTCATTGTGGGAAGTTATAAATACTGATTTAGTATCTGCGTGCATGCATGCTAAGTTGCTCCAGTGATGCCCAGCTCTTTGTGATCCTAAGGACTGTAGCCTGCCATGCTTCTCTGCTCATGGAGATTCTCCAGGCAATAATAATGGAGTGGGTTGCTGTGCCCTCCTCTGGGGGATCTTCCTGATCCAGGGATTGAACCTGTGTCTCCTGTGGCTCCTACATTGCAGGTGGATTCTTTACTGCTGAGCCACCAGGGAAGCCCCCATTTAGTATCTATTACATGCCAAATACTATGTTAAAGAGGTCAAGATACCACAATGAGCAAGGCAGGCAAGTTTGTCCTCACGAGGCTTAATAGTCTAGTGTATGAGTAGGACTCTAAACCAAAAATTGTGGCTTCAAATGAAAAATGCATGAGCTCAGGGAAGAGATTAGACCATCTAGGGATTCAGGAAGGTCTCCATGCAGAGTCAAAATCAATTCACCCAAGAACACTGGAGTATCTTTTCTTTCTCCACACCCACTAGACACTGTCAGGGGAGTTTCAATGATAGCCTAGGTCAGAGGTTCCATGCTGCCTTCAATTGTCTGCCCCAGTGCCATCACTGATGTCAGGGCAAAGGACATTTGTTTTGCTGAAAGAAGGTCTATTTCAGCCTCTCTGGGTTCAAGTGTCATACACAGATGTGGGCAAAGTAATATTTGGATATCACTGGGATGAGAACCTGCTCATCATCATAGACAGAGGCAGATCTTACTGCTGAGCACAAGATGCTTATATAACAAGCTACTGATGTGTTAGGGGCTTCCCCAACTCCTCTGGCACGTTCAACCCCATTTTCCAAATCTCCTTCAGTGAGAGTCAATGAAGCAGGGAAGTATAATGACTCAGTCTGCAAGGATACAGATGCCAGGCAACCTGAGTCTGCACAAAGGCAGCCAAAAGGTTTCTCCCAAAGAACTTCACAGATACCAGTATCACAACCAGAATGCTGAGCACTCACTGGCAGGGGTGGCAGCATTGGACTCCAGGGCATGCTCTCCTTCGAGAGAAAAGAACTCTCTGGAGGGCATGCACTTGTTTTAGTTCCAGGGAATCCTACCCGTCTACACACTCAACACCACCATTAGTCCCAGCTGCCGTACCTAATCAGGTGGGTAACTAGATAAGTTAAATGCAAATGCTTTTGTAAAACAAAATGTTTCAAAGTGCCCCTCAACGGTTTTAGATACGCCAGATAGTAAGTTGTCCAGTTCAAATGGGATAAGATGTAATTACGTTTAAGAACTAAGACCAATACCAAAGTCATTAAAAAATTACTTCTAATTATCAGACGGTAAAAAATTTACCTCCCATGCAGGAGGCCAGAGTTCAATAGTGGGATCGTGAAGATCACCTGGAGAAAGGAATGGCTGTGCACTCCAGTATTCTTGCCTGGAGAATTCCACTGACAGAGGAGCCCAGTGGCAGGCTACAGGTGGAAGAGTTGGACATGACAGAGCAACTACACTTTCACTTTTTCCCTAATTTTTCTAAGACAAATTTAATGAAAAAAACCTAGAGATCTCTTCAAGATAATTAACGATACTGAGGGAACATTTCACACAAAGATGGGCACAATAAAGGACAGAAATGGTAGGGACCTAATAGAAGCAGAAGATATTAAGAAGAGGTGGCAAGAATACACAGAAGAACTATACAAAAAAGATCTTGATAACCCAGATAATCATGATGGTGTGATCACTCACCTAGAGCCAGACATCCTGGAATGCGAAGTCAAGTGGGCCTTAGGAAGTATCACTATGAACAAAGCTAGTGGAGGTGATGGAATTCCCGTTGAGCTATTTCAAATCCTAAAAGATGATGCTGTGAAAATGCTGCAGCCTCAGTTCAGTTCAGTTCAGTCACTCAGTTGTGTCAGACTCTTCCAAACCCATGTCCATTGAATCAGTGATACCATGCAGCCATCTCATCCTCTGTCGGCCCCCTCTCCTCCTGCCCTCAATCTTTCCCAGCATCAGGGTCTTTTCCAACGAGTCAGCTCTTTGCATCAGGTGGCCAAAGAATTGGAGTTTCAGCTTCAACATCAGTCCTTCCAGTGAACACCCAGGACTGATCTCCTATAGGATGGACTGGTTGAATCTCCTTGCAGTCCAAGGGACTCTCAAGAGTCTTCTCCAACACCACACACAGTTCAAAAGCATCAATTCTTCGGCACTCAGCTTTGTTTATGGTTCAACTCTCACATCCATACATGACAACTGGAAAAACCATAGCCTTGACTAGATGGACCTTTGTTGGCAAAATAAATGTCTCTGCTTTTTAATATGCTATCTAGGTTGGTCATAACTTTCCTTCCAAGGAATAAGCATCTTTTAATTTCATGGCTGCAGTCACCATCTGCAGTGATTTTGGAGCCCCAAAAAATAAAATCAGCCACTGTTTCCCCATCTATCTGCCATGAAGTGATGGAACCAGATGCCATGATCTTAGTTTTCTGAATGTTGAGCTTTAAGCCAGCTTTTTCACTCTCCTCTTTGACTTTCATCAAGAGGCCCTTTAGTTTTTATTCACTTTCTGCCATTAGGGTGGTGTCATTTGCATACTTGTGGGTATTGACTTTTCTCCCGGCAATATTGATTCCATCCTGTACTTCCTCCAGCCCAGTATTTCTCATGATGTACTCTGCATAGAAGTTAAATAAGCAGCATGACAATATATAGCCTTGACCTACTCCTTTTCCTATTTGGAACCAGTCTGTTGTTCCATGTCTAGTTCTAACTGTTGCTTCCTGACCTGCATATAGGTTTCTCAGGAGGCAGGTCAGGTGGTCTGGTAGTCCCATCTCTTTCAGAATTTTCTACAGTTTATTGTGATCCACACACTCAAAGGCTTTGGCATAGTTAATAAAGCAGAAATAGATGTTTTTCTCGAACTCTCTTGCTTTTTTTTAATGATCCAGTGGATGTTGGCAATTTGATCTCTGGTTCCTCTGCCTTTTCTAAAACCAGCTTGAACATATGGAAGTTCATGGTTCACGTATTGTTGAAGTCTGGCTTGGAGAATTTTGAGCATCACTAGCATGTGAAATGAGTGCAACTGTGTGGTAGTTTGAGCATTCTTTGGGATTGCCTTTCTTTGGGATTGGAATGTAAACTGACATTTTCCAGTCCTGTGGCCACTGCTGAATTTTCCAAATTTGCTGACATATTGAGTGCAGCACTTTCACAGCATCATCTTTTAGGATTCGAAATAGCTCAATGGGAATTCCATCGCCTCCACTAGCTTTGTTCATAGTGATGCTTCCTAAGGCCCACTTGACTTTCCATTCCAGAATTTCTGGCTCTAGGTGAGTGATCACACCATCATGATTATCTGTGTGGTGAAGATCTTTTTTGTACAATTCTTCTGTGTATTCTTGCCACCTCTTCTTAATATCTTCTGCTTCTGTTAGGTCCCTACCATTTCTGTCCTTTATTGAGCCCATCTTTGCATGAAATGTTCCCTTAGTATATCTAATTTTCTTGAAGAGAGCTTTAGTCTTTCCCATTGTATTGCTTTCCACTATTTCTTTGCATTGATCGCTGATAAAGGCTTTCTTATCTCTCCTTGCTATTCTTTGGAATTCTGCATTCAAATGGCTATATCTTTTCTCTTCTCCTTTGCTTTTCGCTTCTCTTCTTTTCACAGCTATTTGTAATCCCTCCTCAGACAGCCATTTTGCTTTCTGGCATTTCATTTTCTTGGGGATGGTCTTGATTCCTGTCTCCTGTACAATGTCATGAACCTCCATCCATAGTTCATCAGGCACTCTGTCTATTAGATCTAGTGCTGCGGTCTAAGAGTCGGACACAACTGAGCGACTGAACTGAATTGAATGAAAAAATAAGGTGCTTATAGATGATCCACCTGTTTGCTTATGTCAGTTTTAGAGTTATGAGGTTGTAATTAACTGAAACAGACTTTGGTTAACTTATGCAACTTTTTGCAAGGATATTAAGTAGCTCTCAAACTAGATAAGATCCTGAACAAAAATGGCCTGGAAAGCGTAGCAATTAATCATAAAGTAGCTCTGCAACCTACATGTCTGTCAACGGAGGAATGGATACAGAAGATGTTATATATATATACATTGGAATACTACTCAGCCATAAAAAGAATTTGCAGAGAAGTGGATGGACTGAGAGTGTGTCACAGTGTGAAGAATGTCAGAAAGAGAGTGAATATTGTGTATCAATGCATATGTGTAGAATCTAGAAAAATAGTACAGATAAACGTATTTGCAAAGCAGAAATAGAGACGCAGAGGCAGAGAACAAATGTGTGGACAGTAATAGAGTAAGAGGGGTTGGGAAGAATTGAGAGACTGGGACTGATGTATATATACTATTAAGTTTATAAAATAGACAACTGATGAGCACCTACTGTACAGCTCAGGGGAAAAAAGATAATAAATATCTCTGGGGATGCAGGGAACAGAATCTAAGTGGTAGTCTCCCAGGGAGCTGCCATCAAAGGACTCTGCTCTAACCCTATTCTGCCTTTTGGGAAGTTCTAGTTCCAGAAGAAGGAGAGGGCTTGGCTGGTTCAGCTGTGTCCATCAACACCTCAGTCCACAGAGAGGGCAGAGTGCCAGGATCAACAAGCTGAGGGAGCTGGCACAAATGTAAAAAGGCAGTTTTTGAAAAGAGATTAAACTTTTCCCCATACTATTCAAAATTCTTTCTGATATTATCTCATCTATGAATCCAGGAGAAGTGACATGTCGGCTACAGTGCAGGACAAGAGGGAGCTAGACATTGAAGACTGTCGAGGTGTTTTTTGATCTAAGGGAAAGGCAAGGGCAAAGGCCCTGAGGCAGAGAAGAGCTGAATGTCTTTCATTAGCTACAAATACAGTGTGACTAGAACTAACTAAAAGAGTTAGCAAAGGTACATCCCTCAAAATACAAAGACAGTTTGTTGCTGAAAATGTGAACGGTAACCTGAGCCTTCGGCAAGTAGCAACATCAAAGATCACTGATCACAGATTATCATCATAAATATAACAGAAATGAAGTGAGCAACTGCTGTTGGAAAACAGCACCAGAAAATATGCTTGATGAAGGGTTGCCACAAACCTTCCGTTCATAAAAAGCACAGTATCCATCAAGTGCAGTAAAACAAGGTACATCTGTACCTTGAGCAAGATGCTTAATATCACTGAGCCTCAGTTTATTTCATCCTCTTTACAGAGGGTAAAATATTATGATCTAATATTAAAACTCTCATCAAAAGTCCTAGGGCAAACCTGTGATTTAGAATTTAGAATTTCTAATATTAAGAAACATACTATGGCATGTAGTTTATTTTAGATAATATTCCCCCAAATATTGGCACGTAACCATCCTCCCAGGTGGCGCTAGTGATAAAGAACCTGCCTGCCAATGCAGGAGACATAAGAGACGGGGGTTCAGTCCCTGAGTCAGGAAGATCCCCTGGAGAAAGGAATGGCAACTCACTCCAGTATTTTTGTCTAGAGAATCCCACAGACAGAGGAGTCTGGCAGGCTATGGTCCACAGGGTTGCAAAGAGTCAGACTCAACTGAAGTGACTTAGCACACAAGCATACCCATCCAATCAATACATGATTATTTCTGCAATTAAACATGAGATTAAAAAAAAAAAAGACCAAGTCTGGAGCCTCAGTTTGGTTTTGCTACCAGATGAGTCAGCTACAAAATTGCCCAAAATAAACAAAGAAACTAGTAAGAATAAAAACAAAAGAAAAATATCCCTTCTGTTTTCAGAGCATTTTGGATTTTGAAGATAACAAATATAGCATGGTGGGTCCATTCCTGAAGGCAGGGGTGTTCCTTGGTCCTGGCACCAGTGGATAGTCGATACACAGTTGATGACTTTCCCTTCTCCATCACTTAAACCAACCCCACCTCGGCAACCTCCCTCCAAGTCATGATACCCAAGTAAAGCAGCCTGAACACAAAGCACTCCTGTCCAGGATTCTTCCTATTTTATTGGTTCCACTTTGCGTCATGAACTTCAGTTCCTTCCAATCCCCAGGGTCTGTGGACTTGAACAAATGTGGAGGTTTGCAGATCACAGAGCCTGTCAGGTCTACAACATAATGGGGCCAGCTGGGAGCCCCACTGACAATAAAATTCCCCAAAGAGAACAAGCCTTTCCAGAGTTTCTAGGTCAGAACACACTCTAACAAAGTGAGCCATGAAAGCGCCTTTATATAGTAACTTGTTTAATTAAGATAACAGATGTTACTATTAGACGAATCCTAGTGAGCCACTATTTAATTGGACACTCATTCACACGACTTGTGACTGGTAAAAACCAGTTCAAACAACCATTTCCCGTTGTATGAGGGCTTTTTTTCCCCTCCCTGCAATTAAATTGAATAAACAATGCACCCAGTTGCATCCATTTAAAAGAGACAGGTTTAATGGCACAGGAGTTTAATATGAGCAATAATGTTAGGACAGAATAATTTCTTAGTATAAAAGGCAAGTTTAATCCTCGATTTTATCTATCAGGCACTAAGTCAGGCTAACAATTAGCTGCTCACAAAAAACAGCTGAGAAAAACCCTCACTTGGGGTGTTGTTAGACGTATGTTATTTATAACAGAAGAGAGGTCTGACTGCAGCTTTTATGTTCAAATTTTAATACAATCTGGAAAGACGGATAATTTACAACCTGTCATCCATGTCAGTATGACAGAGGAAACAAAAACAAAAAGAGGAGGATGAAATGTCAGGGGATTAGCAGAACTACCAGGGAAGACAAAATTCAGAGATTCTATTATTCAACCATTCATGGGAGAATAAAAGCAACACTGTGCTAGATACCAGGAAATAGATTCTTGTCCAGGCTTCTGTAGCTAGTCTCAAGAATCCCTACCTCATTCTTCCAAACTTTCACTGACACAAAGGGACAGAGATAGACCTAGATTTACAGACGCCGCTGCCTACAGGGTTTAGGTGGGTGATCTGCACAAACCAAGTGTATGAGAATAAGTTTTGACAATACACCTGCTTATATTTGAAAGCAAGAACATTAATTATAAGCATAAGAAAACACTATTTTACTATATTTTTTGTTGTAAATGTGTGGGCCTTTGGGCCAAGTTTTATTTTCATTTTTTATAAACAAATAGATACCATTAATATGTTACTTCTACTTAAACTCTACTGCAAGAAAAACAATAATTCAAGAGCAGTGATAAATGGCCAACTGACAGTACACCTTAACATGGGGCACAAGGGTTATGAAGTTAACTGGAGGTTTCATGCCCTTGCTAAATGTGTAACTGTATCTCACCCCTGGAAAGCTGGCCTTATCAAAATGCAGTCTGGCTATTGTAGATCATCTAGATATTTTTTTTAAAATAAATCAGTAGTCTGATTTACATGACATATTCCAAATTTTAATTTTAATGGTTGGAATCTAATTTAAAAATATAAGCATAATGTTGGATAATGTGTTTCCCAAAGAAAACCTTCCTGCAAGCAAGGTTCAGTGAATCTTGGCTAGATGATTTTGGAGACCTTTTGATGATATCCTTCTGGGATTCTAAACCCTACTCTTGCTATAAAGGTTTATTCCCAAACCAAGAATGGAAAGGGGTTTCTTTAGTTTGGACACACAGTTAAATGACCATGAATTTGCCAATAGTTAGTTGTGAGACCTGCTATGAGTCACCTAATCCCTGTTTTCTCATAAACATAGAAATAATAGTGCTGGTGCTAGGGAACAAGTGATCCCCACAGGCTGGGAAGCCATGCAGGACAGCATGTTCTGGGGACAGTTTTTTCAAATCACACCCTGAGATTCTTATCATACACTCCTGGGCTCCCTCCCTCCACTGCTTTCCATCCCCTCTTTCTCCTATAAACAGGATGTGATTAATCATTTCAAGAAACAGGAATATGTTGCAGTCCACAGGTATGCTGAGGGTAGAAACAAGTTGAAAAACCACTGACCTATTGATCACTAAAGCTTATCTAACTCCAAAAGTCTCCTAATCAGAGATGACACTAGTTACATGAAAAGATATGCATCCTTTGAAGAATCTCTGGACACCCCCCACACATAATGCTCTTTTTCTTACTTGCATATGTAAGTAGGAGAGAAGAGTTTCAGCATTCAAATCTTCTACCTCACTTTTGAAAATTCCAATTTTCAAAGCATGAAAATCATGTTTTTTATAGTAAGTTGCTTTTTTTTTAGATGTTTAAAATAAACAAAAATTTTTAAGGTAAATCATTATGGGTACACATAACATTTTTTTTTCACAATTTACTAAAGATTTGTTATACTTTGATCAAAATAAAAAGAGTGCTTGAATCCCCTTTTTTTTTCCCCAATGATGACTTCATTTTCCAGCACTACCAAAATAAGGGGCTTCTCTAGAATCCGCTTGCAATGCAGAAACCTGGGTTCGATCCCTGGGTTGGTAAGATGCCCTGGAGAAAGGGAGCCTACTCACTCCAGAATTCTGGCCTAGAGAATTCCATGGACTGTATGCTCCAGGGGGTTGCAAAGAGTCAGACATGACTGAGCTCACTAAAATAAAAGAAAAAAATAATTCAAATGTAAGCTTTTTGATAAGAAAATGATTGAAAGCAAGAAGAGATATTTAGATAAGAAAACAAAACAAGAAAAAAAAACCCCTGAAATTGACATATTTTTGATATGGAATTTTGTCTTTCAGTTTCTTTAGTAAATATTAATAAGTTGCTTTTTTCCCTTTAACTTTCTTTTTTAGGCTTGCCCTATATCCACCTTCTGGGCAAGGGGCATGTGCCATGTTAGGCTAACTAAAGGAATTTTTTTTCATGCAACTCAAAGCAGAAAAGACAGTCATTGTTTGCATAAAAAATCATAGGTACTAGACCAAAAGGTGATCTTACTGGTCCAGTGCATAAGCTGGATTGTCTTTTAAGATTTGCTTTCCCTCCCTGCTTTCTTTCCTTTCTTCCTTCCTTCTTTCTACCCTCCCTCCCACTTTTCTTTTCTGTGGGAGACACAGAAAGAGAATTCAGAGGAGACAAAGTCCCTAAGGGTGTGGACTAAATATTAAATGGCAGAAATGATAAATGCTCCATCACCAACACCATGGGTCTTGGCTTTGAGTAATTATTAGAAAGCAAATGTATGTAGTATAATAGAAGAGGAGCTAGTTTAAAGAGTTCTCAACTGGATATTACTCTTAGCTCTAAAATTCTACTACTTGGATTTAATTTTATTTTTTAATCTGTGCTCTAGTGGTCCCAATAATAAAATGGAAAAGTACAATTTCTAGTTATCTCAGAATGCTTATGTTAATAGAAAATCTAACAAAGCAGATATGATGTTCCTGGGAGCGTTTGAAGGTGGGTGCAAAACTAAAACAAAGCAAAACAAAATCCATTTTTCTTTAGACCGTGTTCTTGCCTTGTGACTATGCATATTTGAATGATAAAGACAGAAATGATCAGGAATTAAATACTAAGAACTTTTGAGAAATAACTCACCAATGGATTTTTATACAACAATGGAACCACAATTCCACTGTTATATAGTCACACATACAGATACGTACATCTGTAGGAAAAGTATATATTCCTTCTGGGCAAAGCCAACACTTTTAAGCCAATTGTTAGGGAGCTACTTGTGGCCAGTATAAATACCTAGCGTTCTAAAACTGTATAATATAATGATCTCAATGATTTCTATACTTTATAACCAAATATTTACTAATCTAGTATAATTTGACTAGATGTCACATTAACAAAGAAGATGATGAAGCCCCTAAGAAACTGCTGTGTATTCCTGAACTGTGCTTGAACTTTCAGTTTCTTCACATCAGAGGAACCAGGAATAAAGTACTATTCTTCCTTGGTTAATTGTAGGCCTGAGTTATTCACGCCTTTATTTCATATAAAAAATAGCTGGTCTGCTTTTGATTTAGCTATTCAGTTGTAATGACTTGTGGAAAAATATGTCAGGAAAAACTTGAGAGTATCTATAGCTTTTATCAAGCTTTCTCCATCTTTGACACGTAGACAGGAATAGTTAAAGGTTGGTGGCTCAGTGGTAAAGAATCCACCTGTCAGTGCAGGAAAAGTAGATTCCATCCCTGGGTTGAGAAGATCCTCTGGAGAAGGAAATGACAACCCACTCCAGTATTCTTGACTGAGAAATCCCATGGACAGAGGAGCCTGGTGGTCTACAGTCCACAGGGTCTAAAGAGTCAGACATGACTCAGCAACTGAACAACTGGAATAGTCCAACAAGAGATGATGGTGGTTGAGTGAGGGCACGGGAAAAGCAGATAGAAAGGAGGCAGATTCTATATATTCTTTAGAAGTAGAATTACCAAAATGTACTAATACACGGGATACATGTGATGTTGGAAGAGGGAAATCAAAGACGATTTCTAGATTTCTGACTGGAGCAACCAGAGGAAGATGGTGCAATCAGGAGAAGAACAGGTTTTATGGTGCATGTTGGTGGCTGGAATGAGTTATGTCTGAGGCATGTTGAGCTCAAATCGTTCAGTCCTGCAATGATGATGTACATTTAGGAGTTCTTGGTACAGATGGTGAGTTTAAAGCCATGGGAGGAGGTGGGATTATCCTGGGACAGGGTGGAAGCAGGGGAGCATAAAGTGGATGAGAAAGATGAAGATGCACTGACCAGAAAGATCCAACAGAAACTGAAAGAGGAGGGAGAGTCTGATGATGAAGGAAAGAGCAGGGGTGACTGAAGGTGTGTGAGTCCTTGAGAAAATGACAAGGGGGAATAATCATTTTAAAGTGCGTTGTTTTTTCTTCTGAGTCAGAACATATTGAATTCACCTAAAAAACATTTTTCTTGGTGTTAAGAGCAGGCAGTTTCATTTTTTTCTGAAACAATTTTATGCATCCTTTGGAACAAACTACCTCTTTTGGAATGAAACCCTTTAGAGCAAATCAATACATGGGAAAGTCAATGCGTGCGGAAGCAACTGAAAAATATCAAAAGCACAATCCAAATCTTATCTAATTTCTGTCACATTGACCATAGGTGACAGTTCAGGCATCTCTTTTTCTCAAGCATACAATCCCTGCCTCCCACCATGCTCACGCTTTCTTAGATGACTCTGACTCTCATTTTTATCAAGATCACGGTCAAGGCCATATTATATAGAATTCCTCAACTCCCTCTTTATACTTCCTTCTCTGTGCCCTCACCCACCCTCTCTTTCTCCCCAAAGTCAGAGAAGACAGGTACACCCTTCTTTCCCATAATAATTGATTTCAGGTCCAATACCCTCCTGTCTCCTTGAGAATATCTCCCTCTCTTACACTGTTAACTCCTTCTTTACCTTTGTGTGAGCCCCTCAGGCTATAAAGATGTCCCAATGTCCTCCATCCTAGTAAGATTCTTGCCACAAACAAGTCACTCCTCTCCAGTACATCTGATATTCCTCTTTTCACTATTTGACACCTGCAAAAACCAGTTACTACATGCAACTGCAGATCCAGCCAGTAGAACTTTTATTGAAAGTGTTTGTTTCAAGGTTACTTTTGACTTCATTCTCTCCTCCCGAAATATAGTTTGAGGTCTTCTCTCTTTTTTTAACTTTTTATTTTATAGTGGAGTATAACCCATTAACAATGTTGTGACAGTCTCAGGGAGATAGCAAAGGAGCTAGGCCAGACATATACATGTATTCATTCTCCCCCAGACTCCCCTCCCATCCAGGCTCCAACATAACATTGAGCAGTGCTCTATGTTAGGGAGGTCCTCACGCTTTAAAACCCCTCAGTGATACCTAACAATGTCAAATGCTGTCATTTACAACACTGATGCTTTCTTCCCTGAAATTTTACAACACCCCAGTCTCCTGATTCTCCTTTTAGCTTTCTGATGATTTTTTTGTTTCTCTTTCAAACACTTGCCACAGTTCAGAAGAACCTATCCAGATCCGATTTCTTTTGTCCCCCCCCCTTTTTTTTTCTCAGTGAAACTTACTCTTATCACTTCAAAGAAGATAATTTATCTAGTCTTAGTCTCTGCCATGAGCCCTAAACTAGCATTGCCAACTCTGAACTGTGTTATGCCCCAGCAAGCAATGACGTATTGGTAAGTGTTTAACAACTGGCCCTCTATGGAAAAGAATGTCCTGATGTATCCCACTTTCCATGGTGTAAAACCCTCACCGTGGTCAGTGTCATCAACATGACACCAGTGAATGTGGTCCAGGAAAAGACGTGCCCCACTGACTTTCAGGAGCCCATCCAAGTGGGGTCCAGGACACCTCTGCATGTGAAACCTTTCAAATTCAATACAATAACACTGAACTCATCATCTACCCAAGCAGTTGGTCTACTTTCAGAGATAATAAGCAGATATTAAAAATCCCTTTTTATCATTGGTAGAAGGATTCAGTACTATTTTTGCTACATATTTTGGAGCCAATTGAACAGGCTATCTTGCCCGGATGGAAGAACACATCCCATGGAATAACTCCTCTTACACAGAGCTGCTTCTAGCATTGCTGAGCTAATACACACGGGAATTTTTAGAGGTATGGAGGGTTAAATGATTTACAATAATACTATCAATGATTCGTTTTACTTAAAAATTTAAAACGCCTATTCTAGGATGTAATTATGTCTCATGTGGGCAGGACAGTTGAATTACAACATATTTATTATTCTGGGGAGAGGTGGAGGAATTGTATACATTACAACACAGACATACATGCACACACACAGCAACTTTGTTTAATAGAGTCTTTTATCCACCACCTGGATTTCTCAT
Source organism: Antilocapra americana (assembly GCA_007570785.1). Lineage (NCBI taxonomy): Eukaryota > Metazoa > Chordata > Mammalia > Artiodactyla > Antilocapridae > Antilocapra > Antilocapra americana. Next base: position 20,711,154 of record ML660201.1, read on the forward strand.
CAGGCAACCTATAATTCTACTATATGTACCCTCTAGGTGCCATATGTTGTAATTACACAGAGAGCCAAGTGTTTCTCTAATTAGATCATTTGGCAAAAGGGATTTAGAAACACCATGATGGATATTTACTAGTAGAGATCTAATTAACTCTGGCATATCTGTGACTGAAATATGAGGATGAAACTCCACTGCAGAAACAGAGGGTCAAACATAGTACATGATACTAGACCTTCAATATTTACATAGCATCTGCAGAGTCTAGCAGATTCTATTTCTAGAGATGACAAAGTTAGGAGGAACCCACATTTATCTGCCTTTTCTCTACTGAGAAGGCACAAACACTGCCTTTCTGGTTTTAATACCCAGTCACATCACTTCAGTTCTAATTGCTCCTAATTATATGCCACTTTGGTTTGAATGTTTTCATGATCACTTAAACCCATTTGATGATGCAGAGCTATTTTCTCTGAACAAAGGCACTGCTGAGGTAGTTCAAGGACTTAATTTACCTCTTCTCCAAAGGGCTTAGATAGTTTTAACCCAGCCCTGGAATCAGACCATTATGCCTCCTTTCCCCAGGAAACTAGGAAACCATGGATCTGAAGGCTGCCGATTTATTACTGAAAATATGAAATGAATTAACAGTAAAGGCTGCTTCTAGCCAACTTATCCATATTAAAGATGACAGCAATACGCCAGTCTGAAAAGGGAGGTAATGAAAGCAGGGTTTTATTTTTACTAATAACTGATTGACTTGAGCTTCCCTGGTGGCTCAGATGGTAAAGAATCTGCCTGCAATGTGGGAGACCCGGGTTTGATCCCTGGGTTGGGAAGATCCCTTGGAGAAGGAAATGGCAACCCACTCCAGTATTCTTGCCTGGAAAATTCCATGGGCAGAGAAGTCCAAGGGGTTGCAAAGAGTTGGAAACGACCGAGTGACTAACACTTTCACTTATTGATTTACCATGAGACTCCATGCTCTCTTAAAGTAGGGAGAAGCACCTAATGCTCATTCCTTCCTCAAGCAAAGCTAGTACAGACATTTTCTGGAATAAGTGAGACATGGATTTGAATACTAGCCCTAATATTACCAAACTTTACAACCTCAGGTAGGGTGAATATCCTCTCTGAGATCACATTTCCTTATCTAAGAATGGGGTTCATAATAGGGCTGATCTCGTAATGTTTTTCTGAAGACTAAAAGAAAACATATATAAAGTGTTTGGCAGAGGGCACAGCAAAGACTGAAAAACAGCTAAGTAATATTATTATTCAAAAACAGGAGAGAAGTGATGCCCACAAGAGAACCAGGAAATACAGGAAAAGAGCCAAGGTAATCAGTATCCTGAATCCCCAGCAATTCCCAAAGCTCAAGGTTTATTCATAAAGGTGCTAGTGACATAAAGGGAGATCAAAGTCTCATTTCAACTTAATAACTAGAGATTTTGGAGCTTCTTCAGAGCCAAGCTGACTCACGGCGTTTCTGTCACTATTATTTTATATCTGTCAACATTATTTCAAAGTGTTAATCATCTCTTGTTAAGAAGTCTGAAGCATTTCTCTACCAATTATTCTTCCATTTCTTCCATCTGAACTCGACTGACACCCAGTTTCCCACTTGGCTGGATCCCTCTTGACTTGCTCATGTCTGTCCCTTCATCTTGCACAGACACGAGCCCACACAGAGATCTCCTGCTTCCCCCTCTGCAGCCCTGTGTGGACCACTTTCTTTCACAATTGCTTAAACTCACTTCCTGTTGGAAGCCAATTCTGGCAGACCCTGCCTGACTCCAAGAGTCTCTTCTCTGTGTATTTCCTAAGCACTGTCGCCCAGCTCTGTTTGGAAGATGTTATGTTAATTTGTACTTCACTGGTGGCTTCCAAGTTGTTTCATGTGTACATACTGTCATAATAGAGGAATTTTATAAAACTTAGGAAGTGAGTCTTGGGATTTCTATCTTCTTGCTCCTCTTTCAACTGCACAAGCCCATTTATCATTGTAAAAATAATTTTTATAATCACTAAATTAAAATAAAAAGCCCTCTGCAAAACAGTCAGTGTATAACCACAGATCCTCAACCTGAGATGAAGAGCTCCCATTGCTTCATTCTTTTACTTGTTTTCTAGAAATTTGGGGAAGAGGATCAGGTATATACTCTCCACTCTCATTGCCCCTCACCTTTTCGTGTCTTCACCTTGAAGGCTCCCCTGGCTGATTTCTCAGGGGTGTGCAAGGCTTTCGGGACTTGAAAAGAAGTTCCCTTGAGTGAAATTTGGGAGCCACTGAGACAGAAGAGACAGCATTAAGGCTTCCAACCTAATTTATTCCCTCTTCAATTAGCATTTCATGGACTCCTTAGAAGTGACCATTTTCCCTGGTGACTTAGATGGTAAAGAGTCCACCTGCAATTCAGGGTTCAGAGCCTGGGTCCGGAAGATCCCCTGGAGAAGGGCATGGCAACCCACTCCAGTATTCCTGCCTGGAGAATTCCATGGACAGAGGAGCCTGGTGAGCTATAATCCATGGGGTCACAAAGAGTCGGACACAACTGAGATAGTAACGCTTTCACTGCATTTGATGGACCCCAGTGAAGTGACATTTCACTTTTCATGCATTGGAGAAGGAAATGGCAACCCACTCCAGTGTTCTTGCCTGGAGAATCCCAGGGATGGGGGAGCCTCGTGGGCTACTGTCTATGGGGTCGCACAGAGTTGGACACAACTGAAGCAACTTAGCAGCAGCAGCAGTGAAGTGACAACTTGATCAAAATGTGAGTCACAAAGAATGGGTAAAAGATATATTAAACATAAGAAAACCAAAATGAAAAGGCAAGCAAAGGGAAAGTTGCATTAGCTGAAGATGATTTAATTCCCCTCACTTCCAAAAACATGCTGTGAGATGGATGGAGGGACAGATTTTTCTGTACAGAGTCAGATTGCAAATATTCAAGGCTTTGCAGGCCAGGTGGTTTCTTTTGCAACTACTCAACCCTGTCCCGCTGGAGCACAAAAGCAGCCTAGACAATTTGTTCAAGAATAGTATGGGGCTGTGTCCAATAAAACTTTATTTGTAGATGCTGAAATTTGAATTTTGTCTAAATTTGATGTGTCGTAAAATGCATTTCCTTTTTTATTTTTGTCTTAACATTCGAAAATGTAAAACCATTCTCAAGCTTGCAGGGTGTGCAAATACACATGGAGGGCTGGCTGCATGTGGCTGGGGGGCTGTAGGTTGTCAAGCCCCGGCTAAGAGAGTTTGGGGGAGAAACAAGAGCTGGTTGAAAAGTTTTGCAGCAGGAAGAATAAGGGCATTTGAAGAACTGACAGGAGGTCCACACAGCTCAAGAGGTCAGGTTGAGGGAAGAAGAAGAAAGAATAGAGGGGACAGGGCAGCGGGACCCTGTCCGGTGTAGCGTCTTGCTGATGATGTGATGGACTGTCTGCTCGGAGGCTAATGGGAACCACGAGCACAGTGTCACACCTGGCTTTGCATTAAAGTCACCTGCGAGACTTCAAAACAAATTCAGACTCCTGGGTCTCATCTCAGAATTCCTTAGAAAGAATCTTTGGTGATAGAGTGGGATTCTGTATTTTTAAATGTAGCTCTGTTGGTCCTAACGCAGTCAGCTCAGCAGCAGTCTGCATACCCGAATCTGGGGTCTACCAGGAGTTGGAGGCACTCATGTGCTCAAACACACATGGCATCTTTACTCGTGGGCATTTCAGACTATTATGGGTAATAAACACTAATAAAATAATCAAACTCACATAATTTATAAGGGAGGGAGGGAAGGAGGGAAGAAAACAAGGAAGGAAGAAAGGAGGGAGGGGAGGAAGGAAGGAAAATAGGAAGGAGAAAGAAAGAAATTCACAGTCCCAACTTCTATCACTTGTAACATTTTAGTGGAGATTCTCCCAGGCTTATTCTTTGCAGGTTTATCAAAATATGGATATGTATATGTGTGTTGAAACTACAGAATGATATTTTATATACTGTTAAAAAATTATACCTTTAAAAGATGCATAGTCTCTTTCCTTTAAACCACTGTAGAAATTCTGTCCCTTTTTAAACGGCACCTGTAGAACTCAGATTTAAATTAAATTAGGTTGTCCATGTGGCTCAGATGCTCAGACGTGTCCTATTCTTTATGACCCCCATGGACTATAGCCCACTAGGCTCCTCTATCCATGGGATTCTATAGGCAAGCATACTGGAGTGGGTTGTCATTTCCTCCTCCAGGGGATCTTCCAGACTCAGGGACTGAACCAAGGTCTCCTGCATTGTAGGCAGATTGTTTACCACTAGCGCCACCTGGGAAGTATATATACATATGTTGTTTTATACATATATAGGTTGTCCATAAGCTCAAATGAATCTGTACAAAGGAAGTGCGTGACAAATGTTTATTGAATTAATCAGGATTGTGACATGGGAAGTTTCATCTTGTGAAAGATTTGAGTACAGGATGGTTCCAAACAAACTAGTTAAGAGGTTAGCTGCATAGCTGCAAAGTCCATATACAAGATAATAAGGGCAGAAAGTAGGACAGGGGCAGGGGACTAAAGAATAAATGCAGAAGAAACCTGAAACGATTTTATCATCAGTTGTTGTCTTTAGATTGGGAACCTAATTTTAAATACTTCCATATAAAAATTCAGTTCTCTTGCCAGCATATCCTTAGGCATAACCAATAACCATGAGCGCATGAATAGAACAGGTGGTAGGTAGCTCCTGCCTGAATTTGGACATTACTTTAATTTCTGATGGTAACACAACAAGATACGAATATACTGAGCAGAAAAGACCGGTGACTGAGAGCTAAATTTATGGAGTCTCCACAGGACAGGGTCTGTGTACCATTACACACATTTAAAAAACAAATGTCTCTAAACTCTTCTGCAACGACTCTTCAGGGGAGCTCAGAGCCATAACTATTTTATGCATGGCTCTAGGAGAGACAAAAGGAACGAAAGGGAGAAAAGTTCCAGGTCTGAATTGGAGAGCAAGATAAGCTCAGTCTATTTCCATGACTACACATGCAAAATTAAAATGAAATAGTATTACCAATAAGCGGGGGCAACGTATTCTATCTAGAGCAATGATGCTCGCGTTGCTTTGATGTTGTTTTGCCTCCAAGGCAGGATTTCCATTATTATGGAGATGAACTGCCTCTAATTATTGCAATAACATAATTGTTCCCCAGGGCAGAATTCCTAATAACAGAGCTATATGGCTCTGCAGCAACTGTAAGAGATATCCTGAGGGCAGGTTTCTCATTAAGAGCACAGATATAGACACTCTGCCTCCAGAAGAGAAACAGAATGCCTGAAGCAATCAACTTTCTTTTCCATGCAAGGATTTGATCAACCTTCTGGGCAAATACCTGCCATTGTATGTGCTCTGCCTCCCAGATTGCCAGTATGTTTAGACCAGGGTCTCACACCTTATATACAACGAGTTTTGCTGCCCTGTGCTTAGAGTTTCTTCCATGTATTACATGAATTTCAACTCTTCCGAAGACTTCTGGGAAGAGAGGCAAATTAGCAGAGCCATGATATCATTCCACTGTGGCAGAAGACTGGGGTCTTTAGTCAAGACACAGGAATTTTATTCCTCTTTGGTATGAACAGTCTCAAAGAATGTTAGACTTGATCTGATTACACTGTGAGAGTCAGACAAACTTAAACATGTATTTCAGTCTGGGAAAAAATGTCTAAGAAAATGGACAGTTGTACCATTTTACTGTGTCTTCGAAACATGTCCACAGTGGCCTCAAACTGCTCCCCTGAGGTGATGTTAAGGTTCCTCAATGCAGTGGTCATCTTTGAGCCACTATTTTGTCATCTCTTGGAAGCAGCTAGCACTTGCTCCTTCTTGAACCTTTCTGTTCCCTTGGTTTCTGTTTCCTAGGTTCTCCCACATCTCTGAATCCCCCTCCCAGTGGGCTCTGCTTCCACCCTTTTTGCGTGTAGCCATTCCTTATGGTGCCTTTCTTTGATTCACAGGTGTTCTCACTCTACACAACTCTCTGGGTGTGCTTATCCACTCCACAGCTTCTTATCAACCGGTGACATCTGGGTCTCTCTTTTTACTCTCCCAAACTCAGACCCCCATTTCCTGTTGGACATTCATTCACTTAACACTTAGTCTGTACCAGGCACCATCCTAGGTGCTAGCATTACAGAAAGAAACAAAACACAAAGGGCCCCTGGTAACCATGAAGTAACCTCAAAGAAGAAGAGGAAGGTGAAGTGATCTGATGTGAGGACTCTTACTGGACTGGACTTGCTTTGCTAGCTCCAATGATGCAGGAAGGGGCTATGAGCCAAAGAATGAAGGTGATTTCTAGAAAGCCAGATACTGATTCTCCCTAGAACCTCCAGAAGGAATGCATTGCTTAAAGATATAATAAGACTATTTCTTTATCAACACTATTTTAATTCCAAATGGCAGATTTAATTTTGGCTTTCAGAAAGACACTCAAAGAAATGTGTTATTTTAACATAAAGAGAATCATTTCTGACTTATGATCTCCAGGGCTATAAGATACTAAATTTTTATTGTTTAAGACAAACACACGCACACACACATACATACACACACACACACACACACACACACACACACACACACACACACACACACACACACACACACTTACCAGTCTCTGTCTTTACGGAATTTACATTATGATTAAATGGAGAGAGGGAAAGACAGATAATGGAAAAAAGGCAGATATGCAGCATGTTAGAAGGTAGTCAGAACTAATAAAATTATAAAGAGTGAGAAGAGGATGGTGGGGGTGTTTACAATTTGAAATAGGTTTGAGGGGAAAATCTTTGCTGAGAAAGTGACATTGAATGCGAACTCCAATCTGAATGTGACATCAGCACTTGAAGGCACCTCAGATTTCACATGTTAATACTCATTTCTTTATCTTCTCCTCTCAAACTTAGATTTCTCTTCTCAGTACTGTGGTAGATAGCTCTGCCATCTACCAGCTGCTCAAGTTAGAATCTTAGGAGTCACTTTCTTTTTTCCTTCCTTCTTTTAAAAATATCTCTGCTTAATATGTCATTTAAGTTAAAAAAAAAATTCTACTGTGGTTCCTCCTATACTCTCAGGAGACTGACACTGAAGTCCTTTTGGTTTTCATTTTAGCATACTGCCTGCAACTGGCCTCTGTCTCTCTGTGTTCCTAATCTTGTTCTACTCTGATTCTTTCTCCATGTTGCAAGCAGAGCAAGCCTTCTGCAGCACGCATATGATGGAGCACTCTCTTGCATAAAATCCCTCAATTTTCTCTGGGAGTTCAACACTAAACTCTACAGACATCGAATTCAAGGCTTCCACAAACTATTGTTGGCCTACATTTTTCCAATGTTCCTTCTAAATATATCATCTATGATTGAAAAACATACTGTTATTTTGCTACTGGGCCTGTGCACAAATCTAAGAGCATCTTGAGGGCTGGAGTTAGTCTTTGCCTTCTCTCTCTCCTCAGTGCCAGGCAAAGAGCTCAACATATGGCAAGCAACGAGTGAATGCTTTGTTCATGGATCGAAGTCTGTGTTGGCTAGTTTGGCAGAATTGTCCTGCTGCTGTTCTGAAACCATGACTATGAGATGCAGACTATAAGTTTCAGATTCTTTCTGGAAACATTCAGTGGTCTATCTATACTTAATTATTATCCATTAGCTTGACATAATGTATCAGCTTAACATTTAAAAGGAAGGACAGACATTCTTAAACATAAGTAAGAATAAGAAGTTTTTATTTACACATGGTTAACTAAAGTAGCATTTCACTAATTTCTTCAGCTTCAACAAGAAGTAAAATATTTTCTCTAAGTGAATCTTCCAGACAACTAGATTTACTCCTTTAAGCACTAAGTTAACTGTTTAAAATAATCATTGGGAGACAGTGGTTTTTCTATGATGTACACGTGTTTGCCTTACTAATCTAAGCTAACTGAAAATGTTTTTTCCTCTTTAGGGACACAGTGTAATAACAATCATCAATCTTTGCTACAGAGTTCAAGATACTTATTCCCTTATTAATATTGTCTTAATTCTGAATGGCAGATTTAATTCTGGCTTTCAGAAAGACATTGAAAGAAATGTTTAGGACAGTAAGAGGATGTCAAATAATGTGATATGAAGAACATCAGATCTGGACTTGGAAAATAATTGAAAGATGACTTGAGAATAGCATATCAGTATATAAAGGGAAGAGGCATGGTGGAAGAGAATTAGATTTTTTCTTAATATAATTTCAGAAAGCAAAGCAAGAAACAATAAGTGGAAATTACAAGGATATTGGTTATGAGGAAATACTCTAAAAATTAGTCAGGTCCTCATGTTAGATATAACCAGGGATGGTGAAGGCCCACCCATTGTGGGGTTCCCTGTCTGGGAATGGAGGCTGAGCTCATGACTAGGGTTGATGCCTAGGACACTGCTGCCTGTCCACTTGCTCTTCTTCTGGTTGTAGGGGCCTATGTTTCTTTGGCCCTTGTCCCATTCTCAGTCCTCAAGGTCTTAGGTGGAGCTTCCCCAAGTGCCTCTTAGGATGACATGACCATGTCCTTCTGATCAGTGCATCACATCCCCTTGAATGTTACTGGTTCAGGGAAGATCACTGACCAAGGCAGGTTTATCCTATGCCATAAGCATCTATTCTGCAGTTGTGAGAAGTTAGAAAAGAGGGAAAGCATGGTGCTACCAGTAGGAGAGGAGAGCACATCAGAAAACGGAGCCAAAACAGAGGAAGACACCGGTGAGAGAGGAAGCCAGCCAGTCCTGCTGTCACTGTGTGAGGTCCTGAAGCCAGGCACACCTCAAGTCACAGCCTGGCCCTGGTCATCTCAAGTGTGGAGCCAAGGAACTCATTTGGGTACTGAAGCCAGTTCTGAGTTGGGTTTCTGTCACTTGCAACCCAAAGAGTCCATGTGAGTTGGTTTCACGTCTCCTTATGATTCTAGGAGCCTAGGTTTTTATTAATGATTCTGTCATTTCTAAATTCTGATGTTTTTGTTTGTAATAGATCAATCTCATCTGCCTCAAATGCCTTCTGTCCAGAAACAGTAAACAAAATTATCAACCTTTTTTCAGTTTCATGGCTTAATTGCTCAATTAATGCAAATAATTCCACTGCTTTGGTGGTGAGTAGAGGCCTCTCCTGGAAACTAAGGTACTTGGGTCTTTGTGACAAACCACCTCTGTTTTAAATGCCTGATATTGCCTGTACTCTGATAGTTGGATAAATATACAAGAAAACAAACAAACAAACAAAACGTATGCTTATGGAAATGCAGCCTACACAACAGTGAAGTTATAAAAATTGAAGATTAAATATTTCATTTAGATGATTGGTTTAATACATATAAGGCCAGTGTAAATATGATTTAAAGCCCTAAAGTCTTTAAAAACCAAAATAAGCACATACAAAAGTATTTTAAAAACCATTCACATGTTAACATTAAATTAGTATTTCTGAGTCCATACCCATTGAGGTAACTATAATACCACAATGTGAATAAGAACAAAATGTAAACATTTAAAAAAGTTGCTTCTTGTACTTTTATTGTAAACTCATTTGCAGGCAGCTGATTAGCTAAATTTGAAACTAAAAATCACTTAAGTAGTATTTGGCTAAGTCAAACCATAAGCTCTAGGGAGAACATGAATAAAAAGTGGTGCTCAATCATAAATTTTGTTTCACTGAAACTTGGTTTATAGCAACATTCTGTAATTGAGATTAATCATCTTTTATTCAAATGTTAAAGGCCATCATTCAAAAGTCTACAAATAACAAACGTTGGAGAGGGTGTGGAGAAAAGGCAGCCCTCCTATACTGTTGGTGGGAATGTAAACTGGGGAAGCCACTACAGAAAACGGTAAGGAGGATCCTCAAAAAAAAAAAAAAAAAAACCCTAAACTAAAAATAGACTTATTGTATGTTCCAGTAATTCAACCCTTGGGCATATACCCAGACAAAACTGTAATTCAAAAAGATACATGCATCCCTCTGTTCACTAGTAGCACTACTTACAATAACCAGGAAATGGAAATAGCCTGTGTTCATTGACAGAAGAATGGAAAAAGAAGACATGGTATAGGAACTTCCCTGGTGGTCCAGCAGCTAAGTCTTTACATTCCCAATGCAGGGAGCCTGGATTCAATCCCTGGCCAGCTAACCAGATCACATATGCTGCAACTATGAGTTAGTATGCCACAACTAAAAACAATGTGCACACCGCAAGAAGATTGAAGATCCCACATGCCACAACTAAGACCCAGCTCAGCCAAATAAATACATAAAGTACTTTTTTAAAAAAAGATGTGGTACACACACACACACACACACACACACACACTGCAATGTTACTCAATCATCAAAAAGAATGAAACAATGCCATTTGCAGCAACATGGATGAACCTAGACATTATCATACTAAGTGAATTAAGTCAGAAAGAGAAAGACAAATACAACATGCTATCACTTATATGTAGAATCTAAAATCTGATACCTCAACATATCTGTGAAATAAAAATAAACTCACAGAGAACACACTTATAGTTGCTAAGGGGGAGAGTGGGCAGGTGAGGGAAGGAATGGAGGTTTGGGATTCGCAGAGATAAACTATTATATACAGGATGATAAAACACAAGGTCCTACTGCATAGTACAGGGAATTATATTCTGTGATAAACCATAATATCCTGTGATAAGCCATAATGGAAAAGAATATGAAAAAGAGTACGTATAACTAAATCACTGTGCTATATAGAAGAAATAAACGCAACATTGTAAGACAAGGGAAAGGCTACTCACTTCAACATTCTTGCCTGGACAATCTCATAGACAGAGGAGCTTGGTGGGCTACAGTCTATGGGGTCACAAAGAGTTGGATATGACTGAGTGACTAAGCACCCTATGTTATATTATAAACCACCTATACTTCAATAAATTAAAAAAAAATCATTCAAATGTTAATGGCTTGCCTTTTGATTCTTAGGATTCCACATCTCAAAAGAGAATTACAAGTCCATATATTGGAAACTATTACTCAACACTGTACATAGTCAACAAATTTTTCCTTTTGTGTTGTTCTAGTAATGTCAATCCTTTTCTAAAACAGGAATTCTAAACTTTTCCCTTATGGATCCTATATATGATCGCTTTTGTTCATTTTTTCACTTACTTATGTTTCTCTTTTATCAAAAAGACATAGAGGGGAAATGGCAGAATTTCTTCTCTGTCAAAAAGGAAATATCAGTAATATCTTTCCTATTTTTTACCCTTTTCAGACCTTACAGGAAGTTCAGTTGAGTTTCTCTTTCTCATACTCCAGCAGGCCATGGAGTAAACTTGGTCCATGGATGTGTGGCCCATACTGTTCTAACATTAATTTTTTTTTAATTACTGACATTTAAAACTTATGATAGCTTAACTTAAATTCCATACTTCTAGTTTCCCTTGAAAAATGAGAAGGTAGGGAGGCACTGGACCTGTATTTCCACTTGGTGGCAATAAGATGCTAGAATTGCGTGGCAAGTGTCTCCAATGGATGGGGCACACACTTAAGTCCCTACATTCACCTTTAAATTATACCTGGCCAGGGACTTCGCTGGTGGTCCAACAGCTAAAACTCCAGGCTCCCAATTCAGGGGGTATGGGTTTGATCCCTGGTCAGGGACATAGATTCGCACTTGCCACAACTAAGAATTTGCATGCTTCAACTGAAAGATCCTGCATGCAGCAAAAAAGATTGAGGATCCCGTGTGCTCCAACTAAGACTGGGTGCAGCCAAATAAATTAATTAAGTAAAAAAGAAATAAATGTTTTGTTAAAAAAATAAAAAATAAATTACACTTGGTCAGCTTTTGAATTCATTTTCACGATGAAAATCAATCTATCTGTTTAATACACTGTGAGAGAGGTAGAACTGAGAAACAGAATGGTGAGGACACAGCACCTATGGGGATGAAAAGTGCTAACACTGACAGTCTGGGTCTTGCCTGGTGATGGTGGAGGTGGAGATGATAAAGACTAGGACCTGAGTAATGGTGGGGAGTTTCCTTGCTTAAAGATACCTTTAGTGCCATAGCAATGTTGAGGGTATATCTGAACCCTATCAATCAAGTCAGAAGAAAAAAATTAAAAAATTGGAGAGATATAAGCTTTGTGGTAAGTCAAATGGTAGAAGAAGTCAAATTCACTTATTAAAAGTAATTCTTAGTATATCATTTTCCCAAAGTTAATTTAAACAACCTACAGCAATGATTATAGTCATGTTAAGCAATCACTAGTACTAAAAAAGGCTGTCCTTTTTCTTCTAGGCACACTGAAAGACTGAATTTCCCTGTTGGGCTGAATTTGGGAAGAGCCAAGTGACACATTTTGGTCACCAAAACATAAGCGAAAAAGAAGTGCTTCACCTAACATGTTTACCACCCTCTTTTCCTTCTGTGATTTAAATGTTCCAGAGAGTGCTATTCTACCAGCCTAGGCTTTAGAGAGCAGCAAAGCCCCCAGCAGACCTCTGGTGGGCATGCAGTGTGAATGAGAAATTTCCTTTTAAGACACTGTAGGTTGCTTGTGACAGCAGCAAATTTTATTAGCCTCTCCTGGATTGATCTTCCATGTCACTCGAACCTCACTTATTCATATATCTGTTTTTCATATTATTTTAAAATATTTTTCTTCATATCAATGTTATATTAAAACTTTTAAAATGTAGCATTAAACTAATAATGTATGTAGTACATAAAATAAGAAAATGTGCTCTCAAGTTCCAACTTTGGCTCCAGATTTGAATGTCAGGCCAGTAATCAGTGAACTATACCACTTTCTTGACATAACAAATCAGAAAGAGACACATATTATGCATTTATAAACCATATTGGGTTTGTTTGCAAAAATCATTAATAAGGACAACATCATCAGTGTGATGATCTACTTTGCATATGTAAATCCAAAGTTGTACAGGTGTTAAAGTTGATACGCACACATTTTTACAGGCTTCCCCATGGCATCTTTGAGTACTTGGCCTTTAGCATCAATTAAAATCATTATGTATACAGCTGGTAAATGTTATCTTATGCATGATGGACTCACGCACAATTACCATTTTCCAACAGATCTGAGTAGATTCCAGAAAGGGATGGGAGATAGTTTATAGAGGTGACAGCCAAGAAAAGGTCTTAAGAGGTACCTGCCATTTGTCACAATATGACCTAAACCCCCAAACAACCCATAAAATTACACTGCATAAAAGACCATGCATTATAAACATAATTCATGTATAACAGGAAATACATATGTGAAGAGTTAGATATCAGAAAGAAAAAAAAAACTTTGAAATAAAGTTCTTAAAAATACATGATTAAAATAATAAAAGCCATGTTATTGGAAAATGAATTCTGGAATTAGAGACAGTTTCAAAAAAAGGGAGCGATTAACAAGAGACATACTAGACACTGCCAAATATTTGAGGGGTTGCCATAGCAAAGAAGAACTGGAATTACTTGTTTATGGGGGAAAAAAGGAAGTATTAATAGAACGGAGAAAGAGGGGCAAGCCTACAAATAATTTTTAAGCTAAAATTAAATAAGGTACTTCCAGTTGCACATCTTTGGGAAGCTCCAACAACCTTCAACAGGGATTATGTGGTCTACCTGTGCAAGAAAGGCTTTCTAGAACCTTAACATCAAGAAGGATTATGAAGACCTGCTAATTTACCAAACTTTTCCAAAGCTTCAGCTCTTTGATTAATACTTAGTTCATGAAGAGCAGATCATAAATTCTTCCCTCTAGGACTATTAACAATGGACCTATAAATTATTATGGGTTAACCACGTACTTAAAATATCTCAAGATAATACCTTTCATTTTCTTTTAATACGTCCCTTCCTTTCTTCCAGGTGTAGACCGGTTTCGGAGAAGCCTTTGGCTTACACTCAATGACAACTTCACCTCCCACTTTGACAAGAGTTATCCTTTTTAAGAGGGTTCTTGAAAAATCTGGACCTACAGCTGGAAGAGAATACAGAAAATGAACTAATTATGATGGAAGAAAAAATCCACTAGATCATTCTTTATAGTTTTTCTTTCTGCAATGCACTTATTACATCAAAGGGAGGAAGTGACATTTTATTGTTTTTCTGAAGTACAAGAAAAACACTGGAAGTTTTGATGAATCTTTGAAAAGCTGAGCTATAGTTTGTGTACAGTAAAATGTACCCATTGAAAGTGTACAGCTTGATGAATCTGGTTAACTCCAACATTAAGATCAAAATATACACTATTCCAACACTATACATAGTGAGGGATTCTTTATGAAAACTACTCTGTGTTCAGATGAAGACAAATTTTTAAGTTTTACAGAACCAAAAGGGAAAGACGAAACAAAAGCCCATAAGGCACTTTTCTGATTGTGTAGGTGAAATCACCCCTTCCTTGACAGTTACTGCCTTTGTTCTCTCTCACAGCACTCTGAGCAGGTCTCCCTAAGACGATGTGCTGAAATGTCTACAGCATCACCCTCTGTGAGCTCCTCCTTAAAAATAATGACTTAGATCAGCTTTCCGCTATCACAGCCTAATGCAATGTATGGTTCTTGCAGGATAAATTGACACTTGCTCTTAGAAAACTCTATTCCACGCTTGCTACCAAAAACCAAAAAAAAAAAAAATCATTCATGTTGACACCAAATACGTAGTTCCATGGAAATAGCATTAAATAATTTCTTTCTTAAAACAAAAGATATCCCTCTATATACTTAAAGAAATATAAAAGAGGACTTTCTGAAAATTTTTCATTTCCTTCTGCATTAATGCACTAATGTTTTAGGGTCTGTTGTGAGCTGTTAACATATTAAAAATCCCTGACTCACAGTAGCTTGACCTGATGGAATTTACAATTTCATACCATGTTGAATGTGAAATTTAAATACAAATACTAGCCACACATTACTTAGAAGAGTACAGGAAATGTGTATGTATGTATGTGGGTGGGGAGGATGGGGATCAACTTTTTTAAATGTACACAAACCATATGTTAGTGATTAAAAAAATAAAAGGTTTCAACAGAAGAAAGTTAAACCTTCATTAAGTTATGAAAATATTTTCAGTGTATAGAAAGAAAGATGGGAAGGTTACTTTTTAATGGGGTGTTGTACACATAGGGCTGGCTTTACTCAGTGAAGGTTAAATTAAATAAATGAATCTAGTAGGCAACTGATACTTCAATCTGTGTGCCTTGGATTCATGAGGGACGTCTATAATTCAAAGCGTAATTCCATAATGATAAATGCAGTTAATAAAGAGACTGCATGGACAAATACTTGTGCATATAATGAGATAAATGCATTCCCTGTATGATCTTCAAAATTACATAATGAGAATTATAGGGTTCTGAGAAATATAAGGTCAGGACAGACCTACTTGATATTTATGTAACAGGCTAGTAAATGCGTCAGCATGATTAAAAAGATAGTTTAAATTCCTAATAGATAAACACTACAAACAACACCCAAAAAACAGGACTTCAGTGTGTGTGTATATATATGAAGAGAGCTTGGTGAAACAATGAAGCCGGGCAAGAAGAACTGAGAATGGTAAACTATAAAACAAGTACAAAGTACAGGAAGGCTCAGGAGAGTCACACTCTTTAACACAGCCATGTTGAAACATGGCCAAAGCTGAGTTAAGAGGAAGAAAATGGGCTAAACGAGACACAGTCAGTATGCTATCTGCCTTGACTAGCCTTGTGTTGACCTGAGTTAGAAGGCTTTGTTTCTGGTTGCTGGAACTAGTGAAATGCATGGACAAAGCAAGCATCTGTTATATTGATCTCATTTCTCCATTCACCACTCCCACACACACTAATTTTCAACACACAAAGGTTCTCATAGCAGAATAGACTCACTCCCATCTTATTGAAACACCTGAACTGACACAGTTATGTGGAAAAAAAAAAAACAAGTCTCTAGAAGCTTTTTTTTTAAAGGGTATTGTGTGAAATAGAGTTACAAATCTGTTAACATATAAAAATTCCTTCTTAAAACTATCTATTTCTACACACATATATTTTTATCACTTTAGGCAGACATTTTTCATCTGTTCAGGAGGAATTCTGCAACTGCATTTGAAATGAGTTTACATAAATCAAACCGTGCACAACACACGGGTGTATTTGTCAAAAAAACTATATATTGCTTTTACAGGCTTCGGAATAGCATGATATCGGCCACACAGAAGGCAGAAAATATACATTCCACTTTCAAAAGCATTTGCTCAGTACTATGCATGTGCCTATTATCTTTTGGATATCCTAGAGATAAGACTGCCTTTGAATGTCTTTCACTAACAAAAAAGAGGAAATATAAATTTCTATCTGTTCTCTTTGTTTATTCAACTTGCTTAAATTTACTTCTAGTTTTATCTAACTCTACAAATCTATCAGTTGCCACTATAAGCTGCAGTGTTTTTGCAGGCAAAATTGTCAGACCTTCGTCTGTTTTTGAATACTTGACCCATCAATGGATTTCTTAACACTCCGGCGTTTTGTGCCCATCTTTCACACCTGAGATGCCTTCAAGCTGTGGGATGATGCTCTCTGTGTTTGTCCCCTATATTTATTCTGATTCCCAACCGTCAGCTTAGGAGAGGCTTGAAGGCAAAGCAAAAGGAGACTGTTTACTTTGATATTCAAAGAGAATCAGATTTTTAAGAGTTATTGATAAGGTCCCATTAGGGCATTGTTAGAATCCAACCTTTGTTGGCACTGGAAAAACTTAGTGCCCATTCAAGGTAAAACTTCAGTGGGTTCCTAATGGTTCAGAAAAGATAAAACCAATTGTCAAATTACCCACTTGAGCCTGAGAGTAGTGCCAAGTCTGGGAGCTCCTCATTTGCTAAATCTAATGCACTTTGAGGACAACGTTTCTTACAGGAACTACTAGGGGGCACTGCACTCCCAGTGTTGGAATAAGTCACACTACAGAACCTCGTCCCTGTGGGCGATGCGACTTTTATTATTTATCAATGATCTTTAACATATTAACATTACATTACCTAGGAGAAGCATCCGGCCGAGAGAAGCCTTCTATGCAATTTTCCACTATTTGCTTTCACTTAATTAAATGGCTCTTGGTCACATGTCAAGGGTATGTTAAGTGGCCAACAGAACCCTTGAAAACTGAAGTTGTGGCCTAGGATCATTTCTCAAGAGAGTTGGTGAGAATGATAACTGTTTAACGGAATGTGCAGTAGCAGCCCCACCTGGGAAATAGATGGGTGTGATGTTTTACTCTATTAAAGCATAGGATAATTATGCATGCCTGGTCTATAAATCTGCAGAAACACCACTGGGATCACTGCCAGTTAGTTAACAGGGACTACTTAGGCTGGCCCTTCCAGAAGTTCAGAATTTCATATTATTTTAATATTTTTCTATTATTTTTAACTATTACCTCATCATCCCATAGAAAACAAAGCTCGAGAAAATGCATTCATTCAAGTATGGCCACCCCTGAGGAGATAATGCTGGTATCAGATATTAAAACCCCAAACTTCACCTGCCTTGCAGAGTAGGTAGCCAGAAGACCGGCTACAATGGAGATGGTCTTCTTTCTAGGTCCATCATTTCAGAATGGCTGTTGCAAAATCAGTCTCTCTGATTGGGGATGACATTCAAAAGGAGACACTCAACAAACTCTGAAGTCAGAGTTTTCTATTCTAGGATTACCATAATGTGCTCCTTCTAAGACTCTAATAGTCACCCCTGCTGGCTTTGGTCTAATTTGCTGAAAGTCCTGTTCCCCCCAGGCTCCTCCTATCCTGGTTGCTTTTGTTTATGGGCTTCTGCTCTTTGGGGAAAGTTATTATCAAACCAAACTAATAATATTTACACTCACAAGGTTTAAGATGAAATAAAATACCTGTATTGTACACAAAGCACTTCAATATTTTTCCAGAGTAAATTCTTTATACCTACTCCTCTCCTCTGCTATTTCCACTATGTCCATTTTTTGTTTGTGTGTTAGTTGCTCAGTTGTGCCCAACTCCTTGTGACCAATGGACCAGGCTCCTCTGTTCATGGGATTCTCCAGGTAACAAGAGTGGAGTGGGTTGCCATACCCTTCTCCAGGGGAATCTTCCCAACCCAGGGATCAAACCTGGGTCTCCAACATTGCAGGCAGATTTAAATGAGCTACCCGGGCATTTCAGAGAATTTTCAGCTGAAAGGAAATACAGTTTTGTTTGAAAACAAAAAATCCTTTTTATTTTGAAGTAATCACAGATTCACAAGAAGTTGCAAAGATAATTCAGAGAGGTCCAGGGTATCCTTCACTCAGTTTCCCCAATGGTTACATCTTTCTTTTCTTTTAAGTAATTGGAGTATAACTGCTTTACAATGTTGTGTCACTTTCTGTCATACAACGTGAATCAGCTGTAAGTATACGTATGTCCACTCCTTTTTGAACCTTCCCCCAATCCCATCCCATATCTCCAGGTCATCACAGAGCACTGAGCTGAGATCCCTGTGCTATACAGCAACTTCCCAGTAGCTGTCTACTTTACCTACGGTAATGTGTATGTTTCACTGCTACTTTCTCAATCTGTCCCACTCCCTCCTTTCCCCACTGTGTCCACAATCTGTTCTCTATGCCTACGACTCTATTCCTGCCCAGCAAATAGGTTCATCAGTACCATTTTTCAAGATTCCATATATCTGTATTAATATACAATATTTGTGAACCCAGTACAACATTGCAAGGAACCTAATCATGGATAAGGTGTGTAGAGTTCTGTCTTATTTGATCAAGTACTTTGACTTGTAACTACCACTGAAATAAAGATACAGAACTCTTCCATCACAACAAAGATCTCTCTCATGCTACTGCTTTAGAGGTGCATTCAACCCCCTTCCATGTTCTGTACGCCTAGAATCCACCAATCTGTATTCCAACTCTACAGTTTTGTCATTTTGAGAATATTAAAAAAAAATCATACATTATGGGTTTTTTTTTTAAAGAGATTTCTTTTTTCAGCTGGCATGATGCTCTTGAGATCCACCCAGGTTGCTGAATGTAATTCCCTTCTATTGTTGAGTAGTTATATCTCAACCATGCGGGTGTGCAAGACAAATTCATCTCTACTGTTGACATTTCAGGCACTATGATAACTGATGAATACTTTTTAAGCACAGAAACCATTTCAAGATCTTTCAACAGTATCACTGCCAACAAGCAGGATTAGCCCTTTTTTCTTTTTTTTTTTTTAGTGTGGGGGATTGACATGTACACACTGCTGCATTAACAATGGACAATAAACAAGGACTTACAGTATAGTACAGGAACTCTGTTCAATGTTATATAACAACCTAAATGGGAAAAGAATTTGAAAAAGGAAAAGATACATGTATAACTGAACCACTTTGCTGTATACTCGAAACTAACACAACATTGTTAATCACCTATACTCCAGTATAAAATTTTAAAAGCCCCTTTTTCTTTTCATGAAGGTTTAAAAGCCAAGCTCTCATTTGGTAAACAAGGGTAGAATCTTTCTTATTCAAGGAAAAAGATTTTAAAGTCATTTTAGAACATCATTTCTTACACAATAATTAACATGTTCATTGAAAATCATTCTTACATATTTTAAAAGCTTCAACTGCTAAACCCTTGTTAACCTTCCTTAAGCAGCTCTATCTATATGAATAAGACATCAAGCATTTAAAAATATCTGTAACTGTAAGCACTTTGAACTTCTTACATTAGTCCAAGTTAGTGATATTTCATTTTATTTGGCATAGTGTCCTGAATATTCATACAAAGTTGTGAAAGTAGTATCTGGTGGCACAATGCTCTATTTGATTGAGTAACTTTGTATGAGATCAAAATAGTTGTTTAATTGACAGAAGAGAGTCATTAAACTGTGAGAATTCTGGAATTCCAGTGGTTACAAAATGGTAGCCCCCATTAGTAGTAATTATTAGGTCATCAGTTCCTGGAAGGCAGACTGTGAATCAGGAATCTTGAATCTAGCACAGTCCTTGGCACAAAGTAGATGTTCGATTGATATATGCTGAATTAATGTATGTTGTAGGAGAGAATTCAGGAATTCAGTTCAAGACAGGAAATACCCTTCTCATGATGCTTCGCCTGGATATCAATGACTTTTTGAACTTTATGGCCTATGTACAGGACACTCCATCCTCTCTGGAACCTTAGTCAAATGAAGCAGTGTTATCTAAGAAACAGTTCAGGCTATCTGTACACTTGTCCCTCAAAATCCAATATCCATGGAGAGACTGGTTCCAGGTACTAAAATCCATGGATGCTTAAGTGTCTCACTTAAATAGCAGGCTACAGTGAATACAGCCAGCCCTCCATACGGGCAGGTGTAGAGCGCTGGTTGTACTCTTTCACCATGTGAACTGGTGTGATGGTAGATGGTTAACAATTGACTTTCCAAGCAAAACAAAACACCAAAGAACTTGGGGTTCGAGCTTGCCAATTTCTGACTTTCCAAATGTAGGGTTGAACCCGCAGCAGCATCACCTGGCAACCTGTTTGTAGTACAAACCCTCAGGCCCCACTCCAGAACTACTATGTCAGGAATTCTGGAGGTAGGGCTCAGCTTTGTGTGTTTTAATGAGTCTTCCAAATGATTCTGATGCATGGAAGAATCTGAGAATCAATACCACAGAAAAACCTAATTACCTTCTGATACGATCAATTAGAGCAATAGAACTTCTACCCATTGGAATCATTCCTGGGTGACTAAGGAATAAAAAGTCCTGCAGTCTCTACCAAGGACTAGTTGGTAGGCAGGATGGTATCAGGTCAGTTCAGTTCAGTCGCGCAGTTGTGTCTGACTCTTTAAGACCCCATGGACTGCAGCATGACAGGCTTCCTTGTCCATCAACAATTCCTGGAGTTTGCTCAAACATGGCCATCGAGTCAGTGATGTCATCCAAACATCTCATCCTCTGTTGTCCTTTCTCCTCCTGCCTCCAATCTTTCCCAGCATCAGGATTTTCTCCAATGAGTCAACCCTTCGCATGAGGTGGCCAAAGTATTGGAGTTTCAGCTTCAACATCAGTCCTTCCAATGAACATCCAGGACTGATCTCCATTAGGATGGACTGGTTGGATCTCCTTGCAGTCCAAGGGACTCTCAAGAGTCTTCTCCAACACCACAGCTCAAAAGCATCAGTTCTTTGGTACTCAGCTTTCTTTATAGTCCAGCTCTCACATCCATACATGACTACTGGAAAACGCATAGACTTTACTAGACAGAATTTTGTTGGCAAAATAATCACTCTGCTTTTTAATATGCTGTCTAGTTTGGTCATAAATTTTTTTCCAAGGAGCAACTGTCTTTTAATTTTATGGCTGCAGTCACTATCTGCAGTGATTTTGTAGCCCAAGAAAATAAATTCTGTCACTGTTTCCATTGTTTTCCCACCGATTTGCTATGAAGTGATGGGAGCAATGCCATGATCTTAGTTTTTTAAATGTTGAATTTTAAGCCAGCTTTCTCACTCTCCTCTTTCACTTTTATCAAGAGACTCCTTAGTTCTTCGTTTTCTGCCATAAGGGGTGGTGTCATCTGCATATTTGACATTATTGATATTTCTCCTGGCAATCTTGATTCCAGCTTGTGCCTCATCCAGCCCAGCATTTCACATGAAGTACTCTGTATATAAGTTAAATAAGCAGGGTGACAATATACAGCCTTGACCTACTGTTTTCCCAATTTGGAACTAGTCTGTTGTTCCATGTCCAGTTCTAACTGGTGCTTCTTAACCTGCATACAGGTTTCTTAGGAGGCAGGTCAGGTGGTCTGGTATTCCCATTTCTTGAAGAATTTTCCACAGTTTGTTGTGATCCACACAGTTACAGGCTTTGGCATAGTCAATAAAACAGAAATAGATGTTGTTCTGGAACTCTCTTGCTTTTTCTATGATCCAGTGGATGCTGGCAATTTGATCTCTGGTTCCTCTATTCTTTCAAAATCCAGCTTGAACATCTGGAAGTTCTCAGTTCATATACTATTGAAGTCTCCCTTGAAGAATTTTAAGCATTACTTTGCTAGTGTGTGAGATGAATGCAATTGTGCAGCAGTTTGAATATTTTTTGGCATTGCCTTTCTTTGGGATTGGAATGAAAACTGACCTTTTCCAGTCCTGTGGCCACTGTCGAGTTTTCCAAATTTGTTGGCATATTGAGTGCAGCACTTTTACAGTATCATTGTTTAGGATTTGAAATAGCTCAACTGGAATTCCATCACCTCCATTAGCTTTGTTCATGAGGCTCACTTGACTTCACATTCCAGGATGTCTGGCTCTAGGTGAACGATCATATGATCAGGGTCATCTGTGTTATGAAGATCTTTTTTGTACAATTCTTCTGTGTATTCATGCCACCTCTTCTTAATATCTTCTGCTTCTGTTAGGTCCATACCATTTCTGTCCTTTATTGAGTCCATCTTTGCATGAAATGTTCCCTTGGTATCTCTAATTTTCTTGATGAGATCTCTAGTCTTTCCCATTCTATTGTTTTCCTCTATTTCTTTGCATTGATCACTGAGGAAGGTTTTCTTATCTCTCCTTGCTATTCTTTGGAACTCTGCATTCAGATGGGTATGTCTTTCTTTTTCTTCTTTGCCTTTAGCTTCTCCTCTTCTCCTCAGACAACCATTTTGCCTCTTTGCTTCTCTTTTTCTTGGGGATGGTCTTGACCACCACCTCCTGTACAATGTCACAAACCTCTATCCATAGCCCTTCAGGCACTATATCAGATATAATTCCTTGAATCTATTTGTCACTTCCACAAGGGATTTGATTTAGGTCATACATGAATGGTCTAGGGGGTTTTCCCTACTTTCTTCAATTTAAGTCTGAATTTGGCAATAAGGAGCCCATGATCCAAGCCACAGTCAACTCCTGGTCTTGTTTTGTTCTGAATGTATAGAGCTTCTCCATCTTTGGCTGCAAAGAATATAATCAATCTGATTTTGGTATTGACCATCTGGCGATGTTCATATATAGAGTTGTCCCTTGTGTTTTGGTAGAGGGTGTTTGCTATGACCAGTGCATTCTCTTGGCAAATCTGTGTTAGCCTTTGCTCTGCTTCATTTTGTACTCCAAGCCCAAATTTTCCTATTCCGGGTATCTCTTGACTTTCTACTTTTGCATTCCAGTCCCCTATAATGAAAAGGATATCTTTTTTTGGTGTTAGTTCTAGAAGGTGTTGTAGGTTTTCATAGAACTGTTCAATATCAGCTTCTTTGGCATTAGTGGTTGGGCCATAGGCTTGGATGACTGTGATACTGAATGGCTTGCCTTGGAAACAAATAGAGATCATTCTGTTGTTTTTGAGACTGTACCCAAGTACTGCATTTCAGACTCTTTTGTTGACCATAATGGCTACTTCATTCTTTGAAGAGATTCTTGCCCACAGTAGTAGATGTAGTGGTCATCTGAACTAAATTCACCCATACCAGTCCATTTAGGTTCACTGACTCCTAAAATGTAGATGTTTACTCTTGCTGTCTCCTGTTTGACCACTTTCAATTTTCCTTGATTCATGGACCTAACCTTCCAGGTTCCTATGCAATATTTCTCTTTACAGCATTGGACTGTACTTCCATCACCAGTCACGTCCACAATTGGTTGTTATTTTAACTTTGGCTCCATCCCTTCATCCTTTATTATTTCTCCACTCTTCTCCAGTTAGCATATTAGGCACCTACTGACCTAGGGAGTTAATCTTTCAGTGTTCTGTCGTTTTGCCTTTTCATACTGTTCAGGGGTTCTCAAGGCAACAATACTGAAGTGGTTTGCCATTCCTTCTCCAGTGCACCATGTTTTGTCAGAACTCTCCACCATGACCTGTCCATGTGGGTGGTCCTACACAGCATGGCTCATAGTTCCCTTGAATTAGACAAGGCTGGGATTCATGTGAGGGACGAGTGTATGGTACTGGGCTATTAAAGAGCTCCGCTGGTGACTCACAAGCAGCAAAATTTGAGAACAACTGAAATAGAGTTTACTCGTAATTGTGCAGCTGTCTATATTATAAACGTTTGGTATGCATACTAGCTTAAAACAGAAAAAACAACAACAAACAAACAAAACAAACCTCAAACTTTGTATTGCTATAAACACTTTAGATTTGCAGGGAGTCTTCACATGTGATCTCTTTTAGTTTTGACAGTGACACCCTCATTTTATTGATTAGTGAAGGCTTAGTAACTTGTTAAAGATACCAAATTCGCGTTTGAGACCCAAGTGCATTGCTTTCCGTCCTCCTGATGAGTTAAGTAAAGCTCCTATCAGACAATATTTGGGTAAGAAAGGCTTCCCTCCTCTCACTGGATGCTGTTCATACTCAGCACATATTTGGTTGTAATCTGGCTCAACGAGGCAGTTGAGAAATCAGACTTAGTTGCAGATGAGCACTTGTGAAAATCCCTGTGAAATAACTTTGAGTTTAGCCTTAATGCTTTTCTAATTTGTAGGCCAATCATTTGGACACATGACAAATTAACCATATAACTGCTCAACCCTGCACCTCACTTTAGTCGACCATCAGTTCCTTAACAGCATCGGAGTGTCCTGCCAGGATCTGATGTCCTCTACCACAGAGGCCAGGGGAACGCCTATGGTCCTGAATCATCAGATAGGAACTCCTTGGGCCAAGGCTACTTCTATCCCTTACACAGTCCTGGCAAAGTCAGGTCATATTCAAGACCACTGGGAAGATACTCAGTCGCTCTTAGGGACAGTTCATCCCATTTCAAAATCAAAGATACTCTAGTGTGTATAAAATACACAGCTAGTAGGAATCTCCTGTATAGCACAGGGAGCTCAGCTCGATGCTCTGTGATAAACTAGAGAGGTGGGATGGGGACAGATGGGAGGGGGACCCAAGAGGGAGAGGATATATGCGTACATATGGCTGATTTACTTCGATGTACAGCAGAGACTAACATAACATTGTAAAGCAAGTACACTCCAATTAAAAAGATATAATAATAATTATGATAATAATTAGATTCATGGTAGATCATTTGACAACAAAGGAAAGCAGAAATAAAGGAAAAATATCTCCCATAGTCCTACCCAATAAAAAGATAGCCTAGTGACACTGCTGGTTATGATCCAGGTCAACTGGACACAGTACCCAAGCATCTTGCTCTAGTACAATCACTTGTCTTCTGTAGAGGATGCTGCTGGTATCTCACACGGATTCTTTTTTCTGGCCCCAGATGCTGTGAGCACTGGTTGCTTACCAACTCCAACTGCCCCCTTCTCTGGGAAGTTGACTGGGAGGTTTTGCTCCATATGCCCTGCCATTAGCACCACCACTTGAGGGGCAGATCAATGAATAACTAATAAAGAGATTTAGGTACCTGTGAGTCACTCTAGTGACTCACAGTTACCTAAACCCCTGCCTCAGGTTTTGAGGTCTCAGGCATACTCTGTCTTTGCTGTTTTTGTTGAGTCACTTAGTTCTGTCGGACTCTTTTGTGACTCCATGGACTGAAGCCCACCAGGCTCCTCTGTCCATGGGATTTCTCAGGCACGAATCTTGGGGTGGGTTGCCACTTCCTTCTCCAGGGATCTTTCCAACCCAGAGACTGAACCCACACTTGCACTGCAGGTGGATTCTTCACCACTGAGTCACCATATATATACAGTATGACATTGATATTCTGTATGGAGCAGCACAGAAAATTTCAAGTTTGGCAGTTCAATCAGCATCCCCCAGTACCAATATGACCATCACTCTGAGTGGACACAAACATTAAACATGAATAGAAATATTTCATTAGAAAAGTTATCTTAATAAAATACTTAATTTGGCTTTTTAAATTATATTTTTTTCTAGAAGATTCAAATTTCTCTAAGATTAAAACTCTGTTCGCTGTTTCAATTCCAGCACACCTTTCTATGACCCAGGGAATTATGTGGTAGCTCAAGTCTGCCCATAGGTGCACACCATACAAGTGAATCTCATCCATGACAGAAGCTAACATAGGAGAAAAAGTCTGGAAACAGTTGCCTTGAGGAGTAATAAACTATCAACTGTAATAGGTCAGTCACAAACAAGGATGTATTATTTCTATTTGAAAGTACTCATAACCATCTAAAAGCACTCATAACCAATCTACTCTAATATACTGACCTCAAGGTAAAAGTCTATGGCATTTGCTCACGCAGTGAGTAAATCACCCAGCACCTAGGTTAATTATTTAGAAGTTTCAATCCATTAAATATAGATACATTACATATACATTAAATAACCAGACAGAACACATAAAACAAGACTAAGGAAAAAGCCTATTAAACGTATGCTTCCTAACCATCTCTTATTCATGAACTTAAGGCTGTTACCCAGCACGAAAGGGAATCTCTTCTCTAGCACTGGACTATGCTGATAATGGATCAATAGCTGCAACTAGCATATATCTTTTCTTCCTTATACTGAAGTATCTTGTTTTCATTTTGTTTCTTGGTTCAACTCAATCTCCCCAAGACTCTAACACAGATTCTAATACCTTCCTAGGATTCGAATTCTAATATGGGTAATAACTAATCTGTTATTCAATCCATAAGAGTCAAACTATTACCACCCAGCAAGAAACAGTGACTTGTGAAACATGATTGTATTAAAGTTTACTCAACCAATATTCACATATTTGTATTTTTAAATAATCATATGTCTTCTCCTTCATTCATTTAATAAGAACTCTAGGGATTTACTCATTGAATACTTAACTGCCCTTTAATTCACTTGGAATGTACTAGTGTGATTTTCTGGGGCAGGAAAAATGGGATATTAAATAGAGAACTTCTAAGCTTGTTCAATATCTTCCAAAATTGGCCCTTAATTGATTTTTCCATCTTCCTCTTTCAAGTTTAAACTTGGCCGACACACTTTGTGTATCTGAATTAAAATTTCTGAGAAACAGGACTTTCTATGGGCAAGAAACTATATAGATGTTTTATAACTTTTGTTCAAGCTTTTTCACTCTGCACTGTTACTGGTTCATTTTTTTGTTTGTTTTGCCTGTATAAATATAAATTATTTTTCAAGGCTCACCTGATTAGCTTGGTCCACTGGTCAAACTCTTTATTGAATTTCTGGAAGAATTACTATTTGTACTACTTGTTTGGAACTGAATCATTTACTGACATGCCTTACAGTTCTTACACTCAGTCAAGCTGAGATCAGGGAGGGGGGTTAAATAACTTCTCAGGCATTTTCATCTTTACTGATGTTGCTTGCTGATCTCAAGGGAATTAAAAAAAGGACTCAGATCAATAATTCAAATGGAATTAGTTCTAACTGGAAATGACTTGAAATAAACCTCTGAATGTAAGAGTTGAATCAGTGATTATCACCTCATAGGCCTTGAACCCTTAGTAGGGGGAAAAGAAAGGATCTGGTGAGGATCCTAGGTTATGTATTTCAGATAGATACATATATTGGCCTTCCCAGGTGGTGCTAGTGATAAAGAACCTGCCTGCCAGTGCAAGAGACATAAGAGGCACAGATCTGATTCCTGGGTCAGGAAGACCTCTTGGAGCAGGGCATGGCAATCAATTCCAGTATTCTTGTCTGGAGAATCCCATGGATGGGGGCTTGGCAAGCTGCAGTCCACAGGATTGCAAAGAGCTGGACACAACTGAAGTGACTTAGTGTGCATGTGGATATAGACAGGGATATCTAGAGATGTATACACACACCCATCTCTTTGTTATTGTTGTTCAGTTGCTCAGTTGTGTCCTACTCTTTACAACCATACTGTTATGCTTCTCTCTGGGTAAGTGTGCTAGATAAAAATCATTTGATAGCCTTTCTCACTTCAGGCTCTGCTTCTGGGACTTCAGTAATCTTCTGCCTTTTTACTCCATGATTACATCCTGTGATTTCCAGTCATTTGTTACCATCAAATTTTCTTATTTTAATCAAAGGACCTACAAAATCTTTTATAATTATAATGGCATCCCCAGACTTTTAAACTGGACAGCTTTTGCCTGGAGGGTCTAAAGACAATGTGATTCATTCCTGAGGCCACATACCCTCTATTGTAGCTGTTTTCTAACCAGTTGACACTATGTTTAACAAAGAATACACTTCATTCTGCAGAACTGCGCTTCACAACAGTCAGTTCCATCTACCAACAATTAGAGCCCACTTGGCCAGGGTGGGACCATTGTACTTGTCTGGGAAGCTGGAATTATTGTTCGTAACATTTATAGTGGAAAAGGTATGTGTGTGGGGCTCATCCTTACAGAAGCCACACTGATGTTGACTCCAAGAGCACAGAATTCTTCGAGGCCTCTTTCAAAAAGACTGTAACCTCATGAATCCTCAAAAATTCTTATCTTTGATTGGGTGTTGGTTCAGGTAAAGAAGCTGGAGAGGACAACTATTATGGAAACAGCTCCTTTCTTTTTTACCTTGCATGGGTGGACTAACATTCAACTCAGGAATGTCCACTTAATCCATGTGAGATCCACATGCCAGGTACCAAGAAGTGCTCTGCAGAAGGGCAAGTCAGGACTCAGGATTTGGGCAAATTATTAGGACTTATGGAATCAGCTCTCTCTGTGTTTTGCTTTTCTCTTATTTATAACCTTTCTATTAGGCTCCAAGAAGAACTGCTACTTAGACGTTTAAGATAAATTCTGAAGTCAGAGTAAAGATTTTTCTATAACACAATTGCAAGTTGATGGTCTGGAGTTTTTGTTTTTTGTTTTATTTTTAATGCCTAGAGCTTTGTTAATTCACTTAATCACTGTTTTCAAAGATTTACTTCACTCACTAATTCATTTTTTAAAACAGTCTCTCAACTCCTTCATCACTTAGTGTGGCCATTCATTCAATATTTATTGAGTGCATACTATGTGCTTCAATATTGCATTAAGTTATGACAATTAAATGAGTGAAACCAAGTATGGTCATTGACATCATGGGGAAGTTAAAGTGCAGTGAGAGAAAAAGAGAAATCACATTAGCAAATGTAAAATGCAAATGCAGCATGATATCAAGGAGAATTAAAAGACAGGATGAAAATTGTAACAGCAGGAGCTGACCTGAGCATAAAGTCAGGCATGACTTCCTGAGAAAGTCAGTATGGAGTTGGGAGAGGCAATCTCAGTTTAGTTCAGTTTAGTTTAGTCACTCAGTCGTGTCCAACTCTTTGTGACCCCATGGACTATAGTATGCCAGGCTTCCCTGTCCATCACCAAGTCCTGAAGCTTGCTCGAACTCATGTCCATCAAGCCAGTGATGTCATCCAAGTATCTCATCCTCTGTCATTCCCTTGTCTTCCTGCCTCTAAACCTGTCCCAGCAGCAGAGTCTTTGCCATTGAGTCAGTTCATCCCATCAAGTGGCCAAAGTATTAGAGTTTCAGTTTCAGCATCAGTCTTTCCAATGAATATTCAGGACTGATTTACTTTAGGATGGACTGGTTGGATCTCCTTGCAGTCCAGGGACTCTCAAGCGTCTTCTCCAACACCACATTTCAAAAGCATCAATTCTTTGGTGCTCAGCTTTCTTCACAGTCCAACTCTCACAGCCATACATGACTCCTGGAAAAATCATAGCTTTGACTAAAAGGACCTTTGTTAGCAAAGTAGTGTCTCTGCTTTATAATATGCTATCTAGGTTGGTCATAACTTTTCTTCCAAGGAGCAAGCGTCTTTTAATTTCATGGCTGCAATCAACATCTGCAGTGATTTTGGAGCCCGAGAAAATAAAGTCTGTCATTGTTTCCACTGTTTCCTCATCTATTTTCCATGATGTGATGGGACCAGATGCCATGATCTTAGTTTTCTGAATGCTGAGTTTTAAGCCAACTTTTTCACTCTCCTCTTTCACTTTCATCAAGAGGCTCTTTAGTTCTTCTTCATTTTCTGCCATAAGGGTGGTGTCATCTGCATATCTGACGTTATTAATATTTCTCCTGGCAATCTTGATTTCAGCTTGTGCTTCCTCCAGCCCAGCATTTCTCATGATGTACTCTGCATATAAGTTAAATAAGCAGGGTGACAATATACAGCCTTGACGTACTCCTTTCCTAATTTGGAACAAGTCTGTTGTTCCATGTCCAGTTCTAACTGCTGCTTCCTGACCTGCATACAGGTTTCTCAAGAGGCAGGTCAGGTGGTCTGGTATTCCCATCTCTGAAGAAGTTTCCATAGTTTGTTGTGATTCACACAGTCAAAAGCTTTGGCATAGTCAATAAAGTAGATATTTTTCTGGAACTCTCTTCCTTTGTCAATGATCCAATTGATATTGGCAGTTTGATCTCCAGTTCCTCTGCCTTTTCTAAATCTGGCAAAAACATCTGGAGGTTAACAGTTCATGTACTGTTGAAACCTGGTTTGGAGAATTTTGAGCATCACTTTACTAGCATGTGAGATGAGTACAATTGTACAGTAGTTTGAAAATTCTTTGGCATTGCCTTTCATTGGGATTGGAATGAAACCTTTTCTAGTCGTATGGCCACTGCTAAGTTTTATAAATTTAGTACGTCAAGGCTGTATATTGTCACTCTGCTTATTTAACTTATATTCAGAGTACATCATGAGAAACACTGGGCTGGAAGAAGCACAAGCTGGAATCAAGACAACTGGGAGAAATATCAATAACCTCAGATATGCAGACAACACTACCCTCATGGCAGAAAGTGAAGAAGAACTAAAGAGCCTCTTGATGAAAGTGAAAGAGGAGAGTGAAAAAGTTGGCTTAAAACTCAGCATTCAGAAAACTAAGATCATGGCATCTGGTCCCATCACTTCATGGCAGATAGATGGGGAAACAGTGGAAACAGTGGCTAACTTTATTTTTCTGGACTCCAAAATCACTGTAGATGGTGACTGCAGCCATGAAATTAAAAGACACTTACTCCTTGGAAGGAAAGTTTAGACCAACCTAGACAGCATATTAAAAAGCAGAGTCGTGACTTTGTCAACAAAGGTTCGTCTAGTCAAGGCTATGGTTTTTCTAGTGGTGACATATGGATGTGAGAGTTGGACTATAAAGAAAGCTGAGCATCAAAGAATTGATGCTTTGGAACTGTGGTGTTGGAGAAGATGCTTGAGAGTCCCTTGGACTGCAAGGAGATCCAACCAGTCCATCCTAAAGGAGATCAGTCCTGGATGTTCATTGAAAGGACTGATATTGAAGCTGAAACTCCCATATTTTGGCGACATGATGCGAAGAGCTGACTCATTGGAAAAGACCCTGATGCTGGGAAACATTGAGGGCAGGAGGAGAAGGGGACGACAGAGGATGAGATGGCTGGCTGGCAATACCAACTTGATGGACATGGGTTTGGGTGGACTCCGGGAGTTGGTGATGGACAGGGAGGCCTGACGTGCTGCAGTTCATGGGGTCACAAAGGGTCGGACACGACTGAGCGACTGAACTGAACTGGGTGCAGCACTTTCACAGTCTTTTAGGATTTAAAATAGTTCAACTGGAATTCATTCACCTCCACTAGCTTTGTTTGTAGCGATGCTTCCTATGGCCCACTTGAGTTCACATTCTATGACGTCTGGCTCTAGGTGAGTGATCACACTATCATGGTCATCTGGGTCATGAAGATCTTTTTTGTATAGTTCTTCTGTGCATTCTTGCCACCTCTTCTTAATATATTCTGCTTCTGTTAGGTCCATACAATTTCTGTCCTTTACTGTACCCATCTTTGCATGAAATGTTCCCTTGGTATCTCTAATTTTCTTGCCAAGATTTCTAGTCTTTCAAATTCTATTGTTTTCCTGTATTGCTTCCCACTGATCACTGAGGAAGGTTTCTTATTTCTCCTTGCTATTCTTTGGAACTCTGAATTCAAATAGGTATATCTTTACTTTTCTCCTTTGCCTTTAGCTTCTCTTATTTTCTCAGCTATTTGGAAGTCCTCCTCAGACAACCATTTGCCTTTTTGCATTTTTTTTTTCTTGGGGATGGTCTTGATCACTGTCTCCTGTACAATGTCATAGATCTCTGTTCATAATTCTTCAGGTACTCTATCAGATCTAATCCCTTGAATCTATTTGTCACCTCCACTGTAAGGGGTGTGATTGAGGTCATACCTGAATGGCCTAGTGGTTTTCCCTACTTTTTTCAATTTAAGTCTTAATTTTGCAATAAGGAGTTCATGATCTGAGCCACAGTCAGCTCCCGGTTTTGGTTTTCCTGATTCTATAGAGCTTCTCCATTTCTCTCTGCAAAGAATGTAATCAATTCTGAGTTGGCAAGAAGTAAATGAAATGAAGAGGTGACAGAAAATCATTTGAGGCAGAGGGAACAGTGTGGACCAGTGGACTATGGAGGAAGAGAGGGTGGTGAACACGCAGCTCAGAAAGCTCCATACTGCTGAAGAACAGAAGGATAGGGGCACATGTTGGAAGAGGGAGCTGGAAGGGCAGTCCATAGTGTATAGTCTGGGAAATTTAGATGTGAAAGAACAAAATGCACTCTGCCTGACACTCAAATAAACCTGTCCACCTAAGGCAGCTCTTCCTCTCTCCAAGTTTATACCCAATCAGAGAGATAGCAACAGACACCAGTACATTTCAGAAACTTTGCACAGTTTAGAAGAGGGATTGAAAGAGGAATAAAAATGAGTGCCAGGGGAACTGCATCACCCATTGCAAGCATCAGAAGAAGCTGATCTAGAAAGTGGTCTCCTCTTACTGCTTGTAGAATGCATTCCTTCTTTCTTGAGAGATACCTTCAGTCTGAAGATTTCTTCACCCTTTTTTCTTGGATGGAATATTTATGCTTGGCAGAGCACATGTTAGTTTAGTGAATTCAAAAGCTTTTAGTTTTTTGTTCTTTCCAGTATAAAGACTCACCTATCACACTAAGCTCTGCGCTGGAAAAGATAACTCCGTGTTTATTCTCTGCCACACACTGATACATGCCAGCATCTGAGAGGTTCACTATTGTTATGTTGAGCGTTCCTTGCTCGATATGAATTCTATCCTGTGAAAGAAAAGAGGAACATAAAACAATGACCTTCTACAATTGAGACCTTAAGGCATCTTTGCTACATGTTATATATCAAAGGGGCTTAATGGGAGGAAAATTGCCATCATATAAACAATTTACATAACATGAGCTATTTATCTGTCAACTAAACTTGTGGCGGGTCAGATGCTAAATGAAACAACCCGTACATCAGTTGGTAAATGGAATTTAAATTGTAGGACTCTCTTGAGTTATCATTGATTTAATAGTGAAACCACTCAGATTAATATCCCTTCTAAATAGATGAACTTTAAATTTAAAGTGCTTTTTTTTCTTACTCCAAGGCTTTGTGCTAACTGGTGAGGAGTGGGAAATACAAGGACATTTACTGTTTAGAGTAGTTAAAACACTCAAATTATGAGTGGCAACACTTTGAGGGTTAAAAGGACTGTACTCTTCTTGGATGAAGCAGAAACACATATTTAATGTTGTTGAAGTTTACTAAGAATAAAGAATAAGTATTGATAATTTAATGTTCTGTTACTTAACTGCTGTTGGTGGCATGATCTAAACTCAGGACCATCAACTGGTAGCCAATCTGAAAACAGCAAAGTGAGTGTATCAAACAACAGACCATCCTCATTCATTGAGGCATCAGTTTTTATAAGTACCCTAAAGGACCTCCTCTTCTCCAGGAGACCTGCCATTTAAAAAGTAAAATATTTTCTGTTTGCTCTAGGATTGTGATTTAGCTGCCTCGCATCAGTGATCCCTCACCTTAAATAGAGGAAAGAAAATGCCAGTTTCCTGGGCACCTACACTCAAGTGATTT
Organism: Antilocapra americana; assembly: GCA_007570785.1. Taxonomy (NCBI): domain Eukaryota; kingdom Metazoa; phylum Chordata; class Mammalia; order Artiodactyla; family Antilocapridae; genus Antilocapra; species Antilocapra americana. Next base: position 20,745,000 of record ML660201.1, read on the forward strand.
GAGGCTGGCTTTTAGAATTGAGAGAATCACGGGACCAGCTGAAGCCCTGCAGTGACAGGAGGAGGTGTGGGTGGCATGGTGTGGACTAGGCTTGTGATATCTGCCTGTTTCTGTGGCTGGGAGGGCTGATATCCTGGCAGCACTCAAGAGTGGTTGTTCTTGCCTGGGGGCTGATGGGGGAGGAAACCAGAGAACAAGAAACTGGCTCTCAAATTGGGGCCTGGGGAAAATGTCATATTTCAGCAAAAATTTGAATTCGGTGGGAAAACATATAAGGAAAATTAAACTGGACACAACTGTTCCTCATTTTAAGGTCCCTCTATCTCATTTATTTTTATAGGCATGATTCCTATCTCTTTGAGCCTTCTTGACAAGCTTATTCAGATTTCTTTGTTAGACTGCTCTACAGGTTGGTTATCTTTCTATAAAGAAATTTTTTTTTTTTGCATATGATTTGGAATATTGGTGTGCAGGCGTATTTTGAAGAGGAGTTATTTCCGTCTCTTTCCACCTATTTAGCAGATTGGGTGTCTACCTCCACCTCATCTCCTGCGCTGTGTGCTTAGCTATTCAGTCATTTTCAACTCTTTGTGATCCCATGGACTGCAGTCCTCCAGGCTCCTCTGTCCATGGGATTTTCCAGGCACGAATACTGGAGTGGGTTGCCATGGCCTGCTCCAGGGGAATCTTCCCAACCCAGGGGTCAAACTCAGGTCTCCTGCATTCCAGGCAGATTCTTTACCAGCTGAGCCACCAGGGGAGCCCATGAATACAGCAGTGGGTAGACTATCCCTTCTCCAGCGGAATCTTCCTGACCCAGCAATAGAACCGAGGTCTTCTGCAATGCAGCTGGATTCTTTACCAGCTGAGCTACCAGGGAAGCCCTTCCCTGGGCTGCTGGTTCAAAAATAACCAGACTCATGGCTTCTCTCAGATCCTGGGATCTGCGGAGTCCAAGGCTACTGCAGTTCCTGTCCAGAGCCAGTAGGAGGCGCAGCCTAGTACCCTCTACCTCTCCCACATCACAGAGTCCTGTTAAGCCAGGCCGAAGTTGGGCTGCTTTTCCACTCAAGCCTTAGCTACAGGGATACTGCAACCTGGTCTCCAAAGAGGATTTTTAATATCTGAGCTTTCAGCTACTACTGCCTGCTTCAGGGCCTACAGACAGATGCCTTCCAGTTTGTTCATCACTTTTAGTTGTTCTTCTACTTCTGTTCCATTAAGAGCTGTCAGTCTCGAGTTTGCACATGCTACTGCTACCTGTCTGAGGCACAGTGAGCATTTTGCTGGTCCATGTGCTGGACTGTGTTGTTCACTAGTCTTCCCAGACAGAAGACAATATAAAACCACACTGAAGGGGAGAACTGGATACTGAGAGTCGTACACACTCCCTTGTACATGCAGACTTCTACCTTAGCACGATTACATGATCCAGACCTTCAGCATAACTCTCCAATTGTAAAGCCAGTGACGTTAATCTCTGAAGACCAAAGATCTGGTATGGATGTTTGACAAGGCTGAGCAATGCTGGAGAATTGGATTTATGTACAGTTTCTATCTATCAACCACATTCACTTGTTCCACTATCAATGGCATTTGGTTGCATACAATTTTGGAAACAATTTGTCATTTTTCTGTTTCCACAGCAACAAGACCACATGCCACATTAAAGTCAATATTAAGACACAATTTTCCTTCATTTGCTTACCCGAGTTAACAGCGGTTCGCCATTTTTCAGCCACCTGTATGTAGGCTTGGGCCTTCCATTGGCTTTACATTCCCAGAAGACGTTTTCTTCAATGGCCACATGGATGTCATTTATTTTTTGACTCCAATTCGGTTGAGCTACAGCAGTTCACAAAACAACGATGTACATTCAGTGCATGTTCAACTCATGCTTATCATATGCAATCAAGGGACAAAAAAAGGTTCATGATAAAGTTATTTTTCCAGAGGTTATGCCAATTACAAAGCTGGGTAGAAGTTCAGTAGGTACTTTTATAATAAAACACCCCACCTCATATCCAACTCTGAATGTCCTGTTCTTGCATCCTATGTGGCTGTTTTTTCCATCACTAAAGGCAAAATGAGCAAAACTATCACAAGCCATAAGGTAAAATTAACTTCTCCTCCTCCCAAATATCTATGCTTCATTTTTTCCTTTTATTAAAAGAAATCTCCCACCACCACTCTGTTACTTTAAGCTGGGCTCATGTTTTGCTAGCTACACACTGTATTTCCCACATTCATTTGCATCTAGAGGTAATTACAGGATGGGGTTCATACCAAAGATATGTGGTATGTGTGTGGAAGTGATGAGGGCAACCTCCAGGTTACTGACTTAAAGATACTAGCCCCGGATTCTCATTTTTCTTTCCCACTGATTAGAAAGTGACAAGTGAAATAGCCTTGGGCTCACAGATGAAGCTATGTGGGATGAAGATGCTGACCTTGAATGAGCTTCTGGAATAAAGCAACCCCAGACCAACATACCTATTTTTGGAGAGATATGTATTAAGGAAAGAAACTTCTCCTTTAAGCCACTATATTTCTGTGTGTCTCTCACACACATCATATAAATAATTTTTGTGACTCCTTTCTCCTTTAAGACTATCGTCATTTTCTATTATTATCTTTTTTTTCATGTTGATAGAATATTTGTCTATTAGCATATGGCCTTACGGTTCCAAATCTCTAAATGAGCCCTGGTTTTCACCAAAACCTTCTTAAGGAACTGAGTCCTGCCCTGCCTAACTCAGGAATTCAAGGCTGCATTCAATTTCCACGCTACCCAATGCCATACTCCAGGGGTCCCCAACTCTCCAGGATCTAGTGCTTGATGATTTGAGGGGGAGATGATATAATAACAGAAACAAAGTGCATAAGTGTGATGCACTCAAATCATCCTGAAACCATCCTCCCATCCCTGGACTGTGAAAAAAATTGTCTTCAGTGAAACTCGTCCCTGTTGCCAAAGAGGCTGGGGACTGCTGTACCAATTCCTCCCACCACCAAAACTGTGCCTCATTTCTCATGCTTCAAATAAAGTCTCATTTTCTCTCCTTGTTCTTAAGGGAAATAAAGACAATGCTAACCCACATTCTCTAAAAAGTCTTCATATATATCAAGCCTCCCCTAAAGCACAATTCATGCTATTGGTAAACTATAATGGCACATGTAATTAGGCAGGAAACCCTCAGCTCAAAGTGCAGAAGCAAAATGCAGTCATTCTGGAATGTATCTTCGCACTGTGTATTTGCATAGGATAATGCCTACCAACTTGAATCCAATAGTTAGAACTGGTATTAGTATTTAATTAGAGGATGCTACTCAATATTCTTAACGTATCTGTTAGCTGACTTGACCTCAGCATCTTTATTCAATGAGGTTACCAATCATTAATAATTTAATTCAAAAGAAAATGACTAGTGTTGAGGTCAAGCTCACCGTCTCAATAATGGGGAAAAAAAAAAACCAAAAAACAAAACTGGAAAAACAACTCACTTAACCAGCAGAGGTCCCTAGGTCCTTGAATAAATGTTACTTTCTCCTTTTATCCATCTATAAGCAAAGTTCATGTTTTTCAAAGAGCAAAATACAATTTAACATATCCTCTACTGATGAGCATGATGCATTGTTTCAAATGAGGGGAAGCTGAAAGGGTCAGCTTTCAAAACAAGTTATAACATCAAGAAGCCCTAGCATTAATGCAGGGTTGTAACCTTTATTCTTGAAGGAGCTGTAAGTCTGCCATTGTTCTCTATCTTCCTGCTGCTTTGCAAAGGGATCTCAAATGGTAGATAGTACCTTTTCAGTTCTCTGTCTGGAGAATTTGATGCGCAACACTGATGAGGCTAATGGCAGTTGTGCGCCTGATTTCACATGCAACCTGCTGAATATTTACCCCCCACAGGGTCTATGAAAACAAAGCAAACAAGAAAAACTGTAGAAATCTGTGTGAAATATTAACAACGAAGCCAAACTTTTCAAAGAGAGTGAGGAAGGAAAAAAAAATGGAAGGGCAAATGTAACTTATGAAGCAATGTCAAGTTGAAGTTCAAAAAGGAAACATCAAAATCCCATGCAGAGACAGAGATTTCAATGTCATAGATTTCCTGTAACTCTTGGGCTTATTCATGGCTTTCTTTCAAAAACACAGAACGCTGGAAACACAACCTTGCAATCTCAAAGAGGACAGGATAGGGAGAAGCAAAGTGAAGGGAGGGCCTTGAAAGGATTTTGAAAAGACCTTGCAAAGTTCTAACTAATTAAACCCTTCTGAAGGCTCATTCTGTCTCTTCCAACAGGGTTACAGAGGTTAGGGTGCTCAACAAGAATGCTCAGTGGTAGTGGTTTGTGCTAGTCCAGGTGAAATCAACAGCTATTCAGTCTTTTGAGACATTGTCAGATACTTTCCTTTTTTTTTTTTTAAAGTAAAATTAATTTGCAGAAACCAGATTTGAAGGACAAAAATCTATTCCTCCTGAAGTAAAATGAATTCATAGGAGCCAAGTTTGAAGTGATATAGACACATTCCTCTTGAAGTCAATATCTGGACAGGGGCCCATGGGGACTGAGAATGGAACACTGTATTATATATATGGCAAAGGATGAGATCATCTTTCCTTTAACATGCCAATTGCAGATCTATAGGGCAAAAACCCATACAGTGAAGGTTTCTCCTGCCACTCAGATTGCATGAATCGTATCTAAGTGAGTGAGTTTTTTGTAATAGAATGCTTCTGTGCCTGATGGAAATTATTCATATCTCTACATATCTCTTTGGGTCACCGAGTTCAAAGTCCTTGGATAACAAATGGTCCACTTTAGTGCATAAGAGAAAATATTGTTTCCTTTAACTTTTTGGGGGGTCTGTGGTATTTCTCACTTAATATCTACATTCTTTTGCAGTATTATGTCTAAAAAACCAGCTCCATGGAAGGCTTGAACAAGTTGATTCAGCCCTATTATTTCAAAAAGAAGTTTATGTCTAAATGCTTTTCTGGTATTATATATATGTAGATCTCAAATACTAAACAGAATTAATCATATTCACATATTAAAACAGAACCATCTGACCATTCATATTCTTTCAAGGTTTGAATAGAAGAGTCTCTCCTCTAAAACAAATCTTTGGTCTCCTCTAAAACAAATCTTTGGTTTAGATACAAATTCAAATACAAGGTTAAATGATTGTGTTTTACTTGACTCTGTGACAATGTTAGTCTCTTGAATAAATGAACAAGCTCTTCATTCCAATCTTTTGTTCAACAATGGCTAGAAACGACTTAGATCAATGCATATTCCAGCCACTGGAATCATGCAAGTATCTTATCCAATAATAATTTATATTGCAGACAGATATAATTTGACCTTAGTGGTCAAACAGTTCTCAGAAGTATCTGGCTCTCTGACTGTTCAAAACCAGAAATTTCTAATAGAAAGAAAAGCCATCATGAGCCTTAGCCCTTAGGGAAAAAAAAATGAACTAATTGGGGAAAATAATTAAAATTGCCATCCAAAATTATTTCTGGTTGCTTACGTAGTCTTAGAGAAGATTAATCTATTTTAAGCTATACTCAAGGATATTGAAGGTCTTGGTATCGGTCTTGTTTGGGACAATTAGGCAGACTCTTGCCTGAGTGCAAAATTATCTCATCTGCTGTGTCCATTCTTTTGGTCATTCTATCCTTTAAGGCACTTTGTGAGACTGAATATTAGCCAGTGATCACACATACATAGCACATCTATGAGGAAATTAGTAGAACTTACTACATGATGCTTCTATATTCTGACCCTAGATATCCTCCCCTACCATTTGCAGGGTCATGAAGCCCACAGTTTTGCCTTTGGAACCAAAGGACCATATCCCACAAGATCTCGACATACAGCCATAGATGTAAATTGGAAAGGAAAATAAAAAGAGCTCTTTTTGGCTCAATAATCAGGTGATTATAAGTCATTTCTTTAGAAAATAGGAAGTGAAAAAGTCAACCGTTCACCTGGATGTTTTCCCTTATGACTTTGGTTGTGGAAAACAAGCAGATAAATTATCTGAATGATTGAGGGATATTTTCCCCCTTTGCCTATTTAATGAAAATGTCTTATTGGCAAGACAAAGAACACAGAACAGGTCGAATCAGATCTCTGATTCTCACTCATTCTACCATCTTGGGTAAGTTATTTTATGTCTTGGGGTCTTTATTTTTAACTTGTAAAAATCAAAGAGTTGGCTCCAACAGATCCTTCCAGCTCAAACATTATAGATCCATTTAAAAACAGTATTGTTCACTGCTTGAATAGTATATTTCCTATTTCCTCATAGTGAAAACGATTTTACTCTCTTAACACCTGTTACATCTAGGAGAAATTGTACAAAGGTATTAAATATCAGGGAATTTAGGTCATGCGTCATTCTTCTAAACGATGACTGTTCTTCCACTGGTCTATTTGTGAAAAAAGGAATTCTAAAGACATAATGAGGTGGAAAGATAAATAATTATCAATTGAATTAAATCCATTTTATACCTCCCTCTTCTTTTTCAAAGATAATTACTATAATATCCTCCTTCCTCTGTGTCTATGTAGACTGGCCATACTGCCTGATATGACAGAAGTCTGCGCGCTTTCACAGGAAGCAGGAACACCTTCATTTGCAGTAATTTATCCTCAGGGTTCACTCTACACCCTGGAAACATCCTAGCACAGGAGCAATGGCTTTGCACTCTGGACTCAAACAAGCAATCAGCACAACCAGGAAACCTAATAGAAATGCAAACTCTTGGGTCCCATGCTAGCCCGACAAAATCAGAACTTTTGGGGAGTAGAACCCAATATTCTATATTTTAATAAAATTTTCAGATTATCTTAACTGCACTCTGAAGCTTGAGAACTCCCAGCATGAAAGAACAGGCAAAGCATCTGGAACCTAGCTCTGCTTACTATGGGCTTCCCTGGTGGCTCAGATGGTAAAGAATCTGCCTGCAATGTAGGAGACCAGAGTTTGATCCCTGAGTTGGTAAGGTGCCCTGGAGAAGGAGACGGCAACCCACTCCGGTACTCTTGCCTGGAGAATTCCATGGACAGAGGAGCCTGGCAGGCTACAGTCCATGGGGTCACAAAGAGCGACTATCACTCACTCTGTTTACTATGTAGTTTCAATCAGCATCTCTTTGGGAAGCAGTTTCCTTATCTAGAAAATGGTGAAGTGTAGGAATGACAAAAAAAGGGTCTTAATGGTTCTAAGTTTGAAATATACGTCAAGGCTCCATTTATTTTCATTCTCTGCGTCCTAGCCACCATCATTTCTCACCTGGTTGGCTTTCTGACTGCTTATCCTGCTTTTACTGTTGGTTCCCTATAATCTAATCATCATAGAACAACCAGAGTGATCTTTTGAAGCATGAATACAATTGAGTCATTCTCCATTTAAAATCTCAAAGTGGTTTCCCATTATCATAATAAAACCCAAACTTAGTGCCTGGCTAATAAAACCCAAACTTAGTGCCTGGCTCACGAAGTACTGCCTAATCTGCCACCCTCTGTTTGCAGACCCTTTATCCTTTCTCACTAGGACTTAGCCATGCTGGCTTCCTTGATGCATCTCACACAAGTTAAGTAGTCTTCAGCCTCAGGGCCTCTGCACTTCCTTACCTTCAGCCTGGAAAGCACTACCCTTTGAAAGCATGGCTCTTTTTCACCCTTTAGGTTTCAGTTCGTAAGTCAAACCTCAGACAAGTCTTCCCTGACTGCATTATCTTATGTAGTCTTTCTTCTGTTCCTGAAAAGTGAAAGTGAAAGTCGCTCAGTTGTGTCCCATTCTTTGGGACCCCATGGACTGTGACTTCTCCAGGCCAGAATACTGGAGGGGGTAAGCCTTTCCCTTCTCCAGGGAATCTTCCCAACTCAGGGATCAAACCCACGTCTCCCACATTGCAGGTGGATTCTTAACCAGTTGAGCCATAATGGAAACCCCAAAATACTGGAGTAGGTAGCCTATCCCTTCTCCAGGGGGTTTTCCTGACCCAGGAATCAAACTGGGGTCTCCTGCATTGCTGGTAGATTCTTTACCAACTGAGCTATCAGGGAAGTCCTTCTTCTGCTCCTAGTTACCTGCTATCATATCATCCTAATCACCTTCTTCATGACTCTTATCCCTTATGAAATTTTCTAGTTCATTCTTTTGCTTAATAGTGAATTGTCTGTCTGCTCCTAGTAAAAGAAAAGCTCCTTTAAGACAGGGATTTGTCTTATAGTCCTAAGTGTCTAATGCTCTGCCACCTGGTAGGCAATTAAAAAAAAATTGAACAAATTAATAATATATTAACCTAGGGCTGATGCTTGGGGCTGGTGCACCGAGATGACCCAGGGGGAGGGAATCGGGAGGGAGGAGGGAGGGGGTTTCTGGAGGGGGAGCATATGTAAACCCATGGCGGTTTCATGTCAATGTATGGCAAAACCAACACAATAAAGTAAAGAAAATTAAAATAAAATAAAAATAAAAAAATAAAGCCATTTTGGAAAATGTCAACCCTTAAGCAGCAAAGATTTGTAGTAATGTACCCTTGAAAATATAACATCTATTTTAGTAAGTTTTTTAATGCTGAAAAATACCTGAAAGAGCAGATTAAACCACACAGACAAGTACAGTTCATGGCACACATAACTTGGGAAGATGGGAGATGGGTAAAAATGTTCATGTTTGAACTGGCTTCAATTCTTCCCAAACACGAGTAGCACATGCTGAGCTAAAGACACAATCACAGTGGAAACACACCAGCCAGGAACACAGGCTCCTATGACCCTTATACAAGGAAGGTAGGAGCAATGAAACCATGCTCAGGAGGCCTTTGAAGGAAGGTTAAATGGTTTCCGTGTGGGACCAGAAAACTTGCCATTTTGTCAGGCTAGGACAGAAGTGAGCACACCTGTCTGGTTTCTCAAGTGAAGAGTGGATGAATGGGATGCAGCAACTTGGAACCAAAAAGGACAAGCAGGTCTCTAAGCTGAAACCCAAGGTTTAGTGTCCCCAGGCACAGCACATCTTAACGTTGTCAGACATTCTCTTGTCAACAAAGAGAGCATGTTCATGGATAAGTAACTGGGGCTACTTTCTCCCCTTTCATGAAATATATATGGTGATTTTAATTATAACAACTCATTTAAATTGGAGATCTAGGCAACTGGATATTGGGAACACTGTACTGAGAAAACCCAACAGAGATCACAAAGAAAAAAAGATGACAGCCAAGCACTTTAGCATAATTAAGCTCTCCTGTGACAATGAAAACAATTCGATAATTTCCATGCCACCGATATGCTAGTTGAGGGAAAACAAAAGGATAAAAAAGATGCAACAGCCCAGCATCATGAAGTCAACTGATCTGACAAGCCTCTAACACCTAGGGTGGTTGACAACAGAGGAAAAAGCTGAGTTATCTTCAGAAAGCAGGCATATTTCATTTGGCTTTTTTTTTCTCCATGGATGAAGGCAGATAACTTCATTTAAAAGGGAAATGCTGTTAGCATCAGATTTTCGTCTCCAAGGCTGGGTCCCGGAAAACCTTTCATTGTTTCTCCAGAAGGTTATTGATAAGGTTGATTCCCCAGAAGACTAACTCTGGAATCTTCTTTTTCCAGTGTAGGAAACTTATGACCTACTAGAAAGCACTATGCCAACTCCTGGTGACAGACTATTCCCTACATTTTTAATATACTGAAAAACAGATATTTCACTTCAAAGAAAACCATGAAAGTGAAAAATTACTTCAATCAATTAACTGAGCAATGCAACTAACATTTAGGGATCACAACTACTGAATGGAAAAATCAATCGAACTAATTGAAAAGGAAAACACTGGCCATTTACCTGAACATTTTCAGGTTGTTCCTACTTGATGTAGTAGAAATGATTACTACATTGAAGAGAAAAATGAACCCTAAACACTTTCAAAAGACAGTCATTACATCTCACTGAACAAATTGGTAGCCTTCAGTCTTCAGGTTTTCCAGGAATGAACTGTGATGTCTTCTGCTTTTCAACCAATCAAGTAATATGCCAAGCACCATAGTTTATGAAAGAGCAAAGATCAAACACCAGGTGTGTCATTTGGCATGAGCAGAGTTGGTCTTTTAGTATTGTTGAAGGAAGACGGGTGATTTTTAAAAGGTGCATATTTATGTAAACAACTGGTACTCAAGCCATCATGTGAAGGACTAGCTAACATCATGTGCATTCTTTTATCCCTTGGGCAATATCACAGGTATGAGTGCAAAACGCCAGATGGGGAGGTTGCTGAAGGCTAGCTGATATTCAAAAGCTCCATCCAGTTTCTAGTTACGCTTCTAAAAAATCTTACATGACTACTGAACAAAATCTTTTCCCCATACCTGAAATCCAAAATGCTCTGGAAGAAGACCTGATGAAATAGACTTTTGTGGTATCAGTTGTTGTAAGACATCAGAAGGTTGAAAGTCTTTGCTACAACTTGCCCCTAAAGAACTGCTCTTATCCCTTTAATACAAATTGCTGTTCACCTAAGCCATTCTTAAATAATTATCAATCTATAATATTTATTTTCAACACCCCATTGTATTCAGGCATGTTCCAACTTGGGAGAACTCACTTTGATTTCAAAATGCCTATCCAGTGAAATCCCTTTCTGGATTCCAAATTGATACCCCAACTGGGTTTTTAAGACAGGCTCAATGGATGACGACATGCTAGAGGCTTTACATTTGTGTTCTGTTTGGATCAATGCCTATGATTAGATTGAAATAGGAGCAGCTGCACAGAAAGAGTCTATGGGGTGAGAGAGATTTGTCATGCTCCACTCTGATAAGAACTAAATTTGGACAGCATGCATTTTGAAATGTTCACGGTACCACATTAAATCGCTACCAAACAGGAGCAATTACCAAGGATTAACACGAGCTCCAAGTCAAAATTTGAATGAAGAAAAGCAGAGAACTTTAGAAATAAATAAATAAATCAGGAGGAGGGTTAACAAAACATTCCCCTTGTCAGGTTTACACCTTGACGGCAGCAGGAAAAATAGGTCCTTTATGAGCGTGTTCATACTAATATCCATCCCTCAACACATTAGCCTATATCTTCCCCTCTGCTCTCTCCACACCACTGCCCCCACCCTCCCCTTCTGCACCCAGAACAACCCAGAGGATGATAATTAGGCAGCAAACAGGGGTTTACACAATGGTATTTTGAACAATCCTGAAAAACCTTGAATGCCAAATCTCCCAGCTTATGGGTTTTAATACCAAGAAGGTCAACAAATGATAAACTGGAATCACTACCTTACCATAGAAAGTCAACTGTCCTTTTGCTACGTTTTTCCCTCTTGAATTCTCAGCCACACATTCATACAAGCCAGCATCCTCCTGCTGAAAATTGGGGATTTCAAGAATTCCATTTGACTTGTGTTTTCTAGCTTTGGTTGCTATCGGCTTTCCATCAGCTCGTCTCCAGATAATAGTTGGTACTGGACTGGTGGCAAGAAAAAAAGGGAGTGAATTATGTTAGAGAAACTTTCTTTTATTTGAATCTATGCTCGTTACAATCCCTTCCTTCTTGGTTCCAAACATTATATAGCTGGCACTAGACAATGTTCCCCAAAAGTCATTTATTCTTGTATCACTATTATGATTTCAGTGATACTCACATCTCTAGTATTATTATGTACTCTGTGTTTTCTTTAGGGATTGAACCCGGGTCCCCACATTGCAGGCAGATTCTTGACCAGCTGAGCCACCAGGGAAGCCCTTAAAGTCAAATAACTTTTCTTAACCTTAAAAAAGGTATCCCATATAATATACAATATTGCCAATGAAATAAACACAGATTTTTATATGCTTGTTACATTTTTTCCAGTGCATCTGTTTAAGATCATAAATATGAAAATTTTAAAAAGTCCATGCACAAATGTGGAGAATTAAAAATGCCTTTCACTAAGATGTGGTCCAGAATCCCGTCCGTTTGAACCAGGTGGCTACTATGACTTCAAATAAGACAGAAATGATGTGGTGTCAGTTTCAAGGCTCAGTGGATAAGAAACTGGCAGCTTTACATTTTGCCTCTTGGAACACCCTCTGTGGGCCCTTACCAACCTTACCACCTTCTAGCAGTCCATTAGGAGGGTGGTTTGAAGAAAGTTATCTTAAAATAGCGAGATAAGGAAAGAGGCAACCTGTGGGGACTTTAAGTACTCTCAAGGCATCTATCATCCTGCAGCCGAAACTATCAGAATGCATCTTAAACTGCAAGGGCATCACTGAATCTGCAGATCAATGGTTTAGCGAGCTAACCACAGCTTTTGAGTTGCGGCTTCCTAGCAGGGGATACAATTATTTACCTATTTATTTTTCACAAAGACATAAACAGACAAGAGACTAGACTAAAGACTTTGCTAATCTCTGGGAAACCTGAGATGGTATTTAAAAAATTAGAGCCATCAACTCAACTATACTTGTTTTAGAGGAATTTAAGTTCATTAGGCAGAAACTAAGTCAAAATATGGAAAGGGCTCTATCAAAATTACAGTATGGGTATCTTTACATGTGATGAGATAGACAGTTAAAACGTGCCAGTACAAATAACTGTTCTTAGACATAGTCTTTTTGCTCTTAAGTGGGCCGTGATAATGTGTTTCTGCAGCTGCATGTGTGTGCCCAAACACTTCTGTGTAGACTGGAGGAGGCCAATTTGGGTCCTTTGTTTTTAGTCTAGTGCCATTCAAGTAGTGTGAATGGAGTTTAATTCATACTCCCTTTGAAAGTGGGAACAACATACATTTTGCTGTCTTTCTCCATAGATTTTTCGAGGTGTCACCTTGCAGAATTCAGCAAACACATTCCTATACCATCTAGTTACGTTCTTTCATCTTTTCTTTGCATTGAGTTTCCTAAAAATATATATAAATGGGCTCCCCGGTGGCTGAGTGGTAAAGAATCTGCCTGCAATGCTGGAGATGCAGGAGATGGGGGTTTGATTCCTGGGTCTGGAAGATCTCCTGGAGGAGGGCATGGCAAACCACTCCTGTATTCTTGCCTGGAGAATCCCATGGACAGAGAAGTCTGGAGGGCTATAGTCCATGGGGTCACAAACAGTCAGACATGACCGAAGCAACTGAGCATATATAAAATAAAAAATGGGACCATCTTTGACTGTTTAGCAATCTACTTTTAGTATCTTAGTGATAAATAACAGGAATTTTCCAGGTCTTACATGTTGTTTTACAACTTGACTTTTAATGTCAGGACAGCATTCAATCCTACAGCTATGTCATAATTTATTTAATGGAGTAAGCTTTCAGAACATAAAAAATGAGCACTGTATTTTTTGGCCCCCAAGTAAAGATACTACTGTAGGGTATATTGCCCTGACTTGAAAACAGGAAAACCAAAAGAATCCTTTCTTTAGAACTAAAAATAAAATTGAAAAAAATGGAACAACTTTCTTGCATGGTTGCTGTGAAATACAAAATGATATGAATATAGATTACTTGTTAAAACAGAAGCTGAGTAAAAGTTAGTGCCTCTGCCTTAGCCAACATCTGGGGCCAGGAAAAGGGTAAGGAGTTGGCAATGGGTTAGCTGGATAAATGAGGTTGGCCACAGAGATTCACATGTATCATTAAAGTGCACCAATGACTAAAAATTCTTATTTCAGGTGAAAGGTTTTATCACTGATGCCAAACTTTTTCTGCAGGGTTACTGGCAAAATCTTCACTGATCTATTTTTCATTTTCTTTATGCCCTCTGACAGGCACTCTAGGGAAAATTTAACTGATTCCCTAGTAGGCTTAACTGAGAAAACACCACAGATTAAATAATAAAGTTGTGAATAATTTTCAGATGACCCTGTAAAACAGAGACTCCTTAGAGAATATCAGGTCTTGTCAATCTCTAGACAAAGTCGAAAGAAGATGCTATGGCTTATATATGGAATATAAAACACGGCACAAATGAACTTATCTGAGAGTCCCTTGGATTGCAAACAGACCAAACCAGTCAATTGCAAAGGAAATCAGTCCTGAATAATTATTGAAAGGACTGATGCTGAAGCTTCAATACTTTGGCCACCTGATGCAAAAACTGACTCATTGGAAAAGACCCTGATGCTGGGAAAGATTGAGGGCAGGACGAGAAGGGGACAAGAGGATGAGATGGTTGGAAGGCATCACCGACTCAATGGACATGAGTTTGAGCAAGCTGCGAGAGTTGGTGATGGACAGGGAAGCCTGGCGTGCTGCAGTCCATGGGGTCGCAAAGAGTCGGACAAGACTGAGCGACTGAACTGAACTGACGAAACAGAAACAGACTCACAAACATAGAGAACAGTCTTATGGTTGACAAGGGGGAGGGAGTTGAGGGAGGGGTGGGTTGAAAGTTTGGGATTAGCAGATGCAAATGATTATATAGAGAAGGAATAAGCAATAAGGTCCTACTGTATCTCACGAGGAACTGTATTCAATATCTGGTGATAATCCATAGCAGAAAATAACATGATAAAGAATGTGTGTATGTATCAATGACTAACTTTGCTATAGGGTGAAAATTAACACAACATTGTAAATCAACTATACTTTAATAAAATAAATTTTAACAAAAAAAACTAGAAAGAAGAGACTTTCAATTTAAAAAGAAATACAAGACAAGTTTGATGCACACTGTAAGCTGGGACACAAATAAAAGTCTACCTTTTTCCAAACAGTCAACTTCACTGTACTTCAGATAAGGCCATTGTTTCCCTGTAATCTGAGTCAGACAACATGTACATTACAGGTTATCGTAATGGAATGAAACACTTTCAGAACTGCCCATTCTCCTCTCCTTGTGGCTATGTCCATAGTGGCAGCTAACTCCTCTCACGCCATGCCACATCCCTTCTCCGTGGTAAGGGGACAGAATCAAAGATGCACACACAGAATCACAGTGAGAGAGGCTTGGCTTGCTTTTCAGTTACTTCATAAACCATTACTGTGAACAGTGGAATTTCTTTACTTGCCCAAGGTGGAGGACAATGGAGGAGAGAAACCAGAACTTACTTTCCTAATGCAAAGCATTCCAGCTTCACCGTTGTTCCCTTTGCGGTCGGGACCATTTCTGGAAACTGCACTTCTATTTTTGGTTCATATTCGCCCATCACCCCTGTGAATAAACAAAGGAGCCTTGGAGATTCTTTTAAGACATACACAAGTGTTTTTGAGTTAATGCAGGATGTTCCTATACATCATTATGTGTGCAATTAATCCCTTCATTTAAAGAGACTCTTATCTCCCAACAGCCGTGAATTGTGGCTTCCTTCCCAGTTACTGCTGGAGGAAATGTGTATTCCAGCATCACACCATCTGCCTAGGATTAAATTCTCCATGCGGACAACTCTGCTTCTCAAAAACACTTTGTTAAAAATGTAGTCATGGAAGAAAAAAGGGAGGTGTTAAGTCCTAGTCACCATTAATACCACATTATTATTTTCTTTTGAAACATACTGAAGAAAATTTAAAATATGTTAAAAAATATGTGCATGCTTTAGTTGTGTCTCTATAAAGAACATTTCTGAGTAATCAGTTTATAACCACAAATTATCTTTCACTTTTAAAGGCCAACCTGAATGAGTCATAAATTGGTATTTGCAAGGTAACACAAAATTCATATATTTGTATTATATTCTGAAACAATGATAAAAGAATAATAAGAAGTAAATATAGGAAATAGCCTGTGATACCCACCTTGCCAATGGTAGTTTTACCCTGAAGGTCCTATTTTCTCACTTTCCAATATCTCAAAAAATTACTGTACAATCATAGCCAAGGTAGCAAAGCCTGACAAATTAAGTCCATGCTTTAAAACTAAATGCTTATGAATATTTCTCATCAATTATTCTTAATGCTGTCTACCATTACTCTAGTTGTTTTGATATATTCATTTCTTTTCAATTTCTAGTCATTTTCTATGGCCTCTGATTCAACTTTGGCAATATAAAGTTTAAAATTATCTAGCTCACTAAAACATGATAGGATCCTCCATTTCATCTCTTCTTTATAGTTAGAGAAAAAAGAGATCGAAGGATTCAGATGAAAAGGTTAAAAGTAAGGTATGGATGGAGACAGGAACAATGGCTCAGAGAAACAATTCTATGCGTTTTGCAGAGTTGACCCTCTTTATCTGCAGTTTCATTGCCTGAGAAGCAGCAAGGGAATTTCTTCAACATGCTAAAAAGAAAAAGTCAACCCCTAGTGTCAGATGATCTACTAGTCTAGCTAGATTTGTTGGGACGTATGTCATCAGAAGTGCAACGCTGGACATAGTCATTTTGTTATTTTATTTTCATAAACTGACAGAGAGGATTGGCTAAGTAAGGCACCTCCGAGATAATTTGGTTCAGCAATTTTTTTTTTAATAATTTTTTTTTTTTGGCCATGCCACACAGCATGTGGGATTTTTAGTTCCGTAACCAGGGATAGAAACTGTACCCCCTGCATTGGAAGCATGAAGTCTTAACTACTGGACCACCAATGAAGTCCCAGTTCAGCATGCTTAATATTG
Source organism: Antilocapra americana (assembly GCA_007570785.1). NCBI lineage: Eukaryota > Metazoa > Chordata > Mammalia > Artiodactyla > Antilocapridae > Antilocapra > Antilocapra americana. The sequence goes on from ML660201.1 coordinate 20,761,563, forward strand.
GTATTCACAGATGTACACTTCTGCAGAAAGGACCTATACCTAGCAGCAACCTGTTCTAAAAAGAACCTTAAACCCTCCACCAAAATGGAAATCACAGTTCTAGTCTGTCTCTGTCCTTTACAAACAAGCCTGTAATCCCAAAAGGGTTAAACAGCTTGTCTTAAGTTTCACAACAGACCAGCATTCAAGGTTGCAACCCTGGTCCCTGATTTCCAGTCTAAATATTTTCCTATGGCCTCTCACCACTGCAGGAGTAACACTCCCAAACTAAATTCAAATATGCTAAATCCATGTGTGACACACTCAGATACAAAACCATCCCTCCCTTTGTGGCCAGCCTCTGAGTCCTTTTGCCTTTCCTGGAGCATGTGCCACACAGCTGGACCATAAAGAGATAGTGCTTCCTAACACTTGCATTCACACACTTCTGCTGACCTTGCTAACAAACAGCCCAGACAAGTGACTCATCATTCCATAAATATCCATAGTATGACTCTGAGTGCAGGAACAAGCTAACACCTTTGAGTGCTGTGTGTGTGTGGCTGTGTACTCTAACAGCAGTGTTAATTAAAAAAACAACTGCCTTGAGAGGAAAAGGTTCTTTTTTTCTTTTTCTCATCTCTCTCTTTCTATTTTTTGGTTGTGCAGGCTTTCTCTAGATGTATGAGTGAATGAGTGAGGGCCACTCTTTGCTGTGGTGTGTGTGATTCTCACTGAGGCGTCTTCTCTCATGGAACACGGACTCTAGGCGCATGGGCTTCAGTAGCTGCAGCACATGGGCTCAGCAGTTTTAGTTCACGGGCTCTAGTGCTTGGGTTCAGTAGTGGCGGTGCACAGGCTTAGCTGCTCCGTGGCATGGGGAATCTTTCTGGACCAAGGATCGAAACTGTATCTCCTGCACTGGCAGGTGGATTCCGATCTAGAGGGCCACAAGGGAACTCCAAGAGAAAAGGTCTTTTGTCCTCCCAGGTTGTCAAGACAACTTCCATTGCAATACCTCATGCATGGAAGGGAGATGAGATGATAAAGTTAAAATATGGGGGTCAAGGCTGTGTCAGCCATAATCAAGTTTCCCCAGCCCACTACATACAAACCCGGTTTCTATAATCCAGCTATGAAAGATACACCAAGGATAAAAAATATCTCACACATCCTTTGTCCTAAGCAACTGAGACATCACTAGTGATGTTTAGTGTCTGAGGCCCCCTAAACTATTAATTGCTTATCCTAAAATCACACCCATTATGGCTCAGACTCAAAGTCCTTTCCTTCAGCATGCTGTACCCTTTCCTCAGCACTCGCTATGCTCTAGCCCATAGCAGTCTGTAAATGACCAAAAAGTATCAAACCTCTTTTGCCTCAGCTCTCAGGGTCTCCCATGACTTCTTTTTAAAAACATATGATTTTTAGTTAATTGACTGAGTTGGGCAATCACCACCATAACTCAATTTACAACATTCCCATCACCCAAATAATATCCCTCATGCCTGTTTACAGTTAATTCCAAGATGCGGTCCCAGTCCCAGGCAACCACTAATCTGCTTTGTCTATAGATTTGCCTTTTCTGGACATTACATATAAATGAAATCATACAACATACGGTCTTTTTCATTTGGCTTCTTTTACTTGGCATAATGTTATCAAAGTTCATCCATAGTGTGGCTTATATCAGTGATCCTTCCTTTTTATGCCTGTATAGTATTCTAATGTACAGAAGAAACCTGTTTTAATCATCTGTTCACCAGCTGAATTAGTTTCCTAAGACTATCCTTAGAAAGAGACACAGACTAAGTGAATTCAAGCAAAATACATTTATTCTCTCACAATTCTGAAGACTAAAGGTCAACAGAGCTGTGCTGTCTTTGGGACCATGGAGAGTATCCTTCCTTTCCTCATCCTGGCTTGTGGTGGTGGTCATCAATATTCAGGGTGTTCCATGGCTTGCAGCTCTGTCAGTCCAACCTTTAATTTGTATGAGGTTTTCTCCGTGGGTCTTCCCACTGTCTTCTTATAAGGACATCAGTCATATTAGGTTAAAGATTTACCCAATTTCAATATGATCTCATCTAACTATTTCCTAATAAGGTTGTATTCTTAGGTACTAGAGGTTAGGGTTTCAACATATAATATCTTTTGGGGGCACATAACTCAACCCAAGTTACCAGTTGATGGTCATTTGGCTATGGCATGGTTTGGGAATGGCATGCTTTTCACTGCTGTTTAATGAATAATGTTACCATGAACGTTCATATGCAAGTGTTTCTATGGACACTTCTATATGTTTTCATTTTCCTTTTGTTCCCCATGACTTTTGCATGGGTGACTTTTGCTTCAAGTCTCAGCTCAAAAGACTCCCCCTTTGAGAAGTGTTTCTGACCAATTAATTAAAATAGGTGTCTGCTGTCACTCTCTGTGAATATCTTCTTTCCTTTATGTTAATTATCGTGTGCATTTCTCATGTTTAGTTCTGTCTTTCATACAGATTATAAACCCCATGATATCAAGTAATATGTCTGTCTTTTTCATGCTAGCTTTTATCTTCGTCTCCACACTTAATAAGTGCTCAGTAAGAAAACCAACATAAAACATTTTACAAAGTTTACTTCTGGGCACTCTCAAATAGCACTGCTGTTTTCTATCAAGTTTATAGCTATTTATATACTCGCCATTTCTTCTGTTGTACTTTCACTTCCTTGAGGAATGGAAGTACTTGTGATTTTTTCTGTTCCTCGCAAATCTCAGCTCAGTATAAGGCATATGGGGGTGGGGGGCAAACTGTAATAGGTAGGGATTTGTGAAAGGGAGTAAGATGGGGCAATGTAGCCCTTTATACTGGGACACATAAGTCATTAAGCCAAACATTTAAGTCTTCTCGGGCATGGAAGCTGTTCTTAAGCATGACCATGGCTATTGGTCAAGCTCACTCACTTCAGACTATGTTTGAACTATGCACTATAATCTGTGAGGGTTGTTTATGTGGTCACATGGAGTGATTTCTGGGTGAATACACAGTGATCTCTATTTATGGCTACAGGAAGCGAGTAACAGCGTTATCAGTAATGGAAGATTGTACTTCATTGATGGCAGTAGTTGCAGGACACAAAGTTGGGATCAGAGATGGAGTGGCATGGATTCACTGCTATGTAAAATTTTTAAATTTTATATAAAGACTGTCCTAGTATTTAAGTCATAACAAAATGAAAGAAGCCATTCTCTTCAACTACATTTGAACATTTTTTTAAATTGTTTTTGCCATACATTGTCATGATATCACCATGGGTTTACATATGCTTCCCCTCCGGGACCCCTCTCCCTCTTCCCCCCCCCCCCCCCGGGAAATCTCCCTGCACCAGCCCCGAGCATCAATCCTGGGCTGGCGATTGATTAGACATATGAAAATTAACATGCTTCATTTGAACATTTTTTGAAACACCTGTGTAGTGTTCCATTTAATTTGCTTACATCTGGCACACGTTACATTTTTATTTGACTATTTCTTTCATTTTAACTATTTTGGCCCTTTGCTACTCTCAATTTAAAAAGCTGTTGCCTTTTATATCTTTTAAGAAACACAAGGTCCCCTAAAACAGGAGTGCATTTTTTTCTAGTCATTCCTCTGACCACCTGCACATTTTTTAACTTAATTGGCCTACAGCTGCTCTGGTGATTTATAGAATAATTAGGCAGAAAGTGATGCCATTGATGGAACTGCTTCAGAACTCTTTTTCTATCTCCAAACTATCTGGAAAGGTGGGAAGATAGAAAGGTCTAGGTGTGTCTACATAACCAAGGTAAAGCTGAAGTTAAAGTGCATATAATGTTGTCAGGATCAACCAGGTCATATAATCTCAGCAATATTTCCTTTTTCCTGACTGAAAATATGCATCAGATTGTCCAAAAAAATTGTTCAGACTTTCCCCATAATATCTTACAGCAAAACCCAAAAATGTTTTGGCCAATCCAATACATTGGAGAAAACTTGCTTTCAATTCTAAATAGAGGCATCTATATCTACAATCTTAAACATAAGGTGAAAAAAGTTTTAATTTATTAAGATGCACTGTCAATGTTTTCTATTCATAAGAGTAAGAACTATGCCCCCACCACAACAGTGAAAGCTATGTCCCTTGAAATTTGATACATGGAAGTCTTCAGTAGTTAGGGGTTTAGCTGTATTTAAATTCTAATGAATTCAGTAAACATTCATTTAACACCAACCATAACCGCGGGGGCACAGTGTGCATATCACAGACCTGATCATTACCTTCATGACATTTGTAGTTACCCTTTTCCAAAGCCTTGCATAGTAATGTGGCAAATGCAAGCAACAATTAATTGTTTATGGAATGTGTGTGCGTGTATATGCTAAGTCACTCCAGTTGTGTCTGATTCTTTGCAATCCAATGGACTGTAGAGCCTGCCAGGCTCCACTGTTGGAATTCTCTAAGCAAGACTACTGGAGTGGGTTGCCATGTCCTGCTCTAAGGGGATATTCCCGACCCAGAGATGGAACCCACATCTCTTATGTCTCCTGCATTGGCAGGCAGGTTCTTTACCAATAGTGTCTCCTGTCTTAGACAGTGTATGGAATCAGTTCAGTCACTTTAGTCGCTTAGTTGTGCCCGACTCTTTGCAACACTATGGACTGCAGCATGCCAGGCTTTCCTGTCCATCAAACTCCAGGAGCTTGCTCAAACTCATATCCATCGACTCAGTGATGCCAATCAACCATCTCAGCTTCTGTCATTTCCTTCTCCTCCTGCCTTTCCCAGCATCAAGGTTTTTTCTAATTAGTTAGTTCTTCACATCAGGTGGCAAAAGTATTGGAGCTTCAGCTTCAGCATCAGTCCTTCCAATGAATATCCAGGACTGATTTCCTTTAGGATTGACTGGTTTGATCTCCTTTCATGGTTTATGGAATAACCATGTTTATTTTCTAAGGAAGGCATGCTACAAATTTCTAGATGCTTTTTCCAAAACCAGTGTTCTCAAACTTTATATCATCTGAAAGATGTGAGTGTCTGAATTAGTAAGCTGACACCGGGCCTGAGAATGTTCATTTCTCACAAGTTCCTGGCTGATGCTGCCTTCCAGGGAACTTCTGTTACAACTATAGAGGGTTAAGTTTTGGACGAAACGGTAACAGGCATCATGGACTAGTCACTGGGAGATGACAAGTAAGCGCATCCCACCAGTGACAAAGCCAATCATGGGCCTGAATTCTGCAGACAACCCTTGTGGCAATGACTGTCCTCCTTTCAAAACTGAAAAAACTATTAATGCTGACGCTGATGTCTGTGAGAATCAGAGTGTGACAAAATAACCACCAAATTGCAGGCTATAAAAGAGAAATCAGCCACATACCACACTTGTTTAACTACAATTTGCAGAGTGCTGTCTTGGCAGAAGGAGGCCAGTTTGCAGAATTTTGTGCCATAAGATTTTGCCAGCACCTGCCTTCTCTGGAATCTATGCTTGTAAATTAAACCACAGAAGGGACTTTTACCAGCTTCCACAGAGTGGGACTTCCTACTGAAGAAAAACTGCAAAAGACAGTCTTATGTAGAGCTCCCACATGGCTGTTCTTGAGGAATAAGTCATATGATATAAAACCCATTTCTCTAAAAATATTTGGAAATATCTGATTAGGCATACTAATTTATTTGGCTGAGTTCAGAACTTTATTCTTTCAGGAAAGCCTTGTTTTGCCCTGGGTTGGAGGAGACACTGTAGGATCGAGGGGACTGTCCACGGACTCTCTGTCACTGTTCATTCCCTGATCACTGAGTTCCCCTGAGTTAGAGTCAGCAATTGTGCAACTAAGAACTTCCCCAGTGCTGGAAAAGAAGACTAATACACCGGAAGGTTGTCTATCACTTGTTACATGTGGGGATTTAACATGATTTCAAAAACCTGTGGGAGGGACTTCCCTCATGGTCCAGTGGCTAAGACTTCACACTCCCAATACAAAGGACTTACCTGGTCAGGAAACTAGATCTCACATGCTACAACTAAGGATCCTGAAAGCTGCAACTAAGACCAGGCACAGCCATAAATAAATAAATAAACAAATAAACACACACACACACACACACACACACACACACACACACACACACATATATAAAAGAGAAACCTGTGGGAGGTGAAAACAAACCCCACTATTTGACCTAATTCAAACCTGCATCTCTTTCCTTATTTCTCAAAAGATAATCTGAGCTATTACAGCAAGGGAAATGGTGGCTCAGATGGTAAAGAATCTGCCTGCAATGCAGGAGACCTGGGTTCAATCCTTGGGTTCCAGAAAGCTGGATCCTCTGAAGCAGAGTAGCTATTTATCTGTGCTTGCCTGGGACAGTCCTGATTTGTAACAACTCCTGAAGTAATTTGCTAAGAGTTTCCAGTTTGGCAATTAATCATAAATCTACCATCTTTTAGGTGAAAGAAAGTCAACTTTGGTCTTTTTGTGATGAAGTACATTTATATTCTTACTACTAAAAGTTATTTCTACTTGAACTAAACTCTCTCTCCCTCTAATTTGTATACTGTAGTCCTAGTTCAAGTCTTTGGAGCCACAAAGAACAAGTTTTGATGGACAGTCTTCGAGTATTTAAAGATGTTATCGTGTGGTCAGAGATGGTAAGGTTAATAATATTTTGTACAAAGAGACCACAAGGATTTTATTTACGGTTTATGAGTCACGCAATCTCTGATTCAACTCTGCCATGTAGCTAGAAAGTATCCATAGACAATATGTAAACAGTCATGGCTACTTTCGAGTAAGATTTTATTTACAAAATTGGTGGTGGGTTGTGTATAGCCCATGAGCTAAGGGTTGGCTAGGCATTGGGCTTAGAAGAAACGGGGAAGATAGTGAAGTTTGAGAGAGTCGACACAATTAACAAATTATAGAACAAGATTTCACAAAGTTTGCCATGCTCAATCACTTACAAGTAAAATAGAGAATGTGGTTAAAAATAAGATATCATTAACAAGAGTAACACAAATTACAGGTAATCTAGGAGTTAAGTAAAAATACCTAACATTTCTATGGAGAAAAATATTAAACTTTATTTACAAAAGCAGGTCATGGGCAAGATATGTCTACAGGAGGAAGCTTGCCAACTCCTGATTTAAGCAAATACTGTGTCCACTTCCTGGAATTCTTATCCTCCCTCTTAGATGGAAACTTGAGCTGATTTCCAAGACCAGACCAGGCTTGCTTACATGCAGATCTGGATTATACGCATAATCTACTGGTACCTTCACTGGTCCTGGATAGCTCTGATCAGAACTAAAGCTTAAATAATCCTCCCTTAATTTTCCATCTTCCCCAAACTGGCCACATTCCTGCCTCACTCTGTAATTAGGATCCTAAGCCAGACCACCATCTGAGAGGAGATAGAAAGACTTTTGCATCCCTAGTGACAAGTATACAACTGGCACTCAATGAACATTTCCTGGTTAAGTTCGGTTCACTTTAGTCACGCAGCTGTGTCCGACTCTTTGCAATCCCATGGACTGTAGCACGCCAGGCTTCCCTGTCCATCTCCAATTCCCAGAGCTTACTCAAACACATGTCCATCGAGTCAGTGCTGCCATCCAACCATCTCATCCTCTGTCGTCCCTTTCTGCTCCCGCCTTCAATTGTTCGCAGCATCAGGGTCTTTTCCAATGAGTCAGTTCCTCACATCAGAAGTCCAAAGTATTGGAGTTTCAGCTTCAGCATCAGTCCTTCCACTGAATATTCAGGACTGATTTCCTTTAGGATGGACTGGATGGATCTCCTTGCTGTCCAAGGGACTCTCAAGTCTTCTCCAACACCACAGTTCAAAAGCATCAATTCTTGGGCGCTTAGCTTTCTTTAGAGTCCAACTTTCATACCAACACATGACTTACTGGAAAAAAAAAAACAGCTTTGACTAGATGGACCTTTGTTGGCAAAGGAATGTCTCTGCTTTTTAATATGCTGTCTAGTTTGGTCATAATATGTTTTTCCAAGGAGTAAGCATCTTTATGGCTGCAGTCACCATCTTCAGGGATTTTGGAGAACCCAAAAATAGTCTGTCACTGTTTCCATTGTTTCCCCATCCATTTTCCATGAAGTGATGAGACCGGATGCCATGATCATACTTTTCTGAATGTTGAATTTTAAGCTATTTCACTCTCCTCTTTCACTTTCAACAATAGGCTCTTTAGTTTTTCTTTGCTTTCTCCCATTAGGGGGTGGTATCATCTGCATATCTGAGGTTATTGATATTTTTCCCAGCAATCTTGATTTCAGCTTGTGCTTCATCCAGCCTGGCATTTCACATGATGTACTCTGCATATAAGTTAAATAAGCAGAGTGACAATATACAGCTTTGACATACTTCATTCCCAATTTGGAACCAGTCTGTTGTTCCATGTCCAGTTCTAAATGTTGCTTCTTGATCTGCATACAGATTTCTCAGGAGGCAGGTCAGGGGATCTGGTATTTCCATCTCTTTAAGAATTTTCCACAATTTGTGGTGATTCACACAAGTCAAAGGCTTTGGCATAGTCAATAAAGCAGAAGAAGATGTTTTTCTGGAACTGTTTTGCTTTTATGATGATCCAGCAGATGTTGGCAATTTGATCTCCGGCTCCTCTGCCTTTTCTAAATCCAGCTTGAATACCTGGAGGTTCACAGTTTACATAATGTTGAAGCCCAGCTTGGAGAATTTTGAGCATTACTTTGCTAGTGTGTGAAATGAGTGCAATTGTATGGTAATTTGAACATTTTTGGCATTGCTTTTCTTTGGGATTGGAATGAAAACTGACCTTTTCCAGTCCTGTGGCCACTACTGAGTTTTCCAAACTTGCTGGCATATTGAGTGCAGCATTTTATAGTATCATTTTTTAGGGTTTTAAGTAGCTCAACTGGAATTGTATCACCTCCATTAGCTTTGTTTGTAGTGATGCTTCCCAAAGCCCACTTGACTTCACATTCCAGGATGTCTGGCTCTAGGTGAGTGATCACACCATCATGGTTATCTGGGTCATGAAGATCTTTTTCATATAGTTCTTCTGTGCATTCCTGCCACCTCTTCTTAATATCTTCTGTTTCTGTTAGATCCACACCATTTCTGTCCTTTATTGAGCACATCTTTGCATGAAATATTCCCTTGGTATCTCTAACTTTCTTGAAGAGATCTCTGGTTTTTCCCATTCTATTGTTTTCCTCTATTTCTTTGCACTGATCACTGAGGAAGGCTTTCTTACCTTTCCTTGCTATTCTTTGGAACTCTGCATTCAGACTGACGTATTTTTTATTTTCTCCTTTGCTTTTATCTTCTCTTGTCAGCTACTTGTAAGGCCTCCACAGAAAACCTTTTGGCCTTTTTGCATTTCTTTTTCCTGCAGATGATCTTGATCACTGCCTCCTGTATAACAAACCTCCACTGATAGTTCTTCAGGTACTCTGTCTATCAGATCTAATGTCTTGGATCTGTTTGTCTCTTCCACTGTATAATCGTAAGGGATTTGATTGAGGTCATACCTGAATGGTCTAATTGTTTTCCCCCACTTTCTTCAATTTAAGTCTGAATTTGGCAATAAGGAGTTCATGATCTGAGCCACAGTTAGCTCCCAGTCTTGTTTTTGCTGACTGTATTGAGCTTCTCCATCTTTGGCTACAAAGAATAAAATCAATCTGATTTTGGTATTGACCATCTGGTTATGTCCATGTGTAGAGTCTTCTCTTGTGTTGTTGGAAGAGGGTGTTTTCTATGACCAGTGTGTTCTCTTGGTAAAACTCTATTAGCCTTTGCCCTGCTTCATTGTGTACTCCAAGGCCAAACTTACCCGTTACTCCAGGTATCTCTCGATTTTCTACTTTTGCATTCCAGTCCCCTATAATGAAAAGGACATCTTTTTTGGGTGTTAGTTCTAGAAGGTCTTGTAGGTCTTCATAGAACCTTTCAACTTCAGCTTCTTCAGCATTACTGGTAGGGGCATAGACTTGGATTACTGTGATATTGAATGGTTTGCCTTGGAAACGAACAGAGATCATTCCGTCGCTTTTGAGACTGCACCCAAGTACTGCATTTCAGATTCTTTTGTTGACTATGAGGGCTACTCAATTTCTTGTAAGGGATCTTGCTCTCAGTGGTAGATACAATGGCTATCTGAGTTAAATTCACCCACTGCAGTCCATTTTAGTTCACTGATTCCTAAAATGTCAATGTTTCTTGGTCAAAGGCATCATCAAATTAATGCCCAGGTCATCTCTATTCTAGGCTGGACATCTCTCCGGTCCTCTTTCATTTGAAATCCCTATCTATAAATGTGTTTCCTGTAACTCAATTCAATAATTCCAATAAGAATGAAACCTTAGACCTTTCATTAATTTGTAATTGTCTAAGACTATAAACTCCCAGGGGCTCTGACCACATCTTTTTTTTTTATAGTGTCAAATACACAATGGGTACTTAACAGATACTTTCTAACTGACAAGTGAAGTGACCATCCGCAAGCTTTGGCCCCATGGACCTGTAATAAATCTGACTATGCCCCAGGTCTAGAGCTGACTCCAAGTTTCCAAGTTTGTCAAGCCTTCAAAATATGCCAACAATTAAGACACTATTACATCAGATTAGTAGTGGCAGTTTAGCAAAATATCTCACATCCTTTAGTCATTTAGACGTTTTTCTCACAAAACATGTTTTACACCCAAAGATCCTCAAATGTAGTATTGTCAGAGAACTTAATGCAAGATATGATTGCTGTGACAAAAACACAGAAAAGATGTAATTAGAAATGAGAGTTAAATAAAGAAATGTATTTGAGGATAAACTTTAGATCTTGGGTAATATGAAAATCTTATGCAAGTCAAGGACACATCTCTGCTTGTTCCCAGGCAGTTTTGTCCTTCTCAGTCTAAAGGTTAAGTCATCAAAAAGTGTTGTAGATCAAGTTTACAATAAAAAAATGATACTCTTAATAACTAGTTTTTTTTAAATCTGACAGCTAGGCTAATTAAATGGCCTACAATTGAAGCAGATCTATTCAAGAAGACAACATCATATCTGTTAATGTTCACTTGAGGATCTAACCCAATTTGGGGCAATATTAGGAAAGTTTACTATGAAAAGATGGTAGTATCATAGTAAAGAATACATTACACTACACAGATAACCCAGAATACTCTGGGATATTCTAGCTTCCTCTTTCACACTTTTCAGTCATTAATTTTAAGTTCGGCAATTTGAAGCAAGTGCAGTCTTCTGAGCCACTAGGAGATCTAATGGTCATTGAGGTGAAGGTTCACAAAATGGTCTGTGATGGCTTGAAAAAGTGAATGCATCTAGTTTTGCACTAAGATTCATTGTTAGTGCTAGGAAGAAATCTAATCCAATGAACAGGCTGCTCTGAAACTCTAGGCTGCTGGAGTTATCAGCTGGTCTCCTGTCCAGGAGGTTAAAATTTGATTTACACTGAAAACAATAAATTCTTCAGTGCTGAAGCATGCAAAACTTTGCTGTGAATGCAAAGTTTTCATGGCTAAGTAAAATAAAGCTTAGGGAAATGGGTCAGGGCTTAGAAAAATATGGTCAGCTATTTTGGTTATATTGAAAATTTAATTTAAATTTAAAGTTAAGTATAATAACATTCAAAAAGTGGTTTAATTTTAACTTCGAAAGACAATATATTTTGTGTATATAAACACATGTATACTTATACACACGCATCCTACATGTATAAGTTTATCAATGTATATAAATATGGGAAAGGAGAAGGGAATGAAAGAGACAACAGAGAGTGAGCTTGAAATTCTAAGACAGGAAAAATCCAGTGTTTCCTATTACCTAGCAGCTCTTCTGTTGATAGTTCTAATCAGGGATGATATTAAAATACTTTCAACAATGTGCAAAGCAAGGATCCATCAGACACACACTGGGTGTAAACTGTTCAACATTTGCCTAGGTTCTAATAAGGAAAATAAGGAACTGCCAAACCAATTGCTAGCTGGTCTCAAGGGAAACACAGAAAAAAGACAAGGGCCATACAATAATTTTTCATGCTCAGTTACGTACCTGTGCATGTTAAGTACATAAACAACCTCACAGACATGATTTCATTTTCCCAAGACTGTCCTAATCACTGCAAATTTTTTCTTTCCCAATATTTAGCTATTTTAGAGCAAGTTAGGGGTAATGACTAAAGACAGAAAAAAATAGCTATTATGATTATCATATAAATCTATGATTTCTTTTTTTTTTTGATTTCTTTCATAGTTATGCTGCTATGGTATGGGTAGCCCATTACCTTTGTTTATGAAAATAAGAGGTACAATTCTTTGAAATATGTGTAGGAAGCACATGATAGAGCAAACTCGTGGTCATTAATAACTAGCAATTAGGCTAATATTGATTCATGGACTAGTTTAGTATCTCTGGTAAAAATAATTATGATCTATTTTTCTCGATGAAATATTTTTCTTTCACGGTACCCAAGCCACAGGTGCCCTCTCCCGTATGATAGGTTATATTATTGTTTCAAGCAAATTTTAAAATATCTAGGTAAATAAATAAAAACTATGATATAAAATTCTCTCACATTTGTCTAGCTCTCAATTTTATACTACTTCTGGAGATGAACACTACCCATAACATACAGTTATTTGGAATTCCCAAAATAAAAATGTCAGAAATCATAACATAAATAGGTGCATCTAGAGACCCAAAAAGCTTTTCTGAACCTCAATTAAACAGTATGGTGACTGGGGGCCAAGAATGTGATCCCATTGCTGTTTTGACTTATTTCTCTCATCCTCAGTTTCCTTCTTTCTGGAAGGATAAGAATAAATTCGGGGATCTAGGTGTCATTTAGGTCCAAAAAACTGTAGTTATCCCTTTTATCAAACATTAAAAAAATTTGAAAAGTTTCTAATCATTGCATCAAAATGAGAAAACAGAGAAGAAGAAAGAAAAAAATTAAGAACTGAACATTTTACTACTAAAAGTTGACTGCTTTCAAGTTTATGACTGTTAGCATTATGGAGAGTTGGATTTCAACTTCCTCTATCATTATCCACAAACATTTTTAAAACAAGGATAATGTTATCCACTTACTCTGCATAATCTGTTTTTTAAAAGTAAAATTTGTGGAGCATATCGTAGGGAAGTTCTTGACGCCGTACTGCTGTTGTGTCACTGTTCAAAGCACTTTACACATACTTTCACACACAGAGTGAGCTCTGAGGTAGGTACTATTATCCTCATTTGACTGATGACAACACAGCACAGTGAGGTTGTTCAACTGATGCTCAAGGTCACATCCCTGATAAATGGTGGGTGGGGCTGGATTCCACTCAGGGAACCAGGCTTACCTCCACACTACCCTGTGCTACACTTCAGTCATTGATCTGAGTTGTAGGAGGGTGTGAGGCACATGAAGAATTCAGGAAAAAGGAACAGGAAGCACAAAACCCTTGCAGAACCTCAGTGTATTAGGGGTTAGGACCTAAAGAGGGTTAGTGGGATCGACATGGGACATATCGGCCTCGACTTCCAATTGGAACGTGGGTCGACAGGAGTGTTTTTCTGACTCACTGTAACCTTTGGGGATGGAAACAATCCCAGTCTAGATTGCTCAGCTGAAACTCCAGAAAAAAAAAAAATAACCTGAATATTGAGGGTATCTAGTTATTTAAGCTGCATTTACCTACATCTGAACTTCGTCAGGGAAATGGTCAGCCATGTCAATTGGTGCAGTGCAGGCAACAAGCTCCCTTGCCTTGCTTATTCATATTTCAGAGACAGAAGGAGAATATGAAATTCTGAGTGTGCTTCAATTACCAAGATATTGTACAAACTCCAAACTCACCTTGTGCTTACCAGTCTAATATACAGTCACTAACTACCAGATTGCACAAAATGATAATTTCATTGACTTTACTCTCACAGCATATATTTTCACAAGCATGTCATCTTTATTTTGCAATCTGCTCTTGATTTATATTTCCCCTTTTCTCTTACCTCCAGAAAAGAAGTAATGAAATAATCTATTTTGAGCCTAGTAATGCAGTTCGAGTATCCATTTTATGTACTGCTGCCTAAATGGAAAAGATATATTATGAATTTCCATCAACAACTCTCACGGAAATTAGGAATGAATGGGCATTAATTGCTGAAGAATGAGATCTTTAGCCTGTTAATTTTGTGATAAAATATTCTCATAAAAAAACATTTGTCTTCTCTGTGAAGACAAATGTACTAGATACAAATATATTTGTATATATATTTGTAAATATATACTGTATACAAGTATACTACATACAAATATACTAGGCAAGTCAAGATAAATCCAAAAGATAAGCAGAAGGCAGTGTTTGGCCAGGCGGAGGACTTCCTGTATTGCTGAACGTCTGTTCCTTCTTTCTGAAGCAGCTACTCTGGATAGTGTTTCTCCTGGGCTGTGCCTTAGTGCATCAGAGTCAGTATTTGATCATATTGTCTCCTTGACATACCAACTGAACTGAACGGACTGAATAGATATTTTTGCATAAGCATATTATGGGAAAAGGCCAGAGGGGCTGCATTTTTAAATAATTTTGTACAAAATGTCCCTGAAACACATATGTTGAAACAGAATTTTTATCCTTAGGTTCGGAGAGACAGCACTGATAGCTTCTAAAAGAATAGATCCCTTGCCTATGTTTCTTGTTAAACTGATGAGATTTTTCAGTTTTATTTAATATAACTCAGCTTAATGCAACATATTCATTTAACATTTGCCATGGGGCAAGCACTGTGATGGGCCCTCATACCAAACCAGATGAAAGCTGTGGTGTGAGTTTGATCACATGGCATTGGGTAGGCGGGGGAAGGCAGGCTGACAAGTAAATATAAATAGACCACATGCATATTATGATAGAGAGATGGAATATTATGATAGAGAGACTAAGAAGCACCAAATAAACAATTCTTTCTTTTGCCAGGGAAGAAGTCATGCTTCATAAAAAAGACTAAAGTAATTCTGAATTGCTCCCTTGTAAACCCATTCAGTAAAACCATTTCAGTAAATGGCACTTCCATCCACCTAGCTGCCATGCTAAAAACCCATGTGTCATCCTTGATTTTCTCTTCCACCACCTCCCACATCCCAGGTGTTAGCAAGTCCTGGCAGCTCTACCTGCAAATGATGTCCTGTATCTACAACCTTCTCTTCTCTCCATGGCCACCCACTAATTCAAGCTGCCATCAGTGACTGATTGAATTACAGCAACAGTCTTTAAGTGGACTTCCAGTTTTGACTCTTGCTTTTTTAAAAGTCCACTTGCCACACAGTAGCTAAGCAATCTTTTTTAAAAAAAAAAAAAAAACATACATAACTCTGTTACATAAAATCCTCTATTGGCTTCTCACTAAACTTGAAATGAAATCCAGTCTCCAACATCAACTCAAACCACCCTCTACACTGGTCATTATGCTACATGAGGCTCATATTCTCTTTGCTCTCTGATCATGTCAGTAATTTTATTTCTAGGCCTCAGGGCCTTTGCACATGATATTAACTCAGACTGGAATGCTCCTCCCTCTGACTTTCACAGGACTGACTTCTTATCATTCAGGCATCAGTTCATGGCATCCCCTCAGAAAGGTTTTGCATAACAACCCTGTCTAAATTAATCATTCTGCCCCCACAGAGTCTCTGTGTCAGCATACTCCTTAATTTATTACTATCTAAAATAACTGCATTTGGCATTTTGTTTAGGTTTATTTGTTTGTTTTTACCTAAATCCTTTGCAGAATGTAAATGCCATGAGGAGAGGTTTTTGGGTTTTGTTCACTGGCTCCCAGAGTAGTGCTGTCACATATCAAGTGCTAAATAAACGTATGTTAAACTCATGAAAAAGTAATTGGATGACTGAAATCCATATAATTTCCCCCCAAACTCCACCATTTGGTCTATTCTTTAAGGATGCTCATACTTTATCTGCAGAGTTGATTTGAGAAGGCACATGATACAGCACAGTTGGGTGGAGCAGGTGAGACAGAGATGATCTCCTGGAGAAAGCAATATATTTGAAGAAGTTGGAAGGATCAGTGTAAGTTAGTCAAGGGACCAAGAGAATGAAGAGTATTTTAAGAAGAGGGAACGGAATACATAAAAAGACTCACAGTGGGGAAAAGGCATGATGTTATTAAAGTTTGGCATACAAATTGGTAAGATTGTCCTCAAAAAGCACATGATGAATCACCATACAAGTGATCCATCTGAGTAAGTAAGGTGAAATTCATCTATTTGCTTGAAATATCCTCACAAAAAAGTGGGAACATAAAACTATCTCCAGTAAGACTTGACATTTCAGCATTTCACTGTAGTTGGAACTACGTCTTCAATACCACACACCCAGAAATTATTTGGATAACTTAAAACTTCTTTATGGACACTGAAAACTAAATTACATAGAGCTGACTGATGAGCTAATTGATCAACCTTCTACTTCATTTTGTCTGTGTACACAATTTAAGTGTGAAGAAACAAACTCCTTTGTTATTTATACTCAACTAAATTCACATTGCATTGAGGCTGAAATTAGAAATTATATTTCTAGTAAGTCTTGAAAAATGGATTCATGGGTTTATTTGTTACACAAGTGTAGAAAATATAGGTAGTGAATGTAAAAGCATTCAACTTTTCTTAAATTTAATAGAGACAGTCAAGCTTTGTGTGTCAATAACATAACTTTACAAACTCAACCTATGAGCACAAAAAACAGAATTTGGAAAATCCCTTAGAAAACTCACCATCATTTCTCAATATCAGTGGTGTGGGTGGTCCCAGGACTTTTTGGTTTGTCACTGTGTTTGTAACCACACAAGTATAATTTCCAACATCTGATTTTTCTACTTTGGCAATATATAGATTCCCAGTCTTTTGAGAAACGAAGCGGCGATTATCCTGATAGGAGGGGTATTCATTGAAAATCCAGGCATAGCTGAGCTCTGAAAGCAAAAGGAATCATCATTACAAACATGTCTTTTATAAGAACTTTACTGTATTCATGAAAGAACTGGTAAAGTTAAAAATTCATACTGTTGCCCAATGATCCTTGTTCAGCCTGCTAAATATCAACAGGAAGTAATAACAGTCCCCTAAAGCATTTTACCAGTCTTCCTACCATCAGTCAATAATATTTTACTTCTATAGAACTAGAAGGTACACTGATCACTGATGGAGAAGTCCAATCTCTTTAAATCAAGGAATAAGCATTATAGTTCGCTAAGCATGGCTAAGCACCATATAATACTTACAGAGCTAATGCTCAAACTACAGACACAGAGAGTCCACAATCTTGATATACCCTGGAAACTATTTATATCACTCCTTTCATCTTATATACAATAATCATAATAGTATATCATGGTGCAACACACTTATACAGTACTTCATGGTTTCCAGTTTATTTTATAGTTTCCCATTAATTAAGAAATTCTGACACAGAGGATCAGACTGACTAATCCAAACTCAGTCACAGCTAGAGACAGAATAATTCCTGATTCTCAGTCCAGTCTTTTCCCAGTGCCTCTTACTATTGATGCGTATTCTTACTCCTTTTTCACTTGTAATGTTGAACACTTTTCCCATTATTTTAGTGAGATTGTGATTTAATATTGTAGCAAATACTCATTAAATAAAATACAAGCATTAGTTGGCTGGTCCCATAAATGCAAATTTGCATTTTTAACACATTATTGACTGGAAATGTATTATAGCCATAAGCATTAGTCTGAAACAATCTCCTGATCAATAATGTGTTAAACAAATTAGCTGAAAAAATTATTACATCTGTATAAAGTAGCCATCAAAGAGCAACCTTTTCACAAATACTTATCCATCCCAGAATGCCAATGGGAGGAGGGTAATAGGCAGTTATACTTGAAAATGTTCTTTTGAAAATTCTCATTTTTCTGGAGAATTATATGGATGTTTTGTGAATGAGCACATTAACCCATGTTTTCAATTTCAGAAAAGAAACCTAAGTGACAGCTAGTTTAAATGATTTGCTGCAGTGAACTATTGTGCTCTGAGGAAATCAAACTTCTTTAGCTCCAGGCATTTCATGATTCCTCTCTTTCAAGTGTGATCTTCAGATTTGTTCAGAGCTGGAGAAGTGATATAGCAGCTATGGGCACTGATTAGCCAGCATGCCCTGTTTTATTTTCTCAAGTTATTTTAGGCAGGAGGGGGAGTAACTAGACGCAAAGGGAGGCTGTGGTTTCCAAACTGGTTGACTGAATTCTTGTGTGCTGCTCTTCAATCCGATCCTGGGCTAAATTCTAAATGTATAGATTGCCCTTGGCAAATGGCAGAAAGGTCACTTCAGCTTTGTACACAGAATGCTAATTATTGGAAAAGGCACTTTGTTGTTTAATACTTTAATGAGTCCTCAGTTGTAATTGACCTCAATAACTGAATGTGCGACAGGGAACATATTCCATCTTAATGATCCACTGTTTACATAGAAAGGAGGGGGGTCATGTAGATTGCTTTCCCTTTATCGCTAGATTATAACACTTCTGCATGTATTATTTCAGAGAGATATAATTATGTTTATATGAGAATAGCTAATCATTTTATTTACACATACGCATGTAATTATAAGTAACCCCATGCTGATGTCAAGAGGATACTCAGTGTAAACAAGCAAGATCTTCCCAGTAAGCTAGTTACTTTCTCAAGAAACTACAATTTCGGGGGAGGAAAGGTCCCTCTAATAGGTTGTGAAGAAATACAATGTAACGCAGCAATTTTGCCACAAAAACAGGAGATTCAGCAAACAGCACAGTGCAATGTAATCCTCTCTCAATTTGGCATGCGAGTTTCAGACAAAGCAAGTAATCACCAAGCCTCTGGAAAATATTTTCACATGAACAGTGAAGAGAACATTGCCTATCCTGTGATTAATCATAAGAAAGTTTTAGGAATAAATTAACATATCCAAAGTCACAAAGTATAAGTTAGAAAGTAATTTACCAGCAAAATATTAATCAACCCATATCTCATCAATGAGAGTTATAATCAAATATATAAACTATACATATATACATTTTTATTGAAAACATTTTTTAAAACTACTGCTACTGGCTAGTGCCACAAAACTTTTTGAATTTTGTAGAAGATGCATAGTTTGGTAACTAGGAAGTTGCAGGAACTATGGATACCAGGATAAAAGATATCCACTTTGTTATTTTCCTAATCGGAATAAAAAAAAAAAAGATCAGAAGACCAAAATTCAAAACTGTATTCCATAAAGAAAGCCATTTAAACACTCTTACTTAGTTTCAACTTAATCCAGCAAATGGGGATAATCATAAATATGATACAGGCATATAGTGAGGTTCAAGTTATGTGAAAGTCCTCTAAGTCATAAGCACATCTGAATCATTGAAAAGTTAATCATTTTTAAAGTAAAAATAAGAACAAAATTCAATTATCATGCTGTTTGATTATAAGAATTTTGGTTTCACTGATTTTTGTGAGTTACTACTTTGGCAGGAAATGCAAGCAACCATAAACATATTCTGCAGGAATAGAATAGAATAGAGTAGAAGTTCTCTACCTATCTCAAATTTTAAAAATTTATATGACCAGAAGAAGAATGGGATTAAATAAAGTTTAATAGATTTAAAAATTTCTCCTTTCAGGATCTGCAAGAGACTTTTAACATGCCAATGTGCCTCAGATTTCTTAGAGATTACTTAAGTCACACAACTTACTTGATGTAGAAGTGCTTCCCAACTCCTCATCCACACACTCTTTTTCTAAAACATCTATTATACATCACAAAATAGAGGTTGGGAAATGCTGAACTAATGCAATTTCAACTCAAGAAACAGTAAGTATAATATAAAAACTATTAGCTCTATTAATTCTGTTCTCAGGAAAGCCATTAAGTTACATTAAACAACAGAAAACAACAAAATGTTGAATTAAAGTTGCAATAAGTTTCCCAAATTGTAATAGTAATATAATACTGTGACCATTTTCAATGCTGTACATAAAGGAACAAACCATAGTTCCAAACACAAGTATCAAACGGATTGTTGTAAGGATCCTAACTAACATCAGTTCAACATACAACATTTATAAAATACTGTTGAGTCCTAAAGTGTGAAGGTCAACCAAAGAATCTTGGCTGGTTCACTGTTGAGATGATGTTGAGCTAAATGCTGAGACCCTTTAAGGGGGAAAATTTCTACACATGATATTAATTAATTTTTATTTATCTATTTTTCTTCACAGGAAATAGCACTACCTGGAATACTGTACTATTCTTCGTCCATAAAAATTAGGAAGGGGCATGAATAATGTAATGATAATGCAGACATGAAAGTAGGAAAAAATGTGTAGTGAGGATAAAAATTACCCAACAGATCACTTGACTCTTCATTTTAAAGATATGAAAGAAGAATAAAGCTGAAGGTATCACATTCATACATTTCAAACTACACCACAAAGCTGCAGTAATTAAAACAGTTTGGCATTAGAAACAGGCACATATATCAGTGAAACAGAATAAAGAACCCAGATATAAACCTATACAAATATATTCAGTTAACTTACTGCAAAGGTGCCAAGAACATACCACAAAGGACAATAAGTAAGTAGTGCTGGGAAAACAGTCACATGAAAAAGAATGAAACTGGACTGCTACCTTGTACTATACACAAAAGTTAACTCAAAACAGATGAAATATTTGCATTAATACCTGAAACCATAAACTCCTACAAGGAAAAAAAAATGGGCAGTAAGGTCTTTGACATGGGTCTTGGAGATGATTTTTTGAATCTGACACCATAAATTAAAATAAGCAAGTAGGACTACATTGAACTAAAAAACAAATAAACAAAAAAAATTGCACAGTGAATGAAACCATTAATAAAATGAAAAGGCAACCTATTGAACAGAAGAGAATATTTACAAATCATATATAAGATATAGTATTAATATTCAAAATATATGAAGAACTCCTACAGCTTACCAGCTTTAAAAAAAAAAGCTGATTAGAAAATGTGGGCAGAAGATCTGAATGGACATTTTTCCAAAAAAGACACATATCATTAGCTAATTATCAGAGGGATGCAAATCAAAACCGTAATGAGATATTACCTCACACCTGTCAGACTGGTTATTATCAAAAAGACAGCAAGTAACAAGCAATGGTGAGGACACAGAGAAAAGAGAAACCTTGTGCACTGTTGCTGGGGATGTGAATCAGTAGAGCCACAAAGGGAGACAATATGGAAATCCTTCAAAAGATTAAAATGGAACTTCCATATCATCTAGCAATTCCACTTCAGGGTATTTACCTGAAAAAAAAAAAAAAAAAAAACTAAAACACTAACTTGAAGAAATATCTGCAGCCTCATGTTCACTGCAGAATCATTTAAAATAGCCAAGGTATAGAAACAACCTAAGCATCTATTGGTGGATAAAAGGATAAACAAATCATATATAAATATAACAATACATATACCTACATACACATACACACAGAATGGAATATTATTCAGCCATTAAAAATAATTGAATCTTGCCATTTGGAACAATGTGCATAGACCTTGAGGGCATTATGCTGAGTGAAATAAGTAAGACAAAGAAAGACAAATCTCATATGATCTCACTTATATGTGGACTCTTGGAGTAGGTAATGGCACCCCACTCCAGTACTCTTGCCTAGAAAATCCCATGGATGGAGGAGTCTGGTAGGCTGCAGTCCATGGTGTTGCAAAGAGTCAGACACGACTGAGTGACTTCACTTTCACTTTTCACTTTCATGCATTGGAGAAGGAAATGGTAACCCATTCCAGTATTCTTGCCTGGAGAATCCCAGGGACAGCGGAGCCTGGTGGGCTGCCATCTATGGGGTCGCACAGAGTCGGACACGACTGAAGTGACTTAGAGCCACATATGTGGACTCTAAAAATTAAACCAACAAACCAAGTTGTGGGTATGAAGAACAGATTGCCAGTTGTCAGTGGGGGCTGACAGGCTGTGATAAATGGGCATTAAAAAGGTAAAAAACAAATTTATGAAATCTTAAAATTCCCTAGAAATTCTAATGCCTCAACAGAAAGATAGATATCTTTAGAATATATTTTCAATTCTATGCCTATAGGTTTTCATGATTTTAACCATAGCATAAATGTTGTTAAGGTCTGTCTAGTCAAGGCTATGCTTTTTCCAGTAGTCATGTATGGATATAAGAGTTGGACAGTGAAGAAAGCTGAGCATCAAAGTATTGATGCTTTTGAACTGCAGTGTTGGAGAATACTCTTGAGAGTCTCTTGGACTGCAAGAAGATCCAACCAGTCTATCCTAAAGGAGATCAGTCCGGGGTATTCATTGGAAGGACTGATGTTGAAGCTGAAACTCCAATACTTTGGCCACCTGATGCGAAGAGCTGACTCGCTGGAAAAGACCTAATGCTGGGAAGGATTGGAGGCAGGAGGAGAAGGGGACGGCAGAGGATGAGATGGCTGGATGGCATCACCAACTCTATGCACACAGGTTTGGGTAGACTCTGGGAGTTGGTGATGGAGAGAGAGGCCTGGCGGGCCTGGCGTGATTCATGGGGTTGCAAAGAGTCGAACATGACTGAGCGACTGAATTGAACTGAACTGAAATGTCATTAAAAAAAAAAAAATCAACAACCATCCATGTCTCTACAAATGACCAATTTCATTGCTTTTTAAGGCTGAGTACTATTCCATCATATACATGTACCATTACTTCCTTATCTGTTCCTCAGCTGATGGACATTTTACAGACTTTAAGTTAAGTCAGAAAGAAAAAAAGAAATATTGCATATTAATACACCACACCAGGAATCTGAAAAAAAAAAACCCTGAAAAAAAATGACATAGGTGATCTTATTTATAAAGAAGAAAGAAAGACACAGGCATAGAGAACAAACATATGGATACTAAGAGAGAAAGGGGGTATAGGATGGGGTGGGAGATTGGGGTTGACATATATACATTATTAAGTATAAAATAGATGACTAATAACTGACTGTACAGCAAAGGGAACTCAGTGCTCTGAAGTGAACCAAATGGGAAGGAAATCCAAAAAAGAGGGGACATATGTATACATACAGCTGATTCAGTTTGCTGTACAGCAGAAACAACATTGCAAACCAACAATACTCCAATAAAAATTAAATACATAAATTAATTAAAAAACCCAACAACCAAACACATACAACAATTCTAAGGCCTAGAAAAGGTGAGACTGGAGAGTCAGAAAGGGGCAAAGCACACTATATCTTAGGCCTTCTAGCTACATTCCCCTTCCAGTTGCTTAGTCACTCATTCAAGTCCAACTTTCTGCCATCCCATGGACTGTAGCCTGACTGGCTCCTCTGTCCATGGAATTCTCCAGGCAAGCATACTGGAGTGGGTTGCCATTTCCTTCTCCAGGGCATCTTCCTGACCCGGGGACTGAACCCTGGTTTCCTGCATTGGCGGGCAGATTCTTTATCATCCGAGCCACCAAGCAAGCTTCCCCTTCCAGTGTTCCCTCCTTGAAGCAGTAAGAGCTTTTGAAATTACAGTTAGTGTTATATGACTCACCAAATGATGCAGTTTTCCCCTAAGAACTAAAGTCTATTTTTATCAGAGCAAAACATTCATTGGGTTGCATGAACACATTCTGAAAAAATAAAGCCAAGTTAATAAAACAAAATAAACTCTTACATGTTGCAAAAAATATATCCCACTCACTATGATTTCCTTAGGGACTTACATGCAATATTTATCCTTATTCAAACCTGACAGATTTCTTTTGATAAGTTTTCATACACTAATTGCTCTGGAAGTGACAGACAGTTCTTGTCCCACTGGCAATTTGTAAATCAACTGGGTAAACAGATACTTGGAATATAATATTAATAGATTGGGAAGTTTCTGATGCTCAACTGAAAAATAATGAGATTGGTTAGAATGTGATAGCTATTAAGGCAGAAGGAGCTAGTGATGGTTTTCTAACTTGTAGAATCTAAATCTTTGGGGAATTAACTATGAAATAACATTCTCTTAATTGGTTCCTTTTCCCTATCTTTGGGCCAACAGCAAAGGGTATTTGGCTATTATTTTTAAGAAAAGACATCAATCAAACAATTTTCAAATTCAGGTACTCATTGAGCAATTTAAGACTCTGATCAGAGGCCTCAGGATGAATGCCCTTGTTCTTGATGCTATCTAACTTCTTTCTAGAGTTGTATTTTACTTCATGACATTCTGAGTCATGTCCCAAGAGGCAGCAAAAATATGTTAGTCTCAGAATTTAATTTGGAGCTAGAAGAGATCAGTTTTCCTTATCTGCACATTTAAACAGTAGAACTAGATGACATCTAAGTTTCTTCCAGCATTAGAATCCCATAATTCTATAAGCATGCCATCAAATCCAACATGTTATGTCAACAGATGAAGAAAGCAGGATCCAAAGAGATCCAGTAACTTGCTAGGATTCAAACAGGTAGTCTATTGACAGATAAAACACTAGAACTTCTATACACATATACACACATATGGATACACACTCACATTTGAGTTAAGTGGTATTGTATAGAAAGATAACAGAATTAACAGTCAGGAGACCTGGATTCTAGTCCTTGCATCACAATCAATATAGGCTTTGATCAATTTTTCAGCAGCATGAGAGCCTCCTGACCTTTTTTTTTTTTTTTTCCAGCAGCACTATGCGACATGTAGGATCTTAATTCCCCAACTAGAGCCAAGGATTGAGCATGTACCTCCTATCTTGGATGGCAGAGTCTTAACCACTGGAGGGTTGAGGAAGTCCCACGCCTCCTGATCTTCAGACAGTTTCCCTGGTGGTTGAGATGGTAAAGAATCTGCTTGCATTGAGGGAGATCTCGGTTCAATTTTTGAGTTAGGAAGATGCCCTAGAGAAGGAAATGGCTATCCATTCCAGCATTCTTCCCTATAGAATTCCAGGGAGAGAGGAGCCTGGCAGGCAGTCCATGGAGATGCAAAAAGTTGGACACAACTGAGCAACTAACGTTGTCACTTTTTTTTTCTTTCCCTACACATCTTTCCTATTTTTTGCAGTCTTGTGAGGTGGAATTTCAACTGAGATACGATTCTATGCAAGGACATATGAAAAAAATGTATTATTTTAAATGATTCTACAAGTGAAATATGTTTGAGGAATGCAGTTGTTGGTTTATTGGTTGGCCAAACATTCACCTATCATTAACCTAGAATGGAGAGCAGCTATAAAGACAGGGATTGAAATCTGAGAGTAGTCTATGTGGGTAAAGGGACAGAGAGCATCACCCATGGAAAGATCGCTGGATTTGGTGTAAAGAAACATAGAGACCACATCAGCTAGAAAGCCATTTATACAACCCAGTTTTCTTAGCTGAAAAATAAGGATATAAAAAGAAGACCTGCTTGCTAGGTAGACATCAACTATGTTAAGTCAATTTTTAAACAAAGATATTGCTGGAGTGTTTTGTTATGTTTATTTTGCTTATAAACTGATTGCTAAGTCATTTGTCTTCCTCTGACCTAAGGAGAATGGAGACATTACAAATTGTGAATGATCTAATTTACTCCAGAAAGAAAATAAGAACTGAGTGAAGAACCTTAAACACAAAGCAGCATGATTATGCGCCATAGACAGGTAGTGAAAGAGTCTAGAAGAATGTGTTTTTGTAATATCGAAGCAATATCCCAAGGGGTGGACAGAATTCTGACTTCTGAAAGCTGGAGTCTCTGGATGACCCTAAACGATCACTAGAAGTATATTTGAATGGCACTTTGGCAAACAGGAGTGGAGGGGAGAAGTCTAAGAGAAGTTGAAATCATAGTGCTGTGATAGGACAGATATGGTACTTCGATTAATTAGAACATGGAATTATGGGTGTTTGAAGTTGAATGGTTCTATGAAGACCTGCAAGACCTTTTAAAACTAACACCCAAAAAAGATGTCTTTTTTTTATTATAGGGGACTGGAATGTAAAAGTAGGAAGTTAAGAAACACCTAGGGTAACAGGCAAATTTGGCCTTGGAGTACAGAATGAAGCAGGGCAAAGGCTAATAGAGTTATGCCAAGAGAACTCACTGGTCATAGCAAACACCCTCTTCCAACAACACAAGAGAAGACTTGGCACATGGACATCACCAGATGGTCAACACTGAAATCAGAATGATTATATTCACTGCAGCCAAAGATGGAGAAGCTCTATATGGTCAGCAAAAATAAGACCAGGAGCTGACTGTGGCTCAGATCATGAACTCCTTACTGCAAACGTCAGACTTAAATTGAAGAAAGTGGGGAAAACCACTAGACCATTCAAGTATGACCTAAATCAAACCCATTATGATTATACAGTGGGAGTGAGAAATTGATTTAGGGGACTAGATCTGATAGACAGAGTGCCTGACGAACTATGGACAGAGGTTAGTAACGTTGTACAGGAGACAGGGATAAAGACTATCCTCAAGAAAAGATATGCAAAAAAGCAAAATGGCTGTCCAAGGAGGCTAGGAAAAGAAGAGAAGCAAAAAGCAAAGGAGAAAAGAAGCTATACCCATGTGAATGAAGATCTCCAAAGAATGGCAAGGAGAGAAAAGAAAGCCTTCCTCAGCAATCAATGCAAAGAAACAGAGGAAAACAACAGAATGGGAAAGCCTAGAGATCTCTTCAAGAAAATTAGATATACCAAGGGAACATTTCATGCAAAGATGGGCTCAATAAAGGACAGAAATGGTATGGACCTAACAGAAGCAGAAGATATTAAGAAGAGGTGGCAAGAATACACAGAAGAACTGTACAAAAAAGATCTTCATGACCCAGGTGATTATGATGGTATGATCACTCACCTAGAGCCAGACAACCTGGAATATGAAGTCAAGTGGGCCTTAGGAAGTATCACTATGAACAAACCTAGTGGGGGTGATGGAATATCAGTTGAGCTATTTCAAATTCTAAAAGATTTTGTGAAAGTGCTATCTATACTCAATACACCAGCAAATTTGAAAAATTGAGCAGTGGCCACAGGACTGGAAAAGGTCAGTTTTAATTCCAATCCCAAAGAAAGGCAATGCCAAAGAATGCTCAAACTACTGCACAAGTGCACCCATCTCACACGCTAGTAAAGTAATGCTCAAAATTTTCCAAGCCAGGCTTCAGCAATACGTGAACTGTGAACTTCCAGACATTCAAGCTGGTTTTAGAAAAGGCAGAGGAACAAGAGATCAAATTGCCAACATCTGCTGGATCATCGAGAAATCAAAAGTGTTCCAGAAAAACATCTATTTCTGCTTTATTGACTATGCCAAAGCCTTTGACTGCAGGGATCACAATAAACTGTGGAAAATTCTGAAAGAGTTGGGAATACCGGACCACCTGACCTGCCTCTTGAGAAACCTGTATGCAGGTCAGGAAGCAACAGTTAGAACTGGACATGGAACAACAGACTGGTTCCAAATAGGAAAAGGGGTACACCAAGGCTGTATACTGTCACCTTGCTTATTTAACTCATATGCAGAGTATGTCATGAGAACCACAGGGCTGGATGAAGCACAAGCTGGAATCAAGATTGTTGGGAGAAATATGAATAACTTCAGATAGGCAGATGACACCACCGTTATGGCAGAAAGTGAAGAAGACTCAAAGAATCTCTTGATGAAAGTGAAAGAGGAGAGTGAAAAAATTGGCTTAAAGCTCAACATTCAAAAAACTCAGATCATGGCATCTGGTCCCATCACTTCATGGGAAATAGATGGGGAAACAGTGGAAACAGTGGCTGACTTTATATTTTTGGGCTCCAAGATCACTGCAGATGGTGACTGCAGCCATGAAATTAAAAGAGGCTTCCTCCTTGGAAGGGAAGTTATGACCGACCTAGACAGCACATTAAAAAGCAGAGACACTACTTTGCTAACAAAGGTCCGTCTAGTCAAAGCCATGGTTTATCCAGCAGTCATGTATGGATGTGAGAATTGGACTAGAAATAAAGCTGAACGCCGAAGAATTGATGCTTTTGAACTGTGGTGTTGGAGAAGACTCTTGAAAGTCTCTTGGACAGAAAGGAAATCCAACCAGTCCATCCTAAAGGACATCAGTCCTGGGTGTTCATTGGAAGGACTGGTGTTGAAGCTGAAACTCCAATACTGTGGCCACCTGATGCAAAGAGCTGACTCATTTCAAAAGACTCTGATGCTGGGAAATACTGAGGACGGGAAGAGAAGGGGACAACAAACGATGATATGGTTGGATGGCATCACCGACTCAATGGACATGAGTTTGGGTAAACTCTGGGAATTGGTGATGGACAGGGAGGCCTTGTGTGCTGCGATTCATAGGGTCGAAAAGGGTTGGATACGACTGAGCAACTGAACTGGACTAAACACCTATATTGGCCATAGCCCTTGACCACTTACAGTGCTGACATGGCGCTGGCCACAAGAATCCCCCATGATAGATGCTCTGGGACCCAGAGTACTTGGTTTGGACAGGTGCTCATCATCAAGCTGGACCTCCCAGGTTCAGACACTGTTTCCATATTCATTAGGCTGAGTGGAGTAGGGATGGCATGTTTCTATCACTTGGTCCAGCACCTGCCACAACTCCCCCCATGGCAGACACCGAGAATTGACCATGCCAGACAGGTTCACACAGCTCTTCAGGCTGTTGCCTCCAATCAGTTCGTGTTGGCACATGTAGTCAAACCTTTTCACCATCTTGCAAAAGTGATATAGGGGAAATGAAATGGTGACCATGTGAGGCAAGAATCAGATAAGACCCAGTGCTAAAACTCATTCAATCCTGTGGCAAGCACTTCAATGAATAAGTCTCCTGACTAGGCCTTCTGACCAATTGCTGCATTCAATCATGTTTTTAGAATATGCTCTTCACTAGCTCAGATGTAGCAGTAGAGGTGTCAAAGGAAGATCGACAAAATAGTATTTTACAGTTATATGAACAGCTCTTAATATTGCTCTTATGTATGGCTTACAATGTCTTCCATTTTATGGGTGACTCCTTGTTTTTATTTCTATTTTATTAGGAAATTGGACATTTTTCTGATTATACATTTTCTTTAAATATTCATAGCTGGAAATTTATGAATGTAACTCAAAGGCAATTTACCACATTTTTCGACAAAAAAAAAAAAGCCAGAAATGAGTGTATAAGAGTATTTATATAAACCATACAAATTTAAAGGTAAATGGAAAGGTTTGGACAAAATCTTACACTTTACAGAGGATTACTTTAGGGTATATGCCCACATACCCAGAGGCAGATGAGAACTCTCCTGTGCTCTCAGTAATGGATCAGTAAAAATGTCTGAGAAATAATGCCTAGGCCTGGAGTCAGTAAATGTGCATACTTCAAGGGAAAAGGCCCTATGATTTTTAGACAGAGAAACATCCTTTTTGTTAGCATGTTCAGACTTTTGAGTATAGGCAGGAAAGTGGTGGCATATGAGATAGATTTAGCTGGCACAAATGCCTGTGCCTTTAGTGGCTTCACCTGCTTTCAGTTCAGTTCAGTTCAGTTGCTCAGTCATGTCCGACTCTTTGTAACCCCATGAACAGCAGCACGCCAGGCCTCCCTGTCCATCACCAACTCCCAGAGCTTACTCAAACTCATGTCCATTGAGTCGGTGATGCCATCCAACCATCTCAATCTCTGTTGTCCCCATCTCCTCCCACCCCCAATATTTCCCAGCATCAGAGTCTTTTCAAATGAGTCAGCTCTTTCCATCAGGTGGCCAAAATATTGGAGTTTCAGCTTCAGCATCACTCTTCAATGAACACTCAGGACTGATCTCCCTTAGGATGGACTGATTGGATCTCATTGCAGTCCAGGGGACTCTCAAGTCTTCTTCAACACCACAGATCAAAAGCATCAATTCTTTGGGGCTCAGCTTTCTTTATAGTCCAACTCTCACAGACCTTTGTTGGCAAAGTAATGTCTCTGCTTTTTAATATGCTATCTAGGTTGGTCATAACCTTCCTTCCAAGGACTAAGTATCTTTTAATTTCATGGCTGCAGTCACCATCTGCAGTGATTTTGGAACCCCCCTAAATAATCACTGTTTCCCCATCTACTTGCCATGAAGTGATGGGACCAGATGCCATGATCTTAGTTTTTTGAAAGTTGAGTTTTCAGCCAACTTTTTCACTCTCCTCTTTCACTTTCATCAAGAGGCTCTTTAGTTCTTAGTCACTTTCTGCCATGAGGGTGGCGTCATCAGCGTATCTGAGGTTACTGATATTTCTCCCAGTAATCTTGATTCTAACTGTGCTTTATCCAGCCCAGCATTTCTCATGATGTACTCTGCATAGAAGTTAAATAAGCAGGGTGACAATATACAGTCTTGATGTATTCCTTTTCCTATCTGAAACCAGCTGTTTTTCCATGTCCAGTTCTAACTGTTGCTTCCTGACCTGCATACAGGTTTCTCAAGAGGCAGGTCAGGTGGTCCGGTATTCCCAACTCTTTCAGAATTTTCCACAGTTTACTGTGATCCACACAATCAAAGGCTTTGGCACAGTCAATAAAGCAGAAGTAGATGTTTTTCTGGAACTCTCTTGCTTTTTCAACGATCCAGCTGATGTTGGCAATTTGATCTTCGGTTCTTCTGCCTTTTCTAGAACCAGCTTGAAAGTCTGGAAGTTTACAGTTCATGTATTGCTGAAGCCTGGCTTGGAGAATTTTGATAGTTCATCAAGCACTCTGTCTATCAGATCCAGTCCCTTAAACCTATTTGTTATTTCCACTGTATAATCGTAAGAGGTTTGATTTAGATCATACCTGATCACCTGCCTTAGGAATGTTGCAAATCAAATACGCATTTAGATATTGAGGTTTTCTTGAAGCTCCAACACGGTTCTCAACTCTCAGTGCTTAAGAGGAAGCAGGGAGATTCACATACTACTCCACTGGGTCCCAGGTGGAGTGAGCTTCAGAATCATTACAAGGGCTTGTTATCACACAGAAAGCTGGGTCCCAGTCCCAAAGTCTCTTATTCAGGAGGCTGAGATGGGGATCAAGAATTTGCTCCTAGGTGATACTGTCACTGTTGGTTTGGACATGTCACTCAGATGAACACTCGTTTAAAAGACTTGGAGAAACACTCTTTTAAAAGGTTGGAATACATTAGGCTCTCATTCCACCAGGAAAAAAATTGGCAGAACAGAGTACCAGCTTCCCAGTGGAAAGCACTCAAGAGGTGATCAGTTTGCCATTGTCTCTGTCAATCCCTACTCTCCCCCAGACTAATATTACTCATGTAGTTAAGCTCGGGAGCTCTGCTCTGGTATCTAGAAGGAAAGACAAATCAAGACAGGGAGTGGCCCTTAGTTGCCTGCTCTTGTTAGCACTAGAATGGTACTGGAGACCATAAACACACTAGCCAATCTGAGTATTTTGATGGAAGACAAGGAATGGTCCAGTGTGCTGAGTGTGGTCCAACTAGTAAGGACACAGCACAGCATGAGTGAACTATTATGGGCAGATGAAAACACCATTCATAGGGGATTACAAGATACTGATTGCAGTTATTTGTTAAATATATAGCATATAAAGCTGGGATTAGGAAATAGCAACTCACTCCAGTATTCTTGCCTGGGAAATCCCAAGGTCAGAGGAGTCTGACAGACTGTAGTCCATAGGGTTACAGAGTTGGACATGACTGAACAACTGATCATAATATTTAAAGAAGTTAAGGTATCACCATATTTTATGAGGAGCTCAAACAACAGCCAAAGTCTGAGAAATATTAATCCCCTGAAGCATAGATACCCTTCAACAGCCAAGTATAAAATGTGTGAAAACCACATAAAAGGTAGAGATTGATGCCCAGTTCTTGAGAGAATACAACTTTTCCTTGAGTGGTGGGAGAAGAGAACATCAGATGACAACATTCTTTCAGCTTAATATTTATGCCCTCTTCATACAATTCCATCTCCCAGATCTCAGATTTCTCTAGAATGAATCCATTTCCTATTGCAAGAGGAAGGGCAAATCCGACCAACACACCAGTCCTGTTTTTCGTTTGTTTGTTTCTATGCCTGTTTCAACATTACTTATCTATTGCCTTAAGATCAACCATTTTGGGATTTCCCCGGTGGTCCAGTGCTAGGTTAAGAATCTCCCTTCTAATGAACAGAATGCGGGTTCTATCCCTGGTTGGGAAACTAAGACCCCACATGCCTCGGGGCAACTAAAGACATGCAATGCAACCACAGAGTCCACTGGCCCTGGAGCCCACATGCCTCAACAAAGAATTTGAGACTCACAACCAAACCTAATGCAGCCAAATACACACACACACACACACACACACACACACACACACACACACACACACACAC
>ML660201.1:20793962-20811959 GCA_007570785.1 Antilocapra americana
CACACACACACACACACACACACACACACACACACACACACACACACGGACATTCATTTTGCCAACTTCAGGTTGACCACTACCCCACAGCAACCCACACACAACTACTAGATTAATCTTTTCATGGAATCTCTTTAAATCAGGGCCCCTCCTTTCCATACAAGCCCTTGGTGAGCCTCCAGGTCTCTCAGAGATAAGTAAAATGTATCAAGCTACTATTCTACTCCTTCTCAAGCACGACTCCATGTTAGCTAGTCTTAGCTTTCCAACCTTTTTCCATGTGGATCTATATTTTGGGAGAGGATTCTTTAAGTTGAATTCTGCAAAATTCCAGGAAGACTGTGAAGGGGCAGCCATGATTAACTTATTCATACAATACATTCTCATTCCCTCAAGGATCAGCATGTGATACAAAGATGAAGCACGAAGGGAAGGCTCTGCTCACCCTCTGGGGCTTTCAATATAAAGCTCTGTGTCAAATTCTTTGTGTTATTTGTATCTCTTAACAAAACTGTATTTTTTATTTATAGGACAAGTATTAAGTTAACCTTAATATACATTACCTAACATATCCCAGTATACATTCAGTGCCAACAAATACCATTTGATTCCACTTACACTGGGTACCTAGAATAGTCTAATTCATAAGAGTCAGAAAGTACAGTGGTAGTTTCTGCAAAGGGCTGAAGGGGTGGGGAGGGTGGGGACTTAGTTTTTAATGAGGACAGAGTTTCAGTTTAGGAAACTGAAAAATTCTGGAGAAGGATGATGGTGAGCATTGTATAAAAATGTAAATGTACATACTGCCACTGATCTGTACAGTTAACTATGGTTAAAATAGTATGTTTTGGGACTTCTCTGGTGCCCCAGTGATTGGGACTTTGCCTTTCAAAGCAGGAGGTGCCAGTTTGATCCCTGGTCAGGTTTTCGCCTTTTGTCATCCCATATGCCTTGCAGCCAAAAAACCAAAACATGTAACAGAAACAGTAGTGTAACAAATTTAATAAAGATTAAAAAAAATAGTCCACATTAAGAAAAAATCTAAAAAAATAGTGTATTATATATTATGTGACTTTTATCACAATAAAAAAAAATTAAAAACAGGTTCATACTGCTAAGTAGGTTTGTTTACAACAATGTGGGAAAACAGTCAATGCTTCCCTAAGAGTCCTCCAGCCGAGGCCAGCGCACTGCCAGTCCAGCATCCCCTTCCCACCTCTGCTTATCTCAACCATTGCCTACTGCAAAAATGCTGTTTTCCTGACTGGAAAATATAAGTGGTCTCTCTTCAACAATGAAATAAGCATGTGTTTCTTTTGTGCCTCATAGCAACTACACATTCTTTCACATATTAAAATGTTGCTTTTCCAATGTGAGAATGGTTCAATTGCTCTTCTCGTCTCCGACTACTGAACTTGAGTGCTATTGTGCCAATACAGGTACAGCAGGCTTCACTTAGGTCCCTCACTTTCTGGAAGCAACTCATGTAAACATTAGTTAAATTGAACTGAAATTCGAAATGTCAGGCGTTTCCTGGAGCCACAATTTCATGACTGAACTCGAGGCCCAAAGTGCTAGTGACAAAGACGTTAACTGAAAATAAGAGGCTACAAGACTTTCATCAGATCACTGATATCAAGTTAAAATCTGTAATATCAGAATCCATATGTTTTCAATCAAAATGCTTAAGCCTTTTCCTGATATAGGTTTTTTTGTTTTTTACTTTTTGATGCAGTTTTACTAAGTTTACAAAATGCATAAAGAAAACATGACTGATTCACAGTCTTTTGAATATCTAAGAATGAGAAAGACTAAGTAAAAGTAGACAGGTAAGCATGTAAGCATTAAGTTGGCATACACAACTTAACAGGCTAAATGACTTGATTTATCAGATGATACCAATATGACCTGGCCAGATTTCAGATACTCAAAGTTGGCAGTAATTCCTGTACTAGGGTATTTACAGGCACAAGAAAGGTAACCCTGTGTCCAGTGAGCCAGATTTTCACATCTAACTTTAAATGAGGATGCATAATTAGCACAATGTCCAGTAGATACAAAAACTCAATGAATGTTAGCTAATGTTAGTTGTTATTATGGATAAGGCAAAGATGACAAATGGGCTTCTCTGGTGGCTCAGTGGAAAAGAATTTGCCGGCGAATGCAGGAAACTCAGGTTTAATCCCTGGGTCAGGAAGGTCCCCTAGAGGAAGAAATGGCAACCCATTCCGGTATTCTTGCCTGGGAAACCCCAGCCAAGAGGAGCCTGGTGGGCTACAGTCCCTAAGTTCACAAAGGAGTCCAGTATGACTTAGTGACTAAACAACGGCAACAAAGATAGTGAGTAGGTATGATAAATTTTATATTCAGCAAAATTCACTTTAAAGATCCATTCTAAATCATCCACTTATTGTGGATCAAATTAGGATTTATGGTTAATAAAGCTGCACTGATATCTTAGTATAGTTCTCTCTTTTCCTGAAATTATTTTCACTTCTGTTATTCATTTAATTCATATCTACAAAGTATTATTTGCATTCCAGGAAAGCAAAGAGTGGAACAGAGAGAAAAATGTATTATTAAATCTTAGCATTAAACAAAGCTAAGCCAGAAAATCAGATCTTCTGACTAGTAGTATAGTGCTAGTGCATGCGTGCTTAGTCGCTTCAGTTGTGTCTGACTCTTTGAGAGCCCATGGACTGTAGCCTGCCAGGCTCCTCTGTCCATGAGATTATCCAGGAAAGAATACTGGAATGGGTTGCCAGGCCCTTCTGACAGTGATTGTATATTGATGCTAATAAGTGGAAATAGAAAAATCATAACTCAAAATT
Source organism: Antilocapra americana (assembly GCA_007570785.1). NCBI lineage: Eukaryota > Metazoa > Chordata > Mammalia > Artiodactyla > Antilocapridae > Antilocapra > Antilocapra americana. Next base: position 20,796,794 of record ML660201.1, read on the forward strand.
AGTATGGTATCTCACTTCCTAGAAAGTGAGAGCTGAGAGAAGCTATGGAAGCAATGACAAACAGAACTGTGTGGGTGGTGAATAGTGTATTTGGAAAATTTACCAATCAAATTAAAATAAGAGCTCATGTATTACAGATTTTAGCGGAAAGTACTCTAGAGAAAATCTGGCTGACATTCTCCTTTTCAGAAGCAGGGAGAGGCACCTAGGGAGGCACTAGTTATCATTCATGCTTTTTGTTTGTTTGTTTTGTTTTGTTTGTAGTTAGTAAGTGATTAGGGCAGGACTTGGTTTCCATGACACTGGGGTCCTTAAACCAATTCTCTTCTCTTACTGCTGCTTTACTGACTATGCCAAAGCCTTTGACTGTGTGGATCACAAAACTGTGGAACATTCTTAAAGAGATGGGAATAACAGACCACCTGACTTGCCTCCTGAGAAATCTGTATGCAGGTCAAGAAGCAATAGTTCAAACTGGAAATGGAACAAAACACTGGTTCCAAATCGAGAATGAAGTACGTCAAGGCTGTATATTGTCACCCCGCTTATTTAACTTAAATGCAGAGTACATCATGAGAAATGATGGACTGGATGAAGCAAAAGCTGGAATTAAGATTGCTGGGAGAAATATCAATAACCTCAGATATGCAGATGACACCACCCTTATGGCAGAAAGTAAAGAAGAACTAAAGGGCCTCTTGATGAAGGTGAAAGAGTAGAGTGAAAAAATTGGCTTAAAACTCAACATTCAAAAAACGAAGATCATGGCATCGGGGCCCATCACTTCATGGAAAATAGGTGGGGAAACATGGAGACAGTGACAGACTTTATTTTGGGGGGCTCCAGAATGACTGCAGATGGTGACTGCAGCCATGAAATTAAAAGACACTTGCTCCTTGGAAGAAAAGTTAAGGCCAACCTAGATGGCACATTAAAAAGCAGAGACATTACTTTGCCAACAAAGGTCCATCTAGTCAAAACTATGCTTTTTCTAGTAGTCATGTATGAATGTGAGAACTGGACCATAAAGAAAGCTGAGCGCCAAAGAATTGATGCTTTTGAACTGTGGTATTGGAGAAGACTCTTGAGAGTCCCCTGGGCTGCAAGGAGATTCAACCAGTCCATCCTAAAGGAAATCAGTCCTGAATATTCACTGGAAGGACTGATGTTGAAGCTGAAAATCCACTACTTTGGCCACCTGATGCGAAGAACTGACTCACTGGAAATGACCCTGATGCTGGAAAAGACTGAAGGCGGGAGAAGGGGATGACAGAGGATGAGATGGTTGGATGGTATCACCAACTCAGTGGACATGAGTTTCAGTAAACCTCGGGAGTTGGTGATGGACAGGGAAGGCTGGCATACTGCAGTCAATGAGGTCGCAAAGAGTTGGACACAACTGAGCAACTGAGCTGAACTGAACTGACAGTATGGTTGAGAAGTGGGAGGGTAGGAGGTGTCCTCCATCTAACTTTGTGATCTTGGCCAAAATCACTTAATCTCTCTAAGCCTCAATCTTCTCACATGTAAAGAAGGGATAACCCTTACTTTAGAGGCTAGATGACCAAATAAGACCATTCATATGAAAAGGATTTGTCAACAAGAACACACAAAGCTAAGGTGAGAAATCATTACCACCTAGTCACAGTGAGTAGACTTCAACTTGACTATGGAGCCCTGCCTGATTGGTATTGGCCAACCTGAATGCTGTGTTAGGGTTCTGAGGATGCCCTGGTACAGAGAGGAAAAGAGGGTCATAATAAATCTGGGATGCTGCCATAGTGTAAGCGTGGGATGGGGATGCATGCAACAATATTTAGGGTACTGTCCCTGCATAAATGGCTAGTGGCTAGGATGGGAAGAAGAATGCCTTTAGTAAAGAGGTGTATGAGTTTTTCTTTTAAATTTTTTTGGCACACCAAGAGACTTGCAGGATCTTGCTTCCTCGACCAAGAATTGAACCTGGTCCCTTGGCAGTGGAAGTGTCAAGTCCCAACCACTGGATCAGCAGGGCATTCCCAAAGAGGCATATGTTCTAAGGCATAGTTTTCTTAACCTCCCTGTTACCATAAAATGTAAAATTCTACACAATGGAAATTGCCAAATTCAGTGTTATTGTGAAAATTCAATTAAATAATATATGCAAATGAGCTCAAGAAATTGCAAAGCAACATCCAGTAGAGATGCATTAATACTGTTACAGCATAAAAAATTACACATGCAGCTATATCTTACCCATAGAAAATACGTCTTTTATGTGGATGAAAATAAAAGTTAATTACCCCTTCATAAGAGTGGCAAAACAATATGAACCTGATGTTTGTAAGTGAATGTTAGTAAAAATACATTTTCCCCACTTTCAATTTCTAGCTTTTTGCCTGTCACTTTAAATTGGTCAAATGTTTGACAGATGTTCAATAACTGACACAGCTTATCTTTCTCTCTCAGGCTCCTTTCCTACTCAATTGTCAGCATTTCTAGTTACTATAGCAACTGTAAACATAAATGATTATTCTAACATGACAGGGGATTTAAACATTTTCCTAAGTTAAAGATTCCCTCAGTGGGCAGGGGAGGGGGAACTATCCATCTTGGGAAAGATGGAAAATATTATACAATTTAAATTCCCTAGCTATAGCATTTATTAGAGCTAAATATACAAACCTATTTCTATAGCTCGCAGAGGTAACAATTTTTATTTTCTCCCATCTGACTCACAGGAGGAATTGTGGAGGACTAAGAAACTCAAGAAGACAGAGGAACCTGGCAGACTATAGTCCATAGGGTCACAAGAGTTGGAAATGACTTAGCAACCAAACCACCACCAAGAAACTCAGTTTCCTACAACGTGAAGGAGAAAGAATTCATCTAGATAAATGACAAATTAAAGGACTGAAGGGAGAGCTTTGGAAACAACCATTGGAGGTCACGTGATATATAGCATTATTTCACAAGAAGCTGGGTATCAATGTAAGGTCTTTTCACTAAAAGTCTCAGTGGTTTCAAGAGTAAATGTGGATGATGGTATCTGTTCTAATCATACATCAGTCTAGACTGTAAAATGTACAAAATACATGGGATTATTACTATCATCTGTGAGAAAGTGATAACAGTTTCTCCTTTGGAGGAAACTGAAAATAAATATAAAGACAGTAGCAGTGACATCACTGATTTTAAGCTGTTGGATAAGAGGCCAGATCTATACAGTGGTTGGGTTATATTTTTCATGTTTATGGTATGCTTGCTGTGCTTAGTCTTTCAGTCATGTTTGATTCTTTGCAATGATATGGGCTGTAGCCCACCAGGCTGCTCTGTCCATGAGGATCTTCCAGGTGAGAATACTGGAGTGGATTACCATGCTCTCATCCAGGAGATCTTCTCAATCCAGGGATTGAATCCAAGTCTTCCTTGTTGCAGGTAGATTCTTACCGTCTGAGCCACCAGGGAAGTCCAAGAATACTGGAGTGGGTTGCCATTTCCTTCTTCAGGGGATCTTCCCAACCCAGGAATTGAACCAGACAGAGTCTCCTGCATCACAGTCAGATTCTTTACCAGCTGAGCTACCAGGGAAGCAGAAATTGACTGCAAGCAGATAAAAATGGAAGTATTTCTCATGGAATTCCACAGTATGATTTCTCATGAAAAATCCTAACGCCAGGCAATACTGAATCTGTGTTTCTTCAAGGAAATAATTAGCTTAAGGTGAGTAGTTGCTGGCCTGTTTGAATGGGGCAGATCTACATTATCTTGTTCTCATTGATCCTTTTACTGCCTGGGGCTTGAAGACAGAGAATTTCCAAAATCTTGGCTGAGTGGCTTTTACACATTACATGCACTCACAAAACAAACCTTCCTGACTTCTATCAGTCCTAATCAGTTTGTTTTCCTCGGTATTCATGTATGAAGCAGGAAGCTACTATCCGTGACCAACTGTGGTGGGCCAGCACTGGATAACTGCTTTTGTTCCTACTGGTGACTAAATGACTCTGAAGAAGTGAAGTTTAGTCGATCAGTCGTGTCCGACTCTTTGCAACCCCATGGACTGTAGCCTACCAGGCTCTTCCGTCCATGGGATTTTCCAGCAAGAGCACTGGAATAGGTTGCCATTTCCTTCTCCAGAGGATCTTCCTGACTCAAGGATCGAACCCAAGTCTCTCACATTGTAGGCAGACACTTTACCGTTTGAGCCACCAAGGAAGTCAAATGACTCTGGATATCCACCAAGTGATTAGGGTAAGCTTTAACGGAAGAACCCATCAAAATCTTGCCTTTCTTAATACCTAAGTCTGTTTGTATTTTTCCCCCTTTAAAAAAAAAAAAAACTATTGTGGTAAAATATACATAAAAGGTACCATTTAAACAACTTTTTTTTCCTGGCAGTGCTGGGTTCTCATTGCTGAGTTTGGGCTTTCTCTAGTTGTGGTGAGCAGGGACTACTCTCTGTGGTGTGAGGGCTTTTCATTGCAGTGGCTTCTCTTGTTGTGGAGTACAGGTTCTAGGTACTTGGCTTTTAGTAGTTGTGGCTCATGGGCTCATTAACTGAGGCTTGCGGGGTAGCTGCTCCGAGGCATGTGGGATCTTCCAGGACTAGTGATCAAACCAGTGTCCCTTACATTTCAAGGTGGATTCTTAACCACTGGACCACCAGGGAAGTCCTCATTTAAAACAGCTTTTATGCATACAGTTCCGGGCTATTAAGTCAGTTCAAAACTGTTGTACAACCATCACTTTTATTTATCTCCAAAACTTTATCACCCCAAACTAAAACTCTATATCCTTTGCTTAGTCACCCCATCATATCTGACTCTTTATGACCCCACAGACTGTAGCCCATCAGGATCCTCTGTCTATGGGGTTTCCCAGGCAAGAATACTAGAATTGGTAGCCCTTCCCTTCTCCAAGGGATCTTCCTGATCCAGGGATCAAACTCAGGTCTTCTGTATAGCAGGCCGATTCTTCACCGTCTTAGCCACCTTCAACAAATATTAAACGTGTGCTTATTATGTTCAGGCATTCTCCTAAGCACCACAGTTGCAGTAGGACATACACAGCAAAGATACAGATCTATGGGAACAGATTTTCTGAATTCTGATCATATTTCCTGCTGGGAGCCATCAGGATGCCCCCGTGCTCGGATGACAAGGTCACGAGACTAAGAAGGAAACTGCAAAGCTGACTTTTCTTTATACCTGGGCAAGGCCCCCCCTGGTATTTTTCTTGGGAGTTCTGTCCGTGCTCGGAACATTAGCTCATCTCAGTAGGTCAGTCCCAGTTGGAAAGAATTCGTCCTGAGATAATCCCCCCAGACCTTATCGACCAGAGGATCTGGGAAGGTGGATCACCTTCCCTGGGGGGCTAAGGAGGAATGAAAGGGACATTTAAATAGATTACTACTCCTTACTGGGGAATTTACCAAGAGTTCTCTGGGGGTCATGGCAAGGCCACCACCAGAAGGGCTCCTACTTGGATCACCTTTCCACCTCCCACTCCCCTGACCACTCCACGGAGGAGGTTGTCTTCCTTGAAGAAACCAGGCTGGAATGGGACTTAGGAATGCTCATAACTGTGGCCAGCATAGTTGGAGACACTGATTGCTTTAGGATAATGTAGACATAGAAATTCATTTTAGTAGTTGTAAGGTTAATAGTGTTTCATTGTTATAGCAGTGCTGCTAAACTGTCTCTTTGTCCTCTTTTCTCTTTCCTTGTAAGAACCAAAATAGGTTAATAGAATAAAAGTTTCAAGCTTAAGCCCTTCTTTCTAGCTTCTACATAGTTGCCCCTAGTAAGAGAAATGTAACCTTTCTACTCAGATTGATGTACTTATCTGAAGTATGCTGGAGACATTCAAATGGTAAACATACTATTGTTAAGTCTAATTATGCAGAAATCCGACCTTTTGCAAGGAAAATGAGCTTAATGTTAAAGTTGTTGATGGTAGGCAGAAAACAAAAGATTGTATAGAATATTTGTGATGTAATGGGGATGTTTTTTGGCTATAAAACTGTAAACTAACAAAAATAAAGTGAGAGACTTCTCCATCACCCCACAAAAACTAACAGCAATAAAGAGAGACTGCTCCATCACTACACATCGACTCAGCTCAGTTCTTCCGCAGACGCCACTCATCCCTCAAGACCCCCGGACCCGCTGGGGCTGGATCCCGGCAATTTCCAGGATAGCAGATCTTTTGGTTCATGGTATTCACTTATCTATCCTGCAATAACTCTTTGAGGGTGGGATCTTTAAAGCAAGAGGTGATTTCAGTCTAGCTCTGTCTCTGCTTCTGGACAGTTTCATGAAGCCCTCACTGACCTCTATGGGGATAGTAGTCAAGATCACAGTTCAGCTATCTGAAGAAATGGCCAAGTCTATATTTGGAAATATCTGCATCTTCTCTATTGATTATGATAAAGAGCTGGGAAAAACAAGGGTGCAATAAAAAGATTCAGACCAGAGAATTATGGTCAACAGGCTGAGAGTATACAAGAGTAGGGCTGCACAGAAGAGAAAGTGTGAGTATACATAATAAAAAGCATATAGATGCTTTAAAATGTTAAAATTTTCAACATTTTTAAAATGTGCTGGTTTAATTGAAGTGAAAGAGGCACGATAAAACCATGTGGACAAATATGTTTGGGAAATACCATTTATTTATTACAGGACTTCCCCAAATCTTGGGACTGTAAAAGCCCAGAGATTTGATATGCAGTATTTAGTAAGTGAGGGAACATCCCTATACCCTCTTAAGTTACAAGAGTTGATTCTAAAGGAAACCAGTAGGGAGGAAAAACGGTATTTCTATTGTCATAACATAAATAATTATTCAGAAGTCATTAATTAAGTATGCAGTTAGGTCAGCACTCTTTAGCTGACATTTATTTTGAAAAAGCCATTTTATAAAAGATCTAAATAAAAGTGTGGGAGGAGAGGTTTGAAGAGGCAATAAGTAGAGAATGTAGAGCATGATCGATCTTTGAGTGAGGTAGATCTTAGTTCTCAAAGGTCAGCTCCAAGTTATTCATCCTCCTAAAGCCTCATGCTTTAGGATCGGAAGCTTCATGCTTTAGGGTTGGAAGCCACCCTCTTTAACAACACAAGAGAAGACTCTATACATGGACGTCACCAGATGGTCAATACTGAAATCAGATTGACTATATTCTTTGCAGCCAAAGATGGACAACCTGTATACAGTCAGCAAAAACAAGACCAGGAGCCTACTGTGGCTCAGACCATGAACTACTTATTGCCAAAACCAGACTTAAATTGAAAAAAGTAAGGAAAACCACTAGGCCATTCAGGTATGACCTAAATCAAACCCTTAAGATTATACAGTGGAAGTGACAGATTCAAGAGATTAGATCTGATAGAGTGCCTGAGGAACTATAAATGGAGGTTCATGACATTGTACAGGAGTAAGTGATCAAGACCATAACCAAGAAAAAGAAATGCAAAAAGTCAAAATGGTTGTCTGAAGAGCCCTGAAAAATAGTTAAGAAAAGAAGAGAAGCAAAAGGCAAAGCAGAAAAGGAAAGATATAAGCATCTGAATGCAGAGTTCCAAAGAAGAGCAAGGAGATAAGAAAGACTTCCTCAGTGATCGATGCAAAGAGATAGAAGAAAACAATAGAATGGGAAAGACTAGAGACTTGTCAAGAAAATTAGAGAATCCAAGCAAACATTATGGCATTGTGCTCATGCAAAGATGGGCACAATAAAGGACAGAAATGGTATGGTTCTAAAAGAAGCAGAAAATATTAAGAAGACGTGGCAAGAATACACAAACTGTACAAAAAAGATCTTCATGACCCAGATAACGATGATGGTGTAAGCACTCATCTAGAGCCAGACATCCTGGAATGTGAAGTCAAGTGGGCCTTAGGAAGTATCACTAAACAAAGCTAGTGGAGGTGATGGAATTCCAGGTGAGCTATTTCAAACCCTAAAAGATGATGCTGTGAAAGTGCTGCACTCAATATGCCAGCAAATTTGGAAAACTCAGCAGTGGCCACAGGACTTGAAAAGATCAGTTTTCATTCCAATCCCAATGAAAGGCAATGCCAAAGAATGTTCAAACTACTGCACAATTGCACTCATCCCACACACTAGCAAAGCAACGCTCTAAATTCTCCAAGCCTAGCGTCAATAGTACTTGAATTGTGAACATCCAGATGTTCAAGTTGGTTTTAGAAAAGGCAGAGGAACCAGAGATCAAATTGCCAACATCCATTGGATCACTGAAAAGGCGAGAGAGTTCCAAAGAAACATCTACTTCTGCTTTATTGATTATGCCAAAGCCTTTGACTGTGTGGATCACAATAAACTGGAAAATTCTGAAAGAGATGGGAATACCAGACCACCTGACTTGCCTCCTGAGAAATCTGTATGCAGGTCAGGAAGCAACAGTTAGAATTGGATATGGGACAACAGACTGGTTCCTAATAGGGAAGGAGTATGTCAAGGCTGTATATTGTCACCCTGCTCATTTAACTTATATGCAGAGTACATCATGAGAAACCCTGGGCTGGATGAAACACAAGCTAGAATCAAGATTGCTGGGAGAAATAACAACACTTCAGCTATGCAGATGATACCACCCTGATGGTAGAAAGTGAAGAACTAAAGAGCCTCTTGATGAAAGTGAAAGAGGAGAGTGAAATAGTTGGCTTAAAGCTCAACATTCAGAAAACTAAGATCATGGCATCCAGTCCCGTCACTTCATGGCAAACAGATTGGGAAACAGTGGTTATTTTCGGGGGCTCCAAAATCACTACAGATGATGACTGCAGCCATGAAATTAAAAGACGCTTGCTCCTTGGAAGGAAAGTTATGACCAACCTAGACAGCATATTAAAAAGCAGAGATGTGACTTTGCCAACAAAGGTCTGTCTAGTCAAAGCTATGGTTTTTTCAGTAGTCATGTATGGATGTGAGAGTTAGACTAAAAAGAAAGCTGAGCCCTGGATATTGATGCTTTTGAACTGTGGTGTTGGAGAAGACTCTTGAGAGTCCCTTGGACTGCAAGGAGATAAAACTAGTTAATCCAAAAGGAAATCAGTCCTGACTATTCATTGGAAGGACTGATGTTGAAGCTGAAACTCCAATACTTTGGCTACGTGATGCGAAGAACTGACTCGTTGGAAAAGACCCTGATACTGGGAAAGATTGGAGGCGGGAGGAGAAGGGGACAACAGAGGATGAGATGGTTGGATGGCATCACTGACTTGATGGACATGATTGTGAGCAAGTTCTGGGAGTTGTTGACTGACATGAAGCCTGGCATGCTGCAGTCCATGGGTCGCAAATAATCAGACATGACAGAACGAATGAACTGAACTGAACTAAAAGTCTCAAGCAGAAAATTGGAATAACAATTTACTTTTCTCAGAGAATTTTCCTGAGTTTTTTACCTCCTTTGTCATTCTTGATATGTCTGTAATGGGATGGTAATCCCTACTTTTGAAAGTTGTTTTCAAATAATGTAAAAACTCTTTTATCCTATACTGCTGAAATTTAGAGTTGGTTGGTTAATTAAAAACATTGGTAGAAGTGGGAAACCATAAAAAATGTCATATTTATATCATAAACATTTTATGCCATTACATTTACACATTATTCATCTATTTATGTAGCTTATATGTAGTTATTTTTCATTAATAAAATTGCTCATTTTGGGGAAATTATAGTGATCATTTGTCAATATTTTGTCACAGGACCAATATATCCCTTTGTCCTTTCATTTTTTGACTTTTCTTTTTAAATCTGGCTGTTGACTGAGCATATTGTTATTGTTTTCATATAAATTATACTCATCATGTATCACCACTTGTCATTTCCAGTCTTGATTTCCTTAAAAAAAAAAAGACTTGTAAAACTATATGAGGAAAGAATACTATCAGTGTTTAATGATTCTCCCAAACTCATAATTTTCTTGTCTATAGCATCTTCATTTTTTTTTAACTGACCCTCCTGAGGTTTCCCCCAAAAGATTTCATGCAGTTTTTATGGAAATGGCAATTGTTTCCTTTTCATGATATTTCATTAACTTATGTAAACTTTAATGTACATAGCTATAAGTACAACAGACATACACAAACCCGGTGCTAAGAACAATTAATTCTTGGCCACTGTGCACTCAACAGGTAGGGGCAGAGGAAGACAGGCTTACTTGAGAGTAGCCTTCCAGAGACTTGGGTTTGATCCCTGGGTTGGGAAGATCCCCTGATGAAGGACATGGCAACCCACTCCAGTATTCTTGCCTGGAAAATTCCATGGACAGAGGACCCTGATAGGCTACAGTCCATGAGGTTGCAAAGAGTCAGACACGACTAAGCGACTTCACGTAAGGGAGCTACAGCCCAAAAACTTAGGGAAGGAAGAATTTCAAGAAGTGTAAAGTGATCAGCTACACTGAGTGTTGCTGACTGGTTGAATAGATGACAACTGAGAATTTACCACTGCCATTACTACACTGGATATCACTGACAAGACAATTTTTTTGTACATAGCTAGATGAATACCAGATAGAACCCAGAACAAGAAGGACATATCATAATGTTAGGATGATGAAGTCTCTGAGATGATTTCAGAATTCAAAAGTTGTATGCACCCAATAAATGAGATTCATTTATATGAACAATGCCTAAAGACTTCTCTTTAACAAGTTAGAAAAGAAAAACAAATTAAACACAAAACAAAAATGAAACATATAATAAAGGTATCAGATATAAATGGACTATCAAATGGACAAAGAATAGGAAAAATAACTCATGAAATAAAAGACTGTATTCTTTTCCAAAAAGATAAATATGATCAACTTCTATGTAAAGTATTCAACAAAAATACAGGTAACAAAAATTACTAATACCGTAAAGAAAGAGGGGTAATGCTATAGAGCCTAAATACATTAACAAGAATAAAATAATATAAACAGTTTTATGCCACTGCATTTATCAATTTCAACAAAGTAGACACATTTCTTGTACCACAACTGATCAATTGACTCAAGAAGAAATAAAACACGTAATCTGAAGATTTAAAAAAAAGAGAGACTTTTTGTGCAGCTCTGAGGAAAAGTTCTGTGGGAGCGGGTGCAAGAGGCAGTGAAACAGAAGAATTAGAGACAACACTTCAGTGCAGTTTTGGTGCAAAGGACAGCATAGAAACTGGGTAGTGGGGTCACAGATTTTGGGTGACAAACCAGGGAAGAAGAATATACTAATGCAGGAAGGAGGAGGAAAATAGGCGAGAGCAAAGCCCTTGAGTGAATAAGAGAGGACAGAATCCAATGCACACGGGTGACCCTAAATAGGAACCTGGAGAGATTTTGTGTTTGAGTTTGGGGAGGGAGCAGAAAGTACCCATTGCTACAGCCACTATGTAGGACAAAGAACCAACAGGTTGTACTGGGCTATTATGAAACTACCACTTTCTTTGTCTCTGCAGTCCCGCCCTGCTGCAAGCCATTTCCTGAACTCTGCAAAACAGTTATATTTTCAAACTTTAATTACCTAAAACCCAATCACCTTTCATTACACTTACATTACAGAACAAAATTCTTTATATGGCTTCAACAAACCTTAGTAAAAATATTTTCAATATTGCATGAAAGCTCACTATCTTTTCTTAATGAAAGTGGTCTTGAAAAACATGGGGGGAGGTAGTCTCTAAATTTTTTGTATGTTTCAACTGAATGAAAAAAGGTCCTTCGGTTTTCATATCATATATTTCAATGTGACCTAGTTTAATCCTTTAATAGCTAGCTTTCAACAACTTTGATCGGCTTCTTACTGTGATATGAAAGATTAGATGCTGTCCCTGAGATGCAATCTCCCATAGAACATTTCCTTGGTGAAATATTTAATATTGTGGCCAATGGATTAAAATAAAATTCCCACAAATGCCTGTGTTATCATGAGTGAGAGCACGTCTAATAACTGAAAGGCATTGCCACTTTCAATCTAGTCCCTTCTGTTCCTCATGGATTGGCTTTTCCCATGTAACAAAGAGCCTCTGACCCACAAAAAATGAAAAGATTTCTTCAAAAAGGATTGAGCAAATACCAATTCCCTAGGCTACTGGCCAAATGGAGATCTGACGCCATAGTCAGGTTGGGAGTCAATAAATTCCTTTCTTCATTTCTGGCTAGAAAATGGAATCCTTGATCTGGTCTCTGTAAGCCTGCTGATGAAAGTGTAGCAGGAATATAAAATATGAAAGTAGTCCTAATTTCTTCCATTTGGAAATAAATTCCATAACACACTACCTTTTCTTGGTGATGATGGTAGATTTGGCAAAATAAAGATATTTGTGTGACTGTAGGCTAAAACAGTATCACAATATGAAGCTGTTTCAACTACGGCTATAGCTGATTGGTACAAGGGTCCACCCAGCAGCTTCCTTGATTTTAAAATTAGATGTCTGTTCCCAAAGTTTGTGGCCCAGGGTCTCGAGCTTGTTTGCACAGCTACTTCTGGTCAGCTGCATCCACAAGGGCTTCTTGGGAGTAACAAGCGTTTTTGGGTCATTTAAGGTTTTGGGGCTTCCCTGGTGGCTCAGACGGTAAAGAATCCTGCCTGCAGTGCAGGAGACCTGGGTTCAATCTCTGGGTCAGAAAGATTCCCTGGAGAAGAGAATGGCAACCGCCTCCAGTATTCTTGCCTGGAGACTTCCAGGGACGGAGGAGCCTGGCAAGCTACAGTCCAAGGGGTTGCAGAGAGTTGGACACAACTGAGCAACTTACACTGGTAATCTCTGCACTGTGTATTAACATATCAGTACTCTGAAAAACTGGACTAAAAGTCAAAATCCACCCAGATGTAACACTCTGGACCTAGTTTCTGTGGGTGATCCAAACAAAAGAAAATAACTTGGTGTTTGAAAATCATGTCCAGCAATGAGACTGGCATCAATCATTTAAAGTTTTGAAAGATCTTTATTTTATACTCACTCTTGGATTTCACATGATAAAGCAGAACAGAAAACTTGAGGGAAGAGAAACAGGCTCCCTAGCATTGAGCATATGAGCAGGAAGTATCATCTCTTTATCAATTAGAAAACAGCAATAGGATCATCAGAAATAGCTTTTCATTTGACCTTTAGGCAAGACTTACTTTACAGATGTACCTCACACAGCAAGTAAAACACAGCTCCTCTATTTTCTAGCCCAGGGCTCTTATAGTATTGTCACTTGAAAGATGGGCGATTTAACATTTAAAAAGCCTGGAAGTCTAGAGTTTTTAAAAGAAGATGAAAAGGAAGGAGACTGAAGAGGAGGGCGCAGAAGAGGCAAAAGAGAAAAGGAAAAGGAAAGATCTGAACTCACATTCCCATAGGCTAGCAGTGCTTACGGTGTTGAAACCTTTTCTTCTTCTTTTTGGACAAATAATCTTGGATTAACTTTCTGGTTTGTTACCCCCAGAAACCTAATGAAAATGAAATGTCAGTTGTGTGATGAGGTGATGGTGTTATGATAAAAATGACCCAGGACTGGCACTGTGCATCGGGCTGGGAGGAATGTAAATGAATTACTCGTATACAGCTCGTGTTGGGCTTCCCTGAATGTGACAACTTTCACCCCTGGGCTTGGTCTTACTTTAGAAGATCTGCCAACAGCAATGTTACAAGAGATTTTTTTAAGACAGGGGCTTTCTAAGTCAGGAGGCTCCATACTTAACTAAGTGAATCTTCATTCTTGGCTCTTAAAATATCACTTGAAGAAAAAGAAAATATTTTTTTAAAAAAACTCCCTGTGCATATGTATTTGGACTCTTCCAGGACTCCCTGCGGAGAGAAGGTCTGGTGCAGCTCTGGGTCCTGTCCTTAAGTGAGTTAGTTGCTGAGTATGACCCATGGTGATCATGTCATTTTGATAGTCTAGTTGAGCATATGAACATGCCTATGGGTGAACTGTAGGCATAACCAGGTGTGCTTCCTTGAATGAAATGTGTTCTCTAGCACATCAGAGTCTTCACCATTCCCTATTATCTTGCATTAGGTTCACTCTAATTCAGCTTCAATGTGATCCCTGAAAGTTTTACAGCCCAGTTCCAGATTCTAGATGGGGTAATTTCTTCCTAAAGTCGCATGACAAGTAATCTGTCAAGGGAAGCACTGAACCTTTCAGTATTTATGAGCTTTAGAGAAATAGAAAACATTCACCTACAGGGATCTAACATAATTCTATTTTGATCACTTGTCTTTTCTTTTGTTTGCTTGAGAAACATAAAAACCTGCCATTCTGGCCCAGTAGGTTCCAAATTTTCTCTTTCCAGTCCCTAGTTACCTACCTGCATGTAAGGTAAATTAATAAATATGCCAGCCAAAATCTTAAAGACATTCTGACTTACTTCAGATAATTCTTTTTTCACAACTAATTGGAAAACAGGTCTTGACAACATATTTAGCTATCATATCCTAGGACAATTCCTTAGCCGATATGGAAAGAAATAATGTTTTCAAAATAATTGGGCTGTATCTCCAAGGATTCAAACTAACAATTATATCTTTTAAATAACATGTAGAATATATGTGTGTGTCACTGAGGGTGTAGAGTTGCTTTTCTTTTTTTTCTTTAAACTGGTTTCTAGCTGTCACCAAGCTAGAGGAAGGAGAACATGAGCACGACATTCATCATTCAGTACTCCCAAGAACTTCATTTGAGAGAACAATCCACCTGCGTTAGTTTTCATGAAGCCCCGATGAGTTACAGATGCTAGCTATCTTTTCTCTGGCCATCTCTCTGATGACAGGCATAGTGGCACAGAAAAGGAAAAGCAGTCGGTGTTGGGGTGGAAGCACAGAGCTTACAGTGGGCCAGTCCACTATTAATGGAGAAAGTCACAGGGTAGTTAATGTACGGATATCAGACTTTCAACTTTAAGTGAGTACCCTTGGGAAGCAGTGCAGACAGATGTGTTGAAGGCAGAAGTGCAGGCAGCGCAGGAGTCAGCAGGGGATCATCGGTCTGCTTCAAGAGCCTGGGCTCCTGAGTGATTAAGAGGTAACAACTTACAAGAGCCATGCATGCTTTACCCATCCCAGGGTCAACACCCCAAACTCTTCTTAATTTTTTCTTACAAGATGTAGGGTCTGAATGGCAAATACGTCCTACTAGTCTGTCAACAGAAACCCTTGCAACTTGCATATGTCTCATTCTATCTATAAAAG
>ML660201.1:20816959-20843875 GCA_007570785.1 Antilocapra americana
ACCATAATAACTTTTGGCTCCCTGTCAAAGTAGAAAAAGTACCCTATGAAATGCTAAGTGTGCTGTGACATAAAATAAAATAGTTTTTATGTATATATAATGTGTGTGTATATATATACATATAATGATCAAACATCTTTATCAACTATATTGATTATATAAAATTGTATCTTTATTCCCTAACCGCTATGTTTACAAAGCTTCCTGATCATCATACTTTCCTTTAAGTAAGTAAGTGCTCAGTCACTTAGTTGAGTCCAACTCTGCAACTCTATGGACCATAACCCAGCAGGCTTAAAAAAAAAAAAAAACAACCAAACTTTAGTTAGTCATGCTTATCACTGATTCAGTTTTCTACAATGTTTATTTGGCTTATTACTCAGTCTGCTTTGCAGATTTTAATTCTTTCATCTCTAACTTTTGTTAGCTCCTTTTAAACTATGGTTTGTATCAGGGTCAGTTCTTTTTACATGAGCACTGTTTCAGAGAATCCGTGTTTTCTTGTACTTGACTGAAAGCACAAGAGAAGCATCTCTTAATTTTATTGTATTTCCTTAAGGCATCTCTTTCACCTGTATTTTTAGTGTTTGTTTTGTTTTGAATCCTTAGGCAATAGTTGACACTTTCCCTTCAACCCCTCCCCTCTTTTATCACTGAATATTTTTTTAAGTCACTGTGCTGGAGTTGTTTTATTTATTTATTTTTTTTAACTTTGTTTATTAACATTGGTTGTAATTCTATCCATGTCTGAGGTTCACTAACCATAAACGTGTGTATTTCTTTATTCTTTCAAACTGACCAAGGGTGAGGGGAGGTGGTTCCAAAATTCCTATCTCAGAAGTTAAGTTTAAGGCAATTTGAAAACTACTTTTCCATTCCAACAGTGGTATCTGGCTATCACTGATTAAATAAGATTCTGAGGAACTGAGCTAGAACTTTCTATTGCTTTAGTGTTCACCTTCTGAGTAAACTGGAATCACCCTTTTCTTATGTCTACACCCAATATGCCATGTCAGCCTCTTTCCCTATAACGTATCAGCTAGAATTGCTAATTTTGCAATAATTCTTGGGGTGGGGGATGTCATTTGTGTACACGCATGTGAGTGTGTATGTATACTGTAAGTATGGCAGAACATTACTTCTGGATTCCCTTAGAAAAATGTTGTCTAACAAGGAAGCAGGCATCATATACTTAAACTGAAAGAGAGTGTCAGTCACTCAGTCTTTCCAATTATTTGAGACTCAAGGTCTGCCCATGGAATTCTCCAGTCATGAACACTGGAGTGGGTTGTTGATCCAGGGATCAAACCTGGGTCTTCTATATTGCAGGCAGATTCTTTACCATCTTAGCCACCAGGGAAGCCCAAATTTAAAGTAGGTGTCCAGATTTAATGTGTATTTGATAGAGAAATACAAAGCAGCTATTGCTGGAGGCCTTTGAAGATATTTTTTCTGTCTTCCTTGTTACAATTCAGTTCTTTAGTTGTCAGTGTCTGCCCTAGTGTAACTGTCTGTGTTCCCTCAGAATTCATATTTTGAAATCATAAATCATAAAGGCAATGGTATTAGTAGGTGGGGTCATTGAGGGGTGATCAGGTCCTATGGGCAGTGCCCTCACAAATGAGATTATTGCTTCTATAAAAAGAGATCCCACAGAACTGCCATGTTTCTACTATACAGTGAAAATGTGCCTGCAATCAACCAAGGGGCTTCCCAGGTGGTGCTAGGGGTAAAGACCTTGTCTGCCAATGCAGGAGACATAAGAGATGCGGGTTACATCTCTGGATCAGGAAGATCCCCTAGAGGATGAAATGGCAACCCCCTCCAATATTCTCGCCTGGAGAACCCCATGGACAGAGAAGTCTAGCAGGGTATAGTCCCTAGGGTCACACAAAGTCTGACACGACTGAAGTGACTTAGCACAATCAACCAAGATGAGAGTCCTAACTTCACCTTGCTGGCACCCTGATCTCAGACTTCTAGCCTTCTGAACTGTGGATATAACTGTCTGTTGTTTATAAGCTACCCAGTCTGTAGTATTTTGTAGTAGCCTGGATGGACTAAGACAGTATTAAATGGTCACTTCTCTATTTGAGTTACCTGTGCTACGTGTATAGGTAATTTTTAAAGTAAATTTTTTGATGGTTATCCTCTGATTTTAGTTTGATTTTTGTTGTTGTTCAGTTGCTCAGCCATGTTTGACTCTTTGAGACCCCATGGACTGCAGCATGCCAGGCTTAACTCTGGGAGTTGGTGATGGACAAGGAGGCCTGGCATACTGCAGTCCATGGGGTCGAAAAGAGTTGGATATGACTGAGTGACTGAACTGATGTCCATTAAGTCAGTGATGCCATCCAACTAGTTCATTCTCTGTCATCCCCTTCTCCTCCTGCCCTTAATCTTTCCCAGCATTGGAGTCTTTTCCAATGAGTTGGCTCTTCACATCAGGTGGCCAAAGTATTGAAGCTTCAGCTTCAGCATCAGTCCTTCCAATGAATATTTAGAATCAATTTCCTTTAAGATTGACTGGCTTGATCTCCTTGCTGTCCAAGTGACTCTCAAGAATCTTTCTCCGCAACACAGTTTGAAAGCATCAATTTTTCAGTGCTCCGCCTTCTTTATAGTCCAACTCTCACATCCATACATGACTAGTGAAAAGCCATAGCTTTGACTATGCCTCCTTGTTTCTTTCTTTTTTCATAGAAAACTGGGTAATAATAAATCAATATTAGCTGCCAAGAAACCATTTTAAAATGCTTTCCACCCTAACTTATAACCTATTTCACAATACTACTTGAAAAAAAAATCTTTAGCAATTTCTAACTTCTCTTTGGAAAAACACCAACGTCTTTACTACCACATGTGACTCGAGCATCTGCCTGTATCCCAGACTGAGACCTGTCCCACTCTTCCTGCTCCTCTAGAGGTCCCACCACACTGAGTTTTCTCTTATGGCCAAGCAATCTCTCCACCCAAGACCTATGCACTGTTGTCCTGTCTAATCTACTAGCCCTTCTTTCCTTGTCCTCTTTAATCCTTAAAAATCTAAGCTACATCTTATATCTAGAGCTATGTCTACAGGGACACGTTCTTCCAGACTACATGTCCTTCTATTCTACAGGATAAGACCACTGAACTCTGTTCTTCTCCCACCTCATAATGGAGTTCACGTCACAGTATGATTATCTGATTACCAGCTCATGCCCCAGCAGACCTGTAGATTCCATGATAAGAGGAGCCACTCTGTTTTTGCTCATTTCTGTATCTGCCATAACTGCTGGCATCTGAGAAGTTCTGCCAAAGTTTGATGCTTTCACTTAAGAAAAAAAAATCTATTCTCTTCAACCTCAATATCCTCATTTATGCACTCTAATGGGACCAAATCATAAATTTTGTTGATCACAATAACTTCACTGAAGTAAATTGGAATTGTACACTGATAAGGAATGCTAGCTTGCAATACAGTGAGCAAACTGAGCAGGTAGCAAAACCTACAGACAAGGTGTAGAGGTGACTTGTTATACCTAGGTTTTTCTTTCAGAGATGTCTCAATCTGGCCTTATTTTGCAGTAATCAGGAACCACAAATGGAAGAAATATAGGGTACTTAAATCGGCTACTATTTATTTTGAAAATCCTATTTATTCTTTTGAAAGGCAAATCCGGGTTTCCATGAAATGATAAGAACTGGGGCTTCGAGCACCTATAAAACTGAAGCATTCTAGCATTTCCCACGTTTTCCCTAGTGTGTGTATCAGTCTGAGGGAATGAGAAAGCATACAAATTCTAAATGACTTCACAAAGTAGAGATGCTTTGGATATTTCTGTGTCGCTACATTGTCAGCTCCAGCTACCTTTCCAGCTGTGCTGCCATATGGATTTATGAATTCCTGCAGAGTGTTGTTATAACACAACTCCTTTCCAGGGGTTAATTTTGATGGTGAGGATGGTGATAATGTGTTAGCCTGCGACCAGCTGATGCGAGAAAAACAGGGTGTGTTGCAGTAAGAAATGGGAAGGAGTATTCTTGCTCCATACAACGTGCCTGCCCACTGCTTCATCAGCAGCCAGCACCCACCTAAAATATCATCAACAGTCTCCTAACCTGCTTCTGCATTAAATCTGTGACATTTCTTTTAGTTCACAATGTAGGCAGGGTTGGTCCTTCTGTAAAAGGATTACTACTTCATTCGAAATTTTGTATTTATTCTCTATGTTTCAAATACCAAAATTATTAGCAACATAGTTAACTCACTAAGTGTGATGAGTTAAAGAAGCTTTTTGTCTGTACAGTTTGACCTTGATAAATAAACAGCCACTTCATTAAGTTATTTTCTTCTACATTAGAAGCTATAATCCTACCTTTAGACAAAATGCTACCATCTATTCTTTTGCCAGTAAAAGTGAATTTCACTTGTGTACATGCATAGTGTTGCCTGGTCTTTGATTTGACTGACTCCAGATATTTATTTTCTAAATGTCTAAAAACTAAACCAAATGAGATAAAAATGTATATCAAAAAAATGGCCAACTTCATGATTGTATTATTATATTCATAGGATCAGGATCCTTGACAGTGGTAAATATTCTGCTTGAGACTTCCATTTCTCATCTCCCAACCAGAGTCTATTTCCAAATTTCCAGGACTCAGCCAGCATTTCCTCATGCTATGTACTACCTCATTATCCTGCTTAGTTCAATGTAAAATCATGATGCACTGACCTGACAAAACACTGATTCATTTCTGAAAATGTATCGAAAGAGCTGCTCATTTCTTTTTTCAGCTAAAAAGACAAGATTCATATTTCTAACAGGCATTAAAACAAAAATGCTTGCCGTATATCCTTCAGTGATTGTCCACTGGATTATTTATGAAATGCTCAGCCAGGTTCATGTTGTTGGAGGATCAGTGTTGATCTTTTGTTCTGCTCTGGCTGGTAGCACTCTACAGGGCATACAATGTGCTTTTCACATCTGCAGACTCTTCATAGCCCACCTCGCACCTAGGTTTCCACACAGTATCATCCTTCACTGATTTTTGGGACAAGATACCTCTGAAAGGGAACTCTGCATGCAGGTGAGCTTTGTTGAATGATCACAGTCAGCTTTTATGGATCAAATCTCACTTTCCAAATGCCATTTTCTTTTGGTGCTAATGTGTTTGACCCTCACTCTGACAGATGAATGGTTCTCCAGTTCTAAGGATCAAACCTGGAGATAATCACTTTGATTTTTTTTTTTTAATGTTTGAAAAGAAAATAGAGACATTCTCAACTTGAAGTTAAATTTATCTACAATGATAGAGCCTATCATGAAATTAAGTACAGAGTAACTATTATATTAGAAGAGAAGCTGGGTAATCGGGGTCCTCAATAATGAACTATAAAATTTTTGATTTTGGCTAAATAAATAACATGGAAATATATATATATATAAGCAAAGAATAAAAAGAATAAACATCGTGAAATTTAGCTTTGCTTTTTTTTTTTCTTTAAAGAACTAAATGATCTTCTTTAGGCTGCAAAAGGAATTTAACTAATTGCTATTAAGTGTGTGTGTTCTCAGTTTCTCACCCATGTCCAACTGTTTGTGATGTTACGGACTGTATCCCACCAGGCTCCTCAGGCCATGGGACTCTCCAGGTAGAAATACTGCACTACTATTAAGCAGCTGAGTCTGTTTTTCAGTGTTATGGCCTGGGACTTGCTATAGGTGCAAAGACAGTTTAAATATGTCTCTTACTAGAAATGAAAGGAGAATGCAAGTACAAAGTGTACAGCTACCATTCCCAGGGTGACCTTCTTTGAAAACAGACCAGAAATTCTCTATTATAGGTTAGTTTAAGAAACTTGGGGACTCAGAATTATTTTAAGATCAGGGAACGCTTCTACTTATACAACTCATTTTCTGTACTTAAAAGTATGCAGTTGTTGATATTCAGCATTCAAAAGTATAGTCATGAAACATTCAAGTTGTTTTAAAGAAAGGATAGGAAAGTTCAAAGGCAAAAAGTATGTCAGTAGCATCAGAGAATACGCTTAACTGATTTTGGAAATAATCAAGATCAGAAATGTTCATCTCAACTCTTCTTGTCACATCTAGTGATGGAGAAGCTTACCATTCTTCTAAAAATGTGGGGCCTAATTTCTCCCTTTTGCTTTCCTTATTGATTCCTTCTTTTTTTTAACATTAAAAGCATTATGGTAAAAGCCACATATATTATTTTAACCATATTTAACTGTATATTAAGTACAACCCCATTGTTGTGCAACACCTCACCATCATCCATCTCCTAAATTTTTCACCTTCCTAAATTGAAACTGTGTCCCCATTAAACACTAACTCCTCATTTCCCTTCCTCACCATTCCAATCCCCGGGCCCCTGCCATCTATCACCATACTTTCTGACTCTATGAATTTGACTATTCTAGGTATCTCATATAAGTGGAATCAAACCGTTGAGTTATATTATCTCATGACTGAGAGAAATGGAGCCCATATCTGTTGTGGTAAGGACAAATAATCCTAGTGGCCTCTGCTTCCAAACATGAAACACTCCACCAGGCTGTTTAGGTCAGACAAGTTTATAACAAGTAGTCCCTGATCCAGGAGGCTTTTTTTCTTCTCAACTGGTGAAAAAAAAGAGGTTTAATAAAAGGAGAAAAACCTCATCTTCCAAACTGTTTCACATTTCTCTATGCTGATTAAATCAGCTGGGTGCTGTAACCTCCTCTGATTGACAAAGTGGGAAGAGAAAAAAAAGGGAGGAATCAGCTCATTAAGTTTCAGACTAAAGAATCCAGGTTTGTATTTTTCAAAGGAACATGGTAGAGTCAAGGAGCATCTACAGAACTGCCTTGAGAATATTTAATACAAGATAAAAAAATAAAATAAAAACCTAGTACTATGCTGCTGATTAACCTATCACTAGCTAAATATTAACCTTTCCTTAGTGAATTTCAATAGATTTCTACTCAAATGAATAGACAATGCTTTGGGCTTAGAAGTAGAACTCAGAATACATATTCCATAAAAATAAAATAATAAAAGTTGGTTTCACTGAGTTTGATACATAATATTCTTGAAGGCTGGAACAGCAGTATTATTCCAATGCTATTCCAACCAGCATTTTAAACACTATTTCCCAGGGTTCCATGTCCAGATGTCAGAAAGCTACACATTGCCTTCATGACAGAACCTCTTCAGAATCCCTGGTCTCCAGCAAGGTCAGTCTTAACTTGCTGAGCACCTGTGATTCTAAAATTTACCTGCAGGAGATAAGGCACCTCTCAGGTGAGTCACTTTTCAGGTGACATGAGATGGACATCAAAGGGCAGCTACCTCAGTGGTGAACAAAGAATAAAGACTCAAGGTCCTAAGAATATAATTTATCATTTGTTATTTAAACATCTTAAAAACTGATCCTATTTTGGGCACCTTTTCTCAATCCACACACATACCCCAAGACGCCTGAAATGCAACGCTGACACTTTGTCCTGATATGTGCAGCCATGTCCTCACTAAAACCAGTAAAAGAGATGGTTACAATGCATAGAATGAGATTCTTTTTATGGCTTTTCATGACAATTGAGTGACTATTAATCTCACAGCCATTTAAAAATTTCAAACTTTACTTTTTTTCAAATTGCCATATAAATAAGCTGAAGACAGTGTTTCCTAGGTTATTTAAAAAATTCTCAGAAATCTTTTAAAAACCTTAGCTCCTCTGAGGCCCACTTAATGCTTTGCTTCTTCTAAGGAAATGAATGGACCCCAGACACATACTGTACACACTAATGTACAATGCAAAGAGTTATAGAGGGCTTGGCCTAAGAAGAGATGATTGGTAGACTTTACCTCAACTGTCATGCTGCATTTTTAAGAGCAATTTTCAGATGTTAGGAGAATGGCTAAATCAGCATTTTAATAAAGCCACAATGCCAGAGCATGATGAGTTTATGTTAATAATAGATGCATATTCCAGATGAATTTCTTGGAAGAGATATCTGAAAAATATTTGCCTACTTAAAAGTTGCTACACGAATATAAATCAAGAATCATGTTTTCAAAGACAAGCAACATTTCTGATTTAACCTTAATTTCAAGCTTATGCAAATGAAAAAATCAAACCAAGCCTAATTAATAAAATCAAGAATGTCTGCATGTTTGAATTGTGCAAACTAGTACCACATCTATTATGTCTTTTTATCCTTAAAACACACTGGAGAAATTTAAGGACAAAGAGATTTAATTGGTCACCTGATATGAACTGACTCATTGCAAAAGACCCTGATGCTAGGAAAGATTGAGTGCAGGAGGAGAAGGGGATGACAGAAGATGAGATGGTTGGATGGCATCACCGACTTGGAAGGACATGAGTTTTAGCAGGCTCCAGGAGCTGGTGATGGACAGGGAAGCCTGGTGGGCTGCAGTCCATGAGGTCGCAAAGAGTCAGACAGAACTGAGTGACTGAACTGAACTGAAAGGGCAAAGATATATTCCATTTGGTTGGCATAATATTGTGTGAGGACTTGTGAGTTCTGCTGGGAACCAAGATGTGGTGTAGGAGAGAGTCTGAAATCTCAGTGAGAGAAAGTAGAGGAATAAGCTGGTAGCGGAGGGATTGTTTCCTAAGGAAAGTGGCCAGTTGTCCAAACAACAGAGAGAAAATTAGAACCTAGCCATAACATGTCAGTATCCAAGAAGGTCTGATGTGATGAGTGGGCTTGGTAATTATACTACCTGGACGTCACAGTATCAGAAATAGTGTGTTACGGTCTGAGGTTTGAAGCTGGGTGAAAATGGAATCTCCAGGTACCATCGGGTGACACATGAAAGCAAGAGCTAAACTGTCTGGATTGCAATGGAATGGGTTGTCATTTGGAACTAATACAGATGCACCAGAAAATCTGAAGTTACATAAAATTAGTTAAGCATGGGAGCCAGGCTAGGGCAGGAGTGTGGAGTAAGACATGGACAGGGGAATTAGGCACTGCCTGCCTTATCCATTATACATTCTTGACTAGAATGTAGATGTCTTAAAGATTATTCTGGGCATAAAGGATGCTCACTTCAGCAGAGCAAGATTAGTCCTGGCCCAGTGACCTGTCAGCATAGTTTGGACTAATTAAGAAACTGGGTGAGCTGTATTGTGAAGGTGACATCTTGATGCTGGAACTCAAGTACATGTGGGGAGACAGAAAATAAGAGGGTCAGAGCAGTTACATAATTGGCTCAAGTAAGTTAAGAGCAGTGCTAGGGTTAGAATGCGGGTGTCCTAGTTTCATGCTTTTACCTTTGTCCTACAGCAAAGATGAAATATCCAGCTGAAATAACCATGCTGTAGAAAGGCATGACTGTTTTTTGGGCTATAATATTCAAGATATATCTAGATCCAAGCAAATTTCTGAGACCCTAGAGATATTTTCAAATAGAAAGGTCTTGCTGGGACAAGATCTGTTTGATTTTTTTAGGGCAGAGACACACATTTTCCACTCAGGCTGCGCATAAGAGTCATCTGGAGTGCTACTAAAACTATGAATGTGGGACTTCCCTGGTGGTGCAGTGGCTAAGACTCTGCATTCCCAATGCAGGGGGCTCGGGTTTGATCCTGGTCAGGGAACTGGATTCCACATGGTACAACTAAACATCCTGCATGCCACAATTAAGGGTTTGCATGCTGCAACTAAAGATTCCATATGCTCCAACTAAAAGAACCCTCATGCTGCAACAAAGGTCAAAGATCGAAGATCACATGTGCCACAACTAGGACTCAGTGCAGACAAATAAAAAAACAAAACAAAACAAAACTGTTAATGATGCCAGAGGAATCCCTCTCAAAAATTTCAGACTGCACTGATCTGGGATGGAACTCAAAGAATTAGTGCATGCAGCGTCCAATAGCTATTTGCATAGTTGTCTCCTGACTGTAAAAAAAAAAAAGAAAAAGAAAAAGAGGGTGCACATTCTAGGCAAGGGTAACTCCTGAATCTGCCATTGATTAACGTGTGACCTCACTTAATCTCTTTGCTTCGATTTTCTTTTCTAAAAAACACGTGTCCTTACTACTTATAGGATTACCATGTGGATCCAAAGATAATGCAATGTAAACTAAAGATTATAAACCCTCTAAGGAACTCTACAGACACTGTTATAAGGTCCCTGAGTCTGATGCCGTGTGAATGAGATCTAAGTTCAATAGGGATGCATTCTGTATAAAAGCATCCAAAGATGACAATTATATTAATAGCTAGTTTCTCTAAAACTCATAACAGTGAAAATGATCTCAGAATCACGTGCTTCTCTTTTTCATGCTCTAGGAAGGCATACTTTCTCTAACAGTAAGAGCTGTCCACGTATAAAATGCTGCTCCCTGATGTGAATACTCAAGCAAAAGCCAGTCCTTTCTTAATTGTTCATCTCTCTTAACAACAAGGACAAAACTGGAGGAAAGCCTGAGGTGATTATATTTTATTTTAAATTCTTTTAAATATAAACTTGATGGAAAGATGTTCTGCCCTTCTGCTTGGGTTTGATGTGGAAATCACAGTACTCCACCTCAGCAGGGTGAACCTTGGCTGGTTTTGCAGAAAAGGGATCAAAGTGGGTAGATCTTTAATCTGGTGCTGCCTCAGAGTCCACTGGAACAACGGTTCTGAGGGACCCTGCCCCAGGTTTATGGAATCAGAATATCCGTAGGAAAAGGCTGGTCACCTGTGGCTCTCATATGTTGCCCTGGTGACGCTTCCGTTTCCTGCATATCCCTGGACAGAAGTGAAGAGTGTAGGGGAATCACAGACACAGCTCAGGGATTCTCAAACTTTAATGTGCATGTAAATCACCTGGAAATTTTGTTAAAATGTGACTTTGGAGACAACAGGCCCTGTGTGGATCCCAACAGTGCCTTTTTAACAAACTTCCAGGTAAGGAAGATACTTCTGGCCCATGGACCACATTTTGAGGAGAGAGGATCTTGGTGGCATATAAAAGGAAGGTGGAAACAAAAACCTCCCTTGGTGAACAGTTCATGGGGATTTCACCCATGAATAATCTGGCAATTCTAGTATGCTAGGAGGAAGAATCTCAAAGTACCTCACTTCCGTTCCTATTTAATGAGCAGTTGGTTAAAGATCATGAATTCCTGCTGTCAAACAATCTGAGAGTTGATGGAAAGCAAGGTGAAAAATTTGAATCTCCAAAAACTCTATTTTTAATGTGAAGAAGTATCACAGACAACCTCATCATCCACAGCAATTTCTATTTTTTTGGTGTTTGGGTTAAGATTTAATAGTACTGTCTATTCAATGACATCACATCTGAATTTGTACCTATTAACCAAGAGATGACAAAGATGCCATGCATGGTGATTGGTAGAGCACTGGAAATACCTGCTGACTGAAAAGCTTTTCAAAGTAGATTAATCGCTGCTCATTTCTGTGGTACCCTAAGAAGGTCTGACACTGCACAGCTTTTGAAATAGGACATACAGCATCCTTTACAATGGATTTCATGCCATTACCCAGTATCCCACTGATATAATACAAGGCTGACTCATTCCCTTTCCTCTGCATGATCTGTTACAATAGAAACTGGGATACCATATGCTGGGTTTAAAACGCTCAGTATGGCCAGCGGCTCTTGGTGATGCTGCCAGCTTTAAGGTGGTCACAGCCTAGAGAAGCAATGAGAGAATCACTGCTGCACAGTTTGCATAGGGGGGTTTTGAGTAATTGGGGAGATTTCATCACATAATCATTGACTCCACGGCCACAAACTGATGGATGTCTGCGATGGTCTCACATAACCTTCAAGACCCACTTGGTTGTTGTCTGGCAAATTCCCTTGCCTTGCCTGCTTTGCCCACAGTATTACTGAGCTCACAGTTTCTAATAGAGCCCATAATGAGAATATTTATTTCCTTGTCTTTCACCATCAAGACTGTCAGGAATGTCAGCACAGCTCAAGAAACTGGATTTCAGAGCTGCTGACTGCTGCCAGCAGAGACAAGCAAATTTCAATGAATGTCTACAGAAATTTTTAATATATTTCTCAGTGGGAAGGGGAAAGTATTCAGGTGGCTCATTGTGGAGAAGCACAGCAGCACTTCGTGTGTTTTGCCTTTCCTAAAGATATCAGTGTACCGGGAGGTAGTGAGGTGTTTGTTTTTTTTTCCTCAATATGCTACACGATTAATTTTCAGAGTTGCTGCCATGTTGTGAAAGCTTAACACTGTGAAGGTAGTCTGCAGAAGAAATTAGCAAAATCTTCCATTCTTATTTTGATCAGATTTCACACTAAGAGAGCTGTTAGGGTGAGTGAACATCACTTTAAATATATGTCCAGTTAACTCTTTTCCTCATATAAAGGACAGGATTCCAGCAATGCAAATATAGTTTATAGACATATTTAGTCTTTATTTAGCTATTATTATGTAGTGATAGAACTGAAAAGGATCTGAGAGATTTCTTTTAATCTCTTCATTTAGAGATTAATGAGTGTTGCATAGATAATTTGAACACAGTAGTCCAATATCTAATAATGATCTGAAACAGAGCCAGGACCAGAACTCATGGCCTGGACTCCACATTTAATGGTTCTGATACCAACTTGGAGGGAAAAGGAAGTCCTAAAGAATAAACCCATTTCTTCAGAACACAAACTCCTGGAATCTAATCTGGATTCTCTGGTGGTTTCCGAAAACCAGAAACCCTAAGAATTCTATACCCTCCATCGAGACTTGGAGGGGTGCCTGCTTCTTCCACCTGCTTTTGTATTCTTCAGGCCTGAAATGCAAGTCTTGCAGCTGTTTTGCTATTAAATAATTGTTATTTGCTGCTAAATTAGCTGGGGAATTAGGCATGAAGGAAAAGTTAAAACTTTTGAAGAGAGGATAAAAATAAAATGACGTTTTCAAATTCTCAGTTTAAAATGTTTTCTTTTTCAATCACGAGTAATGCCAAATAGAAAATTAAGGTAATAACAAGGAGGGCAGATATCAAACTTTACCCAGAAAGACCACAAATGGAGTTTATCAGTCTTGTCAACACAAACTGTCATGGAATCCTAATAAATATCACCAACTATTAAGCTTCCAGACTACTGAACTCCATGTGCAGTCAGATTCCCCTTTCAGTCATCATTAGTCCTTTTAGTAGACATTGCAAGTTGCCTATACAGCATTTCTCCATATTCTCCCTTATTCAAAATTATGATTTTTTTTTAGGGCTATCCCACATCTGTAAAAAATACTTGAGTTTTCTCTTTTGCCACTGGGGTGATAAATGAAATAAACATACAAGTCCTTGGGCAAAGCAAACCTTCCATAATACAAAGGCAATTTACAATGGCGAGACTCCTCACATTTGTCCCAGCCTCTTCTCATTTCTACCTCAGAGCATTGCAAACTTGGTGCCTTAGTCATGCACCCCGCCCTCCCTATCCACCCAATAAGAAGCTTCAGAGAAGAATCAGAGAAAGGGCTTGAGTCCTGGTAGATACACCTAAGAAGTAGTGTCAGCTTTATACTACATAACGTTGAAAGTCTTGTGTGTGTGAGGACAACACAAACCTAAGTCCATGGAAGCCAGTGTTCGCTTTGTCTTCAGGGACTTGCAATCAAATGCATTCCTAACTGATCTAGTCATTATGTGTGCTCACAAAGTCACCCTGGTTCTGTGGTTAAGGGACTTTGGTTCTGGGTCTGATCCCTTCACAGACCAACAATGAGATGAAATGAAGCAATGCTATCCTTTAATACAGTCAAGTTGGCATCAGTGCTGGTGATTTACCTACATGGTTTTACCAAGCATAGGATTCTGATTTTGACTGACTCAGGTGTCTTTCCCCTTGTGCCAGGTAGACAGCATCAGGATAGATCATTTACACAATATGATATTTTCTTATCCTAATTGTGGAAGGTACTGCCAACAACGCTTCCTCCACACAGAGGGATTTTGAGAATCTCTACAAATGACACTGTCCCCCAAGCTGATGCTCATGGGAGAACAATCAACAAGCAGAAGAGCAGCCAGTGAAGTGTGCACATTTTGGGGCACTTAGTTACCTCCAGAATGGGCTGGTGGGCCGCACAGCAGTACCATTCCCTGGCCTTGGCGGACAGACACAGTGCTTCTTGTTCTTGGCTTAAAGTTTTCAAGATCTGTTGGGAGAAATAAAGGGAAAGAGTTTTAAAATTTAACACATTATGAGAAGGTAATATTACTTCAAAAAGAAGGTAAGAGTCTTTACAGCACCCAGATCAGGGAAATTCAGCTTCAACTTTTTCTGTGTTATTGTCCCATCCACCTAGATTTTATAGCTAGACTGTAAGGTAGCCACTTGCCATATGTCTTTATTTAGATAAAAAACAGTTAAAATCAAATAAAATTTATAAATTCAGTTCCTTAGTCACACTAGCTGCATCTTAAGTGCTCAAGGGCTATACACAGTCACTGGTTTTCACACTGGACAGTAGACAGAGAGAACACGTACATCAGTGCTGAAAGTTTCACCAGGTAGTACAAGACACCAAGGCTTAATTGGGCTAAGTGACCTCCCTAGTTTCCACCTGAAATTAAATATATAATAATCAGGATGCAAATTTGCATTTTCTGATAGTCAGTTGCTTATTTCACAAACCACTTCATTGTATGCATTTATATTTCTCACTCTATGTATATCTAGAATATGACTCTCTGTGTCAACACACATAGACATATTACATATAATGTGTTAAGTAGACATTTATATACATACTTACAAATGTTTTAATGTTCCTGGGTATTTTAAAATATT
This sequence comes from Antilocapra americana, assembly GCA_007570785.1. Classification (NCBI taxonomy): domain Eukaryota; kingdom Metazoa; phylum Chordata; class Mammalia; order Artiodactyla; family Antilocapridae; genus Antilocapra; species Antilocapra americana. The sequence goes on from ML660201.1 coordinate 20,831,752, forward strand.
TATAGGGCACTGCCCAAGGTTTTATTTGGAATAAAATTTCCCTTTCTCAAGGAGGTCAAATTTGGTTAGAGAGATAAGACATTACAAGCCTAAACAGTGCAGCTAGAGTCAGTAGATACAGTTACCAATAAAAATGAGTTAATATAAGAAATATGTCTAATAAAGTGAGATACTATTGTTAAAAAATATTTTTTTCTTTCATCTTTTCAAACATAAATCCTCTCAACAACAATTGTTTTAAGTGCTATTTCTTTTCTTTTCTTTTGGTCTAAAACATTTCATGTAGTAACCTGTTTCTGGATTTGAGGATTACTCTAAGCCAAGTATGTTCTATAGGGCTATATAAGCCCTATATCCGTGCAGATCAAACTTGAGTCATATTTATTGACTACTTCCTCCATGCAGGCTATTTTGGCAAGTATTTTATGGTGATTACCTCAAGTGATTCTAACAATAAGAACATGAGTTAAGTATGATTAATGTTTCCATTTTACAGACTAGAAAAGAGAGGCACTAACATTTTTTAAAGGGTAGGTACAACATCAGGAAGTAATGGAGCTAGGAAATAAATCTAGATAGGCTTCCTGAAGTTAAAAGTGGGATGTTTCCGCATTCAGGCTTGGTTTTAGGGCTTGTTCACAATGTTAAAGTAATTTATACACATACATGTCTTAATTACCAGCTTCTTCTGGTATTAGGCAATTTTTTTTGCTCATACATTATTGTTTTTTTAATCAGTTAAGTATATAAAAATCTGGTTGCCAGCTCAGGACAAGGATGATATGAGAAGAATGCTTCTGTCCTATAAGGACTCAAGAGTTTAGTGGGCAGGCCTAACAGACGACGTCTAACTGTGGGAACCCAAGACTGCTGAACGTGAGGTGTGCAGAGGGCCACCTGGAAGACACACATGTACTTTGTGCAAAACAAAACATGACCACAATTTAAGTTACATTTCTTTACCATCTGACGCACTAGGGAAGCTCCATTTTAATTTACATTTCTCATGCAATAAAATCCTTTTTATTAGGTGAGGCTAGGACATGGTTTTTTTTCTTTTTGTTAAAGGAATGGTTTGAGAAGCCTTCAAAATCAAACTATAGATTAAAAAAAAAAACTCCATTATGGCATTCATATTGTGAACTATTATCTCTAAAAATGGCACTGAATCATCTAAATTGTTGCTTCTGTATACAGGTTCTTAAAATAAATCATCTATGTTTTGCACAAACATCTTGTCCAATCTCGAGTTACATGAAAAATTAAGAGCTGATGGGTAAAGAGATCAAATCTTATCCAAGCAAAATCCACCTTAATCCTAACTAGAGGAAGAACATTAAGAAATGGGAGGAAAAGAAAATAAGAAATACATGTGATGATTTTTTTAAACTGTTCTTGAGAAGTGAAAGTCTCTCAGTTGAGTCCGACTCTTTGCATGGACTCTATACAGTCCATGGAATTCTCTAGGCCAGAATACTAGAGTGGGTATCCTTTTCCTTTTCCAGGGGATCTTCCCACCCCAGGGATCAAACCCAGATCTCCCACACTGAGGGGGATTCCTTACCAGCTAAGTCATAAGGGAAGCCCTTAAACTGTTCTTATTGAGCTTAAAAGGGACTTCCCTTTTAGCTAAAACTGTATTTCTGTTTCTTCATTTATAGATTATGAATCCATGAAGTTCCACAGGATTTGGACAGTCAGAAAAATTGCACTAATCTGTTATTTGAGAAAATATTTAAATAAGATTCTTAGCAGTTAACTGAAATAGATTCCAGATGGTAAATACAATGAATGGAAAGATTGCATTTGGACAGATTTGACTTTGAAAATCACCTCTGCCATGCAGTACACAAGGTTTAATTTTCTCATAAATAACATGAGAGTAAATGTGATTTATTTTAGAATAAGAATGACTGGAAAAGATTAAATGAGTAGTAATCATATTTGAAAAGCACAAAGCCTTTCATGCTCCAAGTCTGGGGCTTACTATTTATTTATTCTGTCCACTTCAGAATATTGTAATCCAATGGCAAATCATATCTCGATTACTCCATTAAGAAAGGGTTTTGGAACAATCCTGGTAGACTAGTGGTTAAGAATCTGCCTGCCAATGTAGGGGACATGGGTTTGATGCTTGGTCCAAGATTCCACATGCCATGGAGCAACAAAGCCTGAAGACCACGACTCCTGAGCCTGTGCTCTAGAGTCCATACTCCACAAGAAGCCGCTGCAATGACAGGCTGATGAAATGCAATGAGCCCCTGCTCACCACAGCTAGAGAAAGCCAGGGCACAGCAATGAAGACCCAGCACAGCAAAAAGTAAATACATCATTATCTAAAACAGGGTTCTGAATAACAAATCCAGTCCAGTGAGAGTTGAAGAGGCTACTCAAAGTCCACCATATTTATGCACATGTTTAAGAAAATGCTGCCTGTTCATTATTCAGTTCAGTTATAACTATCTATTTAGATCCTAATTGCTAGCAGCATGTTAATTTTCCAAATTAAAGAACTATGTCTGTGAATATGCAGTTTTTTGAAACGTAGACATGGCCAGGCCTTTTCCATAAATATTCTCATATATTTTATCTGAGCATCACTTTATCTACAAAGACTTGGTACTAGATAACGATCAGAGCAACAAGCATTCCAAGTTAGTTAGAATACATTATAATGTTCTATCACCATGACTGCAGCACTAATAGCAATGATTGCATCTACTTGCAAAAATGTTTTGAGGTCATAACAAGTGCTAAGAACTTTTCACACAGATCTCATTTAATTCCATTATAGATTTAATTCCCAATTTGCAGGTGCTATAACTGTAGTTCAGAGAAGTTCAGAACCTTCTTCACCCACTGAGAAAGTGGCCAGAAGAATACAAACTCATCTTCCTCTCTCCAAAGCCATTGCTACCAACTACCAGACTCCATCACTTCCCAACTTCCTCCCTGATTTAGTGAAGCCAGTGAGAACGAGCATTCAAACTAGTTACCTGATATCCTAGGGACAAAAAAAAGTCCAATGGAGTGAATGAATTTTTGCTCCTCAGGGAGTATGTAAGAAAATCCACATTTCAATGCACAACACAATGAGTTGGTACATTCGATTTCCAATTTCTATTCCTTTGCTTTTCCTTGTGGATGAGCACTTGATGAGGGGATTTTAAACATCAGGTGCAAAGGATGAAGGGGAATAGGAGAAAACAATCAGAAGCCACTGTATTAAAAAGTAGGATTGCTACGTGGTAAACGAGGTAGCTGAACAATGACACCTGGGTAATAGACCTTTTATCTCCATTCCACTACTTACTAAAGATATGGCTGAATAAATGATGTATACATATGACAAAGAATTAATATCCATGCACCGTGGTTTCGGAAAATAAGAATTTTTTCCAGCTTTTAATATGGTTCTTTGACAAGTGACTTATAGACCTTAAAAAAAAATGGAGTGGCCATACATTTAGAGGTTGATTTCATTCATCACCATTTTATATAAATTTTTTTCCAGAAATCACAGGCTAAAAAATGCATATTTCATGGCATCTGTGTTTTCCTATCATATTTTTTCTGTGAAAACAATTGTCTTTTATTCTCCTGTAGAATATAATATTAGCACTTTATTTTTACATGAGGTTTTAAAAAATATGCTATTATAGTACTTGAAATGTGTAGCTCATTGATAGCATAGAGGAAGTGCTATAACAGCTAAATTCCTTGAGGAGTAAACGTGTACAAAGGTCTTATAGCTGCAACATGAGATAAATAATAAAAGCCTTAATATTTGAAAACATTTAGAATGCAGGCTGCAAAGTAAATCAGAGAGTGAGGGGGAAATATCTCCAGATACTTACTGTTTGGAGAGTTATTAAACGTGTAGAGCAGTAGATGAAGTAGCATGTATATAAAAAAACAAAACAAAGAACAATGGACTGGTCTAAAGAAAACAAAATCAAGGATCCAAGATATTTTTTGAGAAATAGTAACAACAAATAAGGAAGAGTAACTTTTTTAAAATATCATTAAGGGACTGCCTATCACTCATATGGACAGAAAGACTTAAAGTCATCCACAGGGCAGCACCACCCATAGAAGAGCATAAGTTTAGTTTTAAAATGACCAGGAAAGGCTAATGAAATAGTAGCATACATCATGGTTTGTCAAGAATCCAAAGAGGAGCAGAAGAAAAGTAAAGTGGAAAAATGGTACAGTGAACCATGTAAGTAATATACATATTTTTAAGGCATGCATCATTTACAAGTTAAAAAAGAAAAATACTAGTTCACTTTTTTTCCTGACTTTGGTAGACCTGGATTCTATTAAATCTCACAAAGTGGCCTCAGAACAAGAAATTGTCACTACCAGTTGTTTTTGTACTATTATTATTAATAATAATTATATTATTATTATAATTATTGCTTCCTTCAATTCTGAAAGAAGCAATCAATAAAAAGAATCAATGTCAGCTTGGGAAAATGGTCAAGGGATACATTTGTTATGAATACAATTTCCATAATGATGACTGTGCCATTTATTTAAAAATGAAGTATTTGGGGGTTATAACTTTAAAAACCAGTTGTCATGTAGGTTATTTAAAATTCTGTCTTGACTCTGTCATTTGCTCCTTGAATGTTTTACACGTGTGGATGCATATCTGCACGGCTTCCTGGATTATTGGGACTAAGACTGATAATAGGTCAAACTTTACAGAAACCTTATGAATTGCAAAGTCCCATTTTTGAGATTCTTTGTACACAAAAAGAAGGAAGAAACTATTAGTGAGACTGGCATGGTTGACCTGGTTTACCTCAGAGAGTGTATTTAGCAAGAGAAAGAATTACTGAATGGTTTAACACACTGGCTCTGGAGTCAGGAGGACCTGAGTGTAGACTCTTTAGCTATGATGTGGGTGAATTAACTTAATCTCCTTGAACTTCAGTTTCTTCATTTTGAATATCAGGACAATAATTCCGATCGCATAGGACACTTTAGAGACGAAGATTGTGAATGTAAAGCACTTACCACAATAATTGGCCCACAGTCTGTGGGCTATTGATGTTAGCACTAGCATTCTCATTTCTCAGCATCACAGCAATGTCTTCAGAAAGCGACACATGGGTGACAGAGTGATTCCACCTTTCACCAGATAAAGTAACACTGTGCAAAATAAACTAAGACTTAAAATCCCTCTTCTTTGGCTGGTCTGTTTTCAACTCTAGACTGGTGCTGAAGTGAGTGAGACTACCTTATCTTTTCAAGTACATGAATTATAGTCTTCATGGGACTTACAGTGAACATATACTCACATACATTGAATTCAGATGATTTTCCCTGAAGAACTTCCTATGATGATACGTTCTGAGACAGCTAGTGTTAGGTTTTCATGTTAAGTTTGGAAATATCATTTTCATAAAACACTTAAAAACTAATGTCTTTGTACCTTTTTAAAGGGTACAAAATATTGTTATTTTAAAACAGAAATAAAAGGTGACACATTATGCTATTTGCTGGCCATGTAAATTTACTCATTGAGCTTAAAATTTTAGGAGTTTACACTGCACACCAGTTGAAAACAGGATGGATGAAAATGGAACTTGAATACAGATAGACAGACAGACAGATAAGCTTGCCAGTATCTTGTTTTTCCTGATGTCATTAATTTTTCTGTTTGTTCAGCCAACTTTCAGCAAATATATTTTGAGTTTCTCTTTTGCTCCAAGTATTGGTGTCAGCCATTTTCTCTCTCCAACAACCAAGTAAAACAGTCAAAACTATGTGTAATACATGCTGAAGATTTGATATTAAATAACCTAATTTGTTGGCAGCTTAAAGTAAGGGACCAAAATCTGATTCTGGGTAGTGGTTTGACATTGAGAGGAAAAGCAAATCTCTTTCCGAGAGACCTTTGTATAGATAACAAAGAACCTTATTAATATTCCTAAGTTAATATATACACATTTTACAAATGACTCAGCCATAGAAATAGCTCATGACAGTTCTTTCATAGCCCAAGGCTACTGCTATGGACATCACTATGAAAATCCTTAGAGCACCTGTTTCAAAGTTAATAATGAAAACTAGAAGGTGCTCTCTCAGGGGCTGATTCCAACCCTCACAATGTTCTCCCTCCAAATGTCTGATTTTATTCTCACTCTCATTAGCCATATGAGATGAAAGTCTATAATTTAGGGATTACTTTGGGATTATAAAAATGCCATTTTAGAATCAGAAATGACTGTAAAAGTATTACCTTCCTATTAGTCACTTACAGTGAAGATTGAATTAATTCATTAAGATCGCTTCCTCTTAAATAAATAAGAGCAGTACGGATTCTTTGAATATGAGTTTTGATTGACCATAAAAGAAACAAAGGAAATGTAATCTAAGAAATATTGGGGAAGGCAAAGTAGGGCTGAGAAACCTCAAGAAAGGATTAAAGACTTAAAAATACTCTTAAATGTGATTTTCTTCAGAGGTGCCTTTTACCGAGAGAAACAGTACATATCAATAAAACTATCTATAAGAGACACTAGTTTCTTACTCAATATTATATATTTTATTTTTTGTAGAAGAGCTTAAAGGGAAAATGGGGACAAATACAGGATGGGAAAGATGTGTGCAGTTTGGCAAAGACAAATTTGTCTGGGATCAGCAATTCTGCATTTAGCAGGAGGTTACTCTCCTCTTTCTCTTCTTGCAACACATCACTACAACACTTTTTCCTTCCAGTAACTAAACCTAGGCAAGACCTTAAAATAGCAAAATCAATGTCATGTGTTAAGGAGGCTTCTGTGGGCTGATCTTGAAACTAATACAACTTGTAAATATTAACTCTTTAGGAAGAAATGTTAAGTCCAGTTTCAACTAGCTTAGGTAAAGGGCACAATTTCTCATTTGCTGTTTATTCATTCATTAAAACCTGACAACATCTCTATGAGGGAAATATTATTATTAATCCACTTTATACAAATAGATAAAATCCACAGGCAAGATTACAGTTCTAGTATAAGGAAGAGTATGGATTAGAACCCAGGTTTTCTTTGACCCACAAGTTCTCTATCCCATATTGAATTAAATATCAAGAGTGAAGCCAACACTTGTTCATATTCCAATTGACTATTTGAGACTTTAACTTTTTCACTCCTCTGCTATTATTTTCTTGACTTTACAAGAAAATAAAGGTTGTTTTGCTGCCCCTTTTTCTGTAAGTGTGTGACTATCCTGATAGCTATTTTTATTTCTTACTTTGGAGTTTTTCTTTCCCCATTTCTTTGACACGCTCTATTTTATCCAAATTTCCATGCTATTTAAGAAGCCTAAGAACAACCCAATTTAAGCTGTTTGAGTCTCCCTGTGTGTTCCATACAAGTATGCACCTACCTACCTCATGAGATTGCTGTGATGAGTACAGCCTGGCATCGTAAGTACTGTTGTTCTCCTTCAGAGACAGGTGCCCTAAAACATAAGCTATTATTATCAGCATTTTTCTCTACAGGAGCTCATTTCTTTTTCACGTATCATCCTGACTCAGGAGTGTTAATGGTTAGGCAGCTGCATTCTCTATCTTTGGTTTCATACTTACACAACACAAAGAGAAACAAAAATTTCCAGAACAGCATCTGGCCTAGTAAATTTCAGAACAAAATACAGACTCTTTACTGTGCTCTACAATGACCTTTAGGTATCTGGTCCCTATCCAGATCCCCAGTTTCAGCCTCTGCTATGTTCCCCCTTACTTATTTATATGGTAACAACCACGTTTTGCTTTCTGTTCTTCAAACACCTTAAAGCGAATCTTGTTTCAGGATCTTTGAACTTGCTGCTATTGTCTGGGATGCTCTCTACTCATCTTTTGGCTTATCATGCGCACTCCCCAGGACTCAGTTCAAATGTCACCTCCTCAGAGGAGCCTTCCCTGACTGTTTTATGTGACAGCCCTCCAACCCAGTTCCACTCTCCATCACATCACCTCTCTATTCTGTCTTTCATAGTAATCATCACCAGCATCTGCAATTAGTTTGTTTATTAATATATTGTTTGGTTTACAGTCCCACCTACCGCCCTTCCCAGCCTCACAAAAAAAAATAATAAGGCTCAATAGTGGCAGGAAACTTTACAGTCTTTATCAGGCTACATGCCATATGCACAGTGCCTAAAGTATGTCTGACATGTATGGGGTACTTAGTATCTGTTCTCTATCATGTTTCACATGCTGAGGTGGTATGCAGGAGATGTGCTGGAGAAGGGTGAATCTTCTTGTATTTGTCTGCATGATACACAGTCTTTCAGCATCCTGGTTGTGGAAGGACATTTGTGTGCTTAATGCCCGGGGATGTTCTAAAGATAACTTTGAGAAAAGGTCTTTAATCAATGCACCCAGTGATCTATGCTGCCTTAAAATGAAAGCCTAGAGACACCCTAAGATAAGAATACAATCAGCATATGAAACAAACGCACTGCTTGACCAAAAAAAAAAAAAAATACCCTCTCACCCACTGACACCTGCCCCAGGGAATACGTGATATGAGGAAAACATGAAAGGACACTGTACAAATCACATGGGCCTGTTGGTCTTTGTAATCAGGACTGTGATTACCTAGTTGGGGATATATCCTGCAATTATCTGCTCTTCATCTAGTGTGACAGTGCTTTCACTTGACAGACTTACGATCATTACAGTTTCTTTTATTTTTTTTTGGATCATTATAGTTCTGGCATAAAGAAACATGAATCTCCGTTTTTAACTTCTACTTAATGGACTTTTATTCTCCCCTCTGAAAATTAAAATTAGCAAGTTGTAATTCACAGTCCCAGTCTTCCTAATAAATGAGCAACCCCAGAAGGCAAGTCAGATATGCCCAAGTAACAGAATAAATATTCTCAGAAGAAACGCTGAAAAGGCACTGTATCAAGAGGCCATCATAAAGTCACTAATCTACAGGAAAAACCTTGGGGGTGAACTAGATGAAGATATACAGGCCACTGGTCATGATAAAAATCCAGAGACCAGAATTCTACCAGCCACACTATCGATCATGAAGAACCTTGCTTTAAAGTAAAGAGAAATGGCTTCATCTCTGACTTCTTCATTCCATTTATTTTCTTTTATTAAGTTTTCAGAAGTACAAGCCTGAGCAATGAGATGGCTACCAAATTTGCCTAACACTTTATGGAAGTGGATAACAATTTCTGAAGGAAGACAGGCAGTTTCTCACTGCTTGATCATAAATAAAACTAGGAAGATGCTCATATAGTTAAACTGTCTCTTGCATGTATGCTCTTGCTCAGTTGTGTCCGACTCTTGTCACCCCATGGACTTAGCCTGGCAGGCTCCTCTGTCCATGGGACTTCCTAGGCAAGAATATTGGAATGGGTTGCCATTTCCTTTTTCAGGGGATCTTCCCAATCCAGGGATCAAACCTGCATCTCTGGTGTCCCCTGCATTAGCAGGTGGATTCTTTATCAGAGTCATTTGGGAAATTCAAATTGCATCTTAATTCTATTAAAAAAATAGACATTTTCCCCAACTAGTCTGGGAGGAACTTACTCAATTAACTTTAAAGGGAGAGGTAAACTTTATCAGTACTTCCTGTCACCCATGCTCTGCAGAAAGTTTTGCTTTCAAAACAAATAGAAGACTCCTCACTCTACACTCAGTTTTAGACTTCTGAACTAATAAAATAGGGATTGGTGGCTCATAAAGAAAATGCCAGTCATACTTAAATTCACTGCTCCTAAGAAATTGGACATGCTTTGATATACAACTATTTGGGGGAAAATCAAAGTTCTTGTAAATAACAGCTTTGTTTAATTGTTGGTTCTTACAGGGCTATTTCTTTTCTCTTTTCCTACCCCTTCTCTGAGTATAAAACATTTCTTGGGATACTGGATGCTGAATTAGCTGTATACTGCTTAAAAATGTTTAAGGGCATAAAAAATGCTGTATATAGATGAAATTCCCAGATGAAGAGCAGCTGTTATTTATGTTGAATTTAAGTTGCTTCGGCAACTCCAACCATATATTTTTATCTCATTTAATTACAGTTTTGAAAATAAAACCATCATCAAACACACATGCAAGGCATGTGTTTATTCATCATCTATTTAGACTATGCTATGGGGCTGTTTCACCATTCTCTTCACAGAGAGTAGCTGGAGATAAAGCTTCACTGAGATAAACCTGCCCGTTTTTGGAAATGTCATCACGCAAGTCCCTTGCTTTTAAATACACCCTGGGTCATGGAGTATCCCGCTTTGGGTTATGGCAGAGAGTGTTTTGCCTATGTTATCCTCCAGGAGTTTTATAGTTTCTGGTCTTATGCTTAGATCTTTGATCCATTTTGAGTTTATCTTTGTGTATGGTGTTAGAAAGTGATCTAGTTTCATTCTTTTACAAGTGGCTGTCCAGTTTTCCCAGCACCACTTGTTAAAGAGGTTGTCTTTTCTCCATTGTATATTCTTGCCTCCTTTGTCAAAGATTAGGTGTCCATAGATGCGTGGATTTATCTCTGGGCTTTCTATTCTGTTCCATTGATCTATATTTCTGTCTTTGTGCCAGTACCATACCAGAGTCCAAACTTCTTTGTCTTGATTATCCTTCAAAAGTGTATTGCTTCTTTGTCTAAAAAGTATAAAAGCAATCTGCTTTGGTCACTTAAATGTTGAGTCTCATATTTGTATGGGTCTCTGTATATACAGAATCAAATTTGGTTTTTTTCCTGTTAATCTTAGGCCAATTTAATTATTAGGCCAGCCAAAGAACCTAGAGGGAAGAGACAAAAGGTTTCCCTCCCCTACAAGAGCTACACACTAATCTTTATGGATCTACCCTGACATTAAAACAGGAAAAGCCACATGTGGTACTTCAAAGGAAAGAGTCTAATGTGAGGGTTGCTGAATGAAGCCATTCATGGTCAGAAAACTGGCAGAACAGCATTGTCTGCATTACCCTAATATACTTAGCCCTGAACCTCTGGATTTAATTCAGACTTGATCCCTAATTGCTCATGAGCTGTCTGGCATGTTGGTATACCACCAGATAATGTGTGTTGATTGCATAGCTGTCAAAGATTGCTGCTGGGTGCACAGGATTTTGGTCTACTAGTGGAATGCACATTTGGTATGGTGTCTGCTACAAAATAAAACACAACATATTTCAGATCACAGCCACTCTCAGGCCTTGGACCACCGACTCCCCTACACTCCCCTCATACCCCCACCTCTTCAGTATTTCACTGGTTGATTTTTAGTGACAAACACTGCATATCCCCAGCTGAGATGAGTATGGAAATGAAAAGAGAAGCTATGTCAACTTGAATTTAAAGTTTTCTAACCTGAAAATGAACTTGTCCTCTTAGCATAATGCAGTCCCCCGCAAGCAATTCTCTTAACTAGGTTACAGTGCCACTTGGGAACAGGGGTGTTTATATGTATGTTTTTTTCATTCCCTGCAGAAAGTCAAATCATCTGAGCATTGCTCAGTGCAGATCTAACGCACATCACTGCACACTTGCCCCAGTAACACACTGAAGGTCTGCCACTGGAGACTCAAAACAGCTCCAGGCAGAAACAAAGCAGATTACTGCCAACCCAGGCATTTTTAGTGATAACCATCTCTCAAGGCACGGTAGCAAGGACAGTTATTTTAATGTGAAGAACCAGAGTGCTTTTCAAAAGGAAAGTCAGTAATAAAGTAGTCATATGGGTTGCAGCAAGGCTTCCCAAGTGGCTCAGCAGTAAAGAATCAATCTGGCAATGCAGGGTATGCAAGTTCGACCCCTGGGATGGGAAGATCCCCTGGAAAAGGGAATGGTAACCCACTCCAGTATTCTCGCTTGGAAAATTCCACGGACAGAGGAGACTGGCAGGCTACAGACCAGGGGGTCGCAAAGAATCAGACATCAATTAGCAATTAAACAACAACAAGAGACCCATATATCCACATATTGTAGAAACACCTCCAAACAATGTCAACATCTTTCCCCAGAGGCTGGAACAAAAATACTTATATAGAGAAAGAATTAGTGAAAAATGGAGCATCATCTAAAATTTGAGCTGGAAGCAACCTCAGAGATCACTAAATACAACTGTCATTGTATTAATATAAAACTAATCTATAGCT